>JAGFNQ010000723.1:424791-857930 GCA_024364735.1 Boesenbergia rotunda | reverse complement strand
TAAATGTTTGCGTAGAGTAGAATGCATAAAAGTCATTGTAGATATCATGTTAGTCATTTGACATTTTATTTCTTGCGTGACTAGGAATAAATGTATTCATCTAGATTTTCTTATATCATTTTAGAGTCTCTTGAAAGCAAATTAAATTTGGTTGTTAAAACTTAAGATTTGAGTCATTGGATGAAAATTCTTGGTTGCTTGAGTACTTCTTAGTATTGGATTCTAAATTGATGAATTGAGATGAATTCTTTTTACCTAGTGAGGAATTGGCCAAATTTTTGTGATACACACATGTGATTGTACTCTAGAACTTGCTTAGGTTCTTTCAAAGCTATATTTTTATGATTGGACCACATTAATAGAGGTAAACCACCATATTTCCTTTCCCTCTTTTTCATGTTCATCATAATATTTTGCATGGATTTAGATACCTTAATGTTTCTTAATGTTATTTTGCCCGAGACGGACAAAAGTTTAAGTGTGGGGGAGGATGCAAGCATATTATCAAATTTTGAGGACAATTGAAATTTTTGATAACCAACAAGCAAAAATGTGCCAAGTGGGTTACAAGAGCTAAAAGTGTATAAGTGGAGCACTTAGTTCTCAATTATCATGAAAAGATCCAAGTTATGAAGAAGTGAAGCTATGGAGTAGCTGAATCATTGAAAAAAAAAACTGAGCAAAAAAAAATAGAGAAGTTGAAAACAGAAAACAGAAGAAAAGAAAAGGAAAAGAAAAGAAAAATATGAAGTGGAAATCAAGGTTAGATTTTGAATTTGAAGTTGTGAACGAGGACGAAATTCATTAGAGGTCATCAAAAGAGGGCAAAGGGCATTGGAATGTATTTTTGAGTGTCCAAGTCTTCCACTTTCTAAACTTTTTCCATATTTTCTTATTTTGTCATATTACTTCTCCATTTTTTCTTATCATGTCATATTTCTTTTCTATGTTTCCTTTTCATATCACATTTCTTTACTTCCTTTAATATGTTCTAATAAAGCTTTTGTAGATGTGGATCCGAATCATGAATAATGGTGGAGAGTAGATAACAAGCAAGCCTATGGTAGTGCAAAAAGCATGTGTGTTTGAGTGAGCTCCATTTTCATCATGAACTTAGAACTCAAGAAGAGAGTCACCAAAACTTCCCTTGAAAGGCTTAGTGAGTTAAATTCATCTCAATGAATCATGAAGGATGAAAATGCTAAGTTGTTGATTTAAGGACAAGTCTCTAGTCCATTGAGCTTAGATTTGTGAGAATTGACAACCCTAGGTAATTTCCTTTCAATTGCTTCTAACTATGATTGAGAATAATCTAGGGGTATACATCCTTAGTTTACTAGTTGGCTTGTGTGAGACGCCCAAGAGTAAGTGTGGGGGAGTTGATAACCACCATTTTATTGATTATTTTAGGCTCTAAAATCCATGTTTGATCCACATTTATATGCTTAAGTTTGCAATTGTATTAGGTTTCATGTATTTCCTCTATTTTGGCTTTTAATCCAAATCTTTGTATATTTGGGATATTTTTTTGGCACTAAATTTGAATATCATTTTGTATGCTTCAAATGATCATGGAGCTAGATCAAATCGGGTCAGACTTGAGTCAGCATTGGATCCAGATCAAAGGGATCAAGCATCGGATTAATAGGAGCCGTCCATTCCAGAGAACGGCTAGATCTGATCCATCGGTCAACTTCTGGTCAATCCAAGTTCAAGATAGAGTCAATCATGACCATAGATCAAGATCTGAAAATTTTAGCCAAATCAGAAGTAATCTGACCGTTGGATCATGCTCGAGATGTTCTAGACCATCCATTCAAGAAAAGGGATGATCTGGACCATCCGCCACTGATCTGGTTAATCCGAGCTGGGGACAGGTAGATCAGGACCATTGATTGGGATTTGTGGAGTTTGGTTCAGATCTGAAGAGATCCGACAGTTGGATGAAGCCAAATCGATCTCAGCCGTCCGTTGCTAATTTTCTTCTGAGCTGTGAGCTTTGGCTGGGCTGAATGGACCAAGGATGGGCTAAACCAAGGGGATCACACACAAAGAGGTTGGGCTGAACACTCATCCGCCCGGACAGGATCTTCTGCTGGGCTGATCATAGAATGGGCTGAACCCACACACAGCCAGGGAGAAAACCGGGGAGGAGCCGACTCATCCACGAGACATCTCATTCTTGACATTCTTCCTCTTCCATTTCTCCTCTTCTCCTCCGGCCAGCGGTTCTCCTCCATCTTCATCGCCGTCGGCCGGACCATCAACGCCATCGCATAGCTAGGGCCCGGGGTCCGAACCCTAGCTGACATCTCACCCCCATCTCCTTCTTCACCGCCAGCTTTCTCTCGGGTTGAGGGAAGCGATCATCCACCTTCACCGCCGGCGAACCATTTCTTTACAGCAATTTCTTCACAGCAATTTCTTTACAGCAGTTTTCCTTCATAGTTTTTCTACTTCACAGCAGATCCAGCAGCCAGCAGATTTCCTTCCCAGCTTTTCTTCAGCAGTTCCTTCGCAGCAATTCTTCATCAGATTGGGCAGCAGCCAATTCCTCATCAGATTGGGCAGCAGATCCTTCATCCAGCCGTTTCTTCCAGCTTTCATCAGAGTTGATTATTGTCTCTTTGAGTTGTTTTGTGTTAATTGATGAATGTGTATGTTAATTGATGAATGTTTGTATGTGATGGATTTTCCCCATTTCAAATTGCACATACTTGACGCAATTTAGAGCATGCCTATCTTGTGTTTGGTTAAATGTCACTTAGAACAATACTTTCAATTGTGATGTTTCTTAGTGCTTAACTTTTGTTTTGTATTGCTCTTTCCATTGCTTTAAGATTTGATCTTCATTTAAATGCAATTAAGTTAGGTTAGAATAGATTTCTTTAATGTTGTAGGTTTTTGTTCCATGTTTAGTTTTGTTAATGCTTTATTTCAAGTTGCATTTTCTTTGCTGCAATTGTAGTTAGGTTAAATTAGATTTCCTTACCTGCATTGTCTTTCCTTAATTAGAACTAGATTTCATACCTGCTTTGCTATTTCTTTTCGTATTCTTAATGTTCAAATCCAAACCCCAGTTTGATATCAAAAATCCAAAAGCAATAGCATACGATCCTAAGGTTTATCATGTATCAACTATATTCGTTGGGAGACGACTCGAGTTACTCTATACTGCATTAGTTTAGAGGAGTTTGATACTTTAATTGTATTTGATACTCGTGGTACGACACGCGCGGTCATCAAGTGCCCCTTTTCGTTGCAACCAAAGCATGTGATGTGCTCTTTCGATTTTGCTTTGGTGAAGGTAGAAGCTTCTTCTTCAACGTTGGATGAAGTGGATGCTTCCTCTTGATCCGGCATTGAAGTGGGTCTCTCCTCCCCCTCAATCCTTGAGGTGGTGATCTCTTCCTCTTCTTCTCTTGAGGAGGTTGATGATCTTTGGCTTAATTCCTCATTTTTACTTGATGAAGTTGACACTTCTTCCTCCTCTTGGTCTTCTTGGACTACTGACCTTACTTCTTCGGGCTCTTCAACTCTTTGAATTGATGTAGGGTTCTCATGATATCTTTTCAACTTATCCCATAATTCATATGTGTTTTGGTATTCCCTTACATCACTCAAAATTTTATTAGGCAATATATTTTTCAAAATACTAATTACCTTCTCATTGGCCCTAGCTTTTTCTTGTTGCTCTTTGTCCCAATATCTAGGACGAAGCCTCTTTCCGTGCTTGTCCTTTGGAACTTCGAAGGGCTCTTCAAGTGCAATCCGAAGGTCCCACTCTATTCCAAACCATGTCTCTATTCGTGCTTTCCAATATGCGAAGTCTTCATGGTCGTAGGGCGGCGGAGTGTAGATATCATCCCCAAATTTGTCTTCCATGATTCTTTTCCTCTAGCGTGTGCTCCCTCGGCGGTTAGTCCGATCAAGAGCGGTCCTTTTGCTCTGATACCAATTGTTAGATCATTTTTGTACGCTAGAGGGGGGGTGAATAGCGTTTCTTCGGATCTTCTTCTTCCTACGTTGTTAGTTGCACAACGAAAATAATAATAAACAAAATAAACAACGCTAACAAGAAGATTTACTTGGTATCCACCCCGGACGGGTGACTAATCCAAGAATCCGTCGGTGGATCAATCCCCGGATAACCTCCGGCTAGCCCTCGTCGCTCCTTGTGGGTGGAGAAACCTCGCCACAATCCCAAGCAAAAGCACTGAGCACAAAGACTACTATCTTGCCTTTAACCAAGACAAGATTCGTCAAGAATCTCAGCCACCACGAAGTCCGCTTTGAATAAGACTCGGGCTGAAACCCTTGCCACCAGTCGACTGCTCCCAGGGCAGTCGACTGGTGCCATTGAAATTCGACCGTTGCACCCCAACGTTCGAATTCTTAGCCAACTCATCAGCCACCTACCTGTCGACTGCTCCCAGAGCAGTCGACTGGTCCCCAGCTGAACCCTTCCCGAGTACAATCACACAGCACTCGTACTCTCATGACTCGACTGACTCCTCATCCGCAGCCTCGACTATTGCCTTCGAGCCCTCTTCATCTTCGGCTCCCGTCCCTCGGATGCACGCAAGCCTCCAGCTTGCCTCCATGCCATCCTTCACGCATGCCTCGAAGTCTATGCCCCTTAGCTCATCGTCCCTGCTCTCCAAGGTCCCTCGGGTGCACACAAGTCTCTAGCTTGTCTCCATGCCACCCTTCACCGTACCGAGGCCGTCCAGCAAAGTCCATATGTGTAACCTGTACATCCTGCACACTCAACATACACATATGAGATAACAAGGGTAAACCTAACTTAAACCCTTTGCCCAAACATCAAAACACTTGGTCACTCCAGACCACAGATTGCCTCAACAGAGACCATCCTCAATACCGGAGCAAGAAGAAGCTTCCACCTCCACCAACGCAAAGTCAAAGGACTACATTATTTGCTTTGGGTGTAATGAAAAGGGACACTATAAGGACAAGTGTCCAAAGGGTATGATAAAGGAGGTAAACCCTAAACCCAAGTCAATTTCTTCAAATTCTAACATGGGTTGTAGGGAAAAGATGGAGAAGAAGCATATAAGGTGCTTCACGTGTGGTGAGCTAGGACACTACCACACCAAATGCTCAAGGAAAGGAGAATTCAAGAAATTGGAGCATTTGAGGAAGTGGGAAAAGAAGGAGAAGAAGAAAAACTCACATCAAGGGGGAGCTACTGTAGGACCGATGCCGTCGATAGAGGCGGGGGGGGGGGGGGGAATATCGACCGTAAATCTTTCTCGAAATTTGAAAGCTTTCGATCATTCTAAAATCAGAGTTAGTAGCACAGCGAAAAAGTAAAACAGAAAAAGAAATAACAACAGAGCAGACACGCGGGATTTATTTACTTGGTTCCCGACCCCCCTGGGTCAGTACGTCCAAGGCCTATGTACTCGGTGTGAGTCCACTATTGGTCTCCTTTCCGGAGGCGGAGAAAACCCATCTTATAGTTGATAATTACAATGAAAAAGATATGAAATTAAGTGCGGAATAACAAAAAGCAAACCAAACAATTTAGGTCGAAGCCTCGGCCGAACTGGACCTCCGAAGTGCCGCGCACTTCCTCCTGGAGCCTCCCGGTCGTAGAACCTCATCTTTAGCGCTTTGTCGTCAGTCATAATGATCAGAATCGCTCTGGAAAGTTGTGTCTGAAGAAGAGGGGTAGAAGCCCCTTTTATAGGCTTCATGCGGGCGCCTGTGATCACCGGGGCGCCCCTATGGACTTGGTCAAATCTCATCCCTGCGCCGAACTCGCCGCAGCTGATAAAACCTTTGACCAGGGCCCCCAGACCTCCCAGGCACCTGAGTGAAGGCTTATCTGTGTTTCGAACTCGAAACAGCAAATACAGCTTTCAACTTGGGCGCCCGTATCATCCCAGGCGCCTGAATGGAAGCCTATTCTGCTTTCTTCACGAAACTGACATTTCCTTCATTGACCTGGGCGCCTGGATCATGTTGGGCGCCTAGCTTCAATGCTTCCAGCACAAAACTGGTTATTGTTCTTTGATCTGGGCGCCCCTATTGATGGGGGCGCCTGGCTTGGCTGGTTTCCAGCCCTTTGCTTGCTTTGTCTCCGGTTCTTGGTACCTACAAGATACACAAATACAAAGCAAATATACACACAATATTAGCCTTAAGAACTTGGTTCTGACTTCGGATTTCCATGAAACCCTAGGTCAAACCGACGCAAGTTCCCACCCCCGAGAACACGCCTTTCGCCTACTCCATTCAGGAGACGGTTGCCACCCAGTCCTTCGGGTGTACTTTTGCTTAGCTTCCGATACTCTCGGATCTCGAGATGTCCGAACCCTGACCCGTCTCTACTTCTGTCATTAGTCATCGCTCAGCTAAGTTGCTCAGTCCCTTGGACCAAGACTTTGTGCCCAAACCCTAAGTCCAAGACTTCGGTGCCCAACCCTCAGCCAGGTCTTCGTGCCCAATTCCTCAAACCAAGTCTTCGGTGCCCGACCCTCGGCTAGGTCTTCTTGCCCAGTCCTCGACCAGGACTTAGTGCCCACCTTACGAGCAGGTCTTCGGTGCCCAGCCCTTTGCCAGGACTTAGTGCCCAATCCATGATCAGGACTTAGTGCCCACCTTCCGAGCAGGTCTTATTACCTAGGTTTACTAGGACTTTCTTTCACTTTGGTTACTCCTCTCTTGACTCCCCTTCCCTTGTTTAATGTATCACTGACTTAAGTATATTGTCAAACAATAAAACACTTAGAGGAGGACATCACTGATGCAACTTGCACCAACAATCTCCCACTTTTTGATGTTTGACAATATCTTAAGTTAGATTGGTTGAAAGGGCTAACTTACAATCCTTGGGGGGAAAAAAATAAAACATGATATAAGTTTTGAAACTACATTTTGGTCTTTGGGAGAAAAATATTTTCTAACATAAGCTCACTCTCCCCTTTTTAAAAAAATATTTTGATTTTCATTGATCCTTCTAGAAGACACCAAAAATTTTTTAACTTAAGCACATCTCTCCCCCTTTGTCATACATCAAAAAGAAACCAAAAAATGCACCAACAATGGAAACATTTTGTTCTTTTGAAAATACTTAGTATAAATTTTTGAAAGCATAGTAATACTAAGTACTTAAATTTCCAGAATAAATTCATTTTGAAGAGTATTGTGTAATTTTGAAAAATATTTTGTATTTGTAAGAAAGTGTTTGATCTAAAAAAATTTTCCTTAGAAAAATTTAGAAAAGATTTTTCAAGAATGCAAGTACTTTTGAGATAAATTGAGTTTTTGAAAACAATGCAAGTACTTTTGAGAAATATTATGAATTTTTGAAAAATATAAGTACTTTGAAAAATATTGTGTGGTTTTTTGAGAAGTATAATTGCTTTTGAAAAAAATATTATTTTTAAAACATAATATTTCACTTGACTTTGTTTCTTTTCCAGTCTGACACAATCCTAGGAAACCTTGTTGACTATAAGGATATTTTCCTAAGTGTCTTGGGAAATTCTCCAAATTCAAGTAAGTACTAAAACAGAATTTTAATACGCCAAAAAAATGATAGTGTTTTGAAAATATGTGCAAGTACATTTTTTAAAAATTTCAAGTACTTTTGAAAAATCTTTATTTTTAAAACACAATATTTTACTTGACTTGGTCTATCTTCCAATCTGACACAATCCTAGGAAACCTTGTTGACTACAAGGACATTTTCCTAAGTGTCCTGGAAAATTTTCCAAACTCAAGAAAAATATTATTTCAAATTGATTAAAACCAGATAAATTTTTGAAAATAATATTTTTAAAGAAAAATTATTAAAATGATAGTATTTGAAAGGATACTTATGTTTTCAAAAGGATTTGAAAATACCGTGCATGAAAACATATCACCTTGAAATATTTAATAATTCTTTTGATTTGACCTCCCCCTAAACTTGACTCAGTCCTAGGAAGCTTGTTGACCACAAGTCCTTTTCCTCTAACTCTTTAGGGGTTAGTGCAGATCAAAGGAATTATCTAATAATTTTTAAAATAATTTCCAAAAAAAACTTGTCAGAAATTTTTCTTTTGACTTAGACTCCCCCTAAATTTGACACATCCTAGGAGTCCTTATAGATTATGAAGTGAACCTTCCTCTGTGTCTTTAGGGTTTATCAAAGTCAAAGAAACAGGTAATTTTTGAAAATATAACTTTTAAAGCATAAGACTTTTTCAGAAACACAAATGATAGTAATTTAAGGCAGAGTTTTCGAAAAGTATTTTCAAATGATAGTAATTTTTAAAATACAGTTTAAAAAAAATCCAAAGGAATGACAACACTCCCCTTGTACCCGACATCGTTTGACTCTATCTAAGTGCCTTAAGGAACTTTAGCGTTGTCCTAAGTGGCTTGTGTCTAATTGTGTGAGTCAAATAATTTTTCAAAAGATATAATTTTTGAAAACATATAACATATAATCAATCAGACAAGCATGAATTACATAAAAACATTATTATGTTGAAATACTATTTTGAAAATATATTTTTAGAAAAATATTTTATGAATTTTGAAAACAATTTTGAAAAATATTCTTCAATTAATTAGTCCTTAACATCTCACCCATTTTAGATGTCTCAATACAGCAAGCATGGTTGCCTTATAAGTGCATTGTGAGATGCTTGAATCATTTTTCTTAATTTATTATTAAATCTAAGATTTAATTGAAACTTGTGTTGGATTCAAATCTGACAATAGTAAAGTGAATTTGATTTTCAGTAATTGGATTCCAGGTCTTGGCGAGGCACAAGACCTTCTTTGGTCGTAGCCTTATTGGATCATCAACCCTTTCCTTGACAAAACATTTTATAGAAAATTCATCTTCATGTTACTCCTTGAAAGATTTTGGTCTAACTAGTTTAGGTTTTGGATCGGTAGCTTCGGCTAGTTTCACCAGACTAAACAGACCAAGTAGAATATACTTGACCTTATTAGAAGGGCTTCCCTAACGTACTATCATCTCACCTCCACCGAATACTAGGTTGTTCAAGTTTCAACTATTCTTTTTCCTATAGCCGTTCTAAATTATGCATAAAATTAAACATAAATGACATGGCATAAATTGGGGGAAAAGTAGCATATGCATGACATGGCAGTTATGCATGAATCAAACAATTCAAACCATTTTATTTAAGTTTTTAACAATGTATCAAATTCTCGATTTGATACATGTCGTGTGAACTCGCGAATATGCCAATCCACTTTGACATATTTAATTTTATTAACTTAATTGTTGTGGTTTGGGTAAGATTTTATTTAGTTTGAGTTTAAGTTATTTAAGTATTAATTGGGATGTAATTAATTTGAATATGAATTAATTTAATTGAATTAAATAAGAATTAATTAAAGATTAAATTGATTTAATTACTAATTAATTTGAGTTAATCAATATTTAATTGAATTAATTAGAATTAATTTATATTTGATTTAATTAAGATTTAATTGAATTAATTTGAATTAATTAAGATTTAATTTGAATTAAGTTGAATTAATTAGGATTTAATTGAATTAATTTGAATTAATTAAGATTTAATTGAATTAAGTTGAATTAATTAAGATTTAATTGAATTAAGTTGAATTAATTAAGATTTAATTAAATTAATTTTAATTAATTAAGATTTAATTGAATTAAGTTGAATTAATTAAGATTTGATTAATAAAGATTTGAATAATTAAGGTTGAAATGATTAATTAATAGTTGTGGGTTTAAGTTCATAATTTTCATTATTTCGAAAATTTCTGACTCATCTACTATTTCTTCCTTATTTATCTTTTCAAGTTTTTCAAATAATTCTGGTTTATTTGAATCGTGGTAATTTTTATTAACTATGACCTTTATCTTAGAAAATTTCATCTCCTTCTCATCCTCAAAATTACATCATTCAATATCCTTAACATAGGTGGAGTAATTTGGGCCATTAGTTAAAGTTTTGTAATAATCTTCAATATTATCTATAATTAAGTTATCATCTAAGAGAATTTCATCCTGATTATCCTCAAGAATATTTCCAACAAAATCATTTTTATCCTCAGATACAATTTCAATAATTTCAGGATTATCTCCAGAAATATCTTCACTAATTTCAGAGTTATCTTTAGAATTAACCTTAAGATTTTCAAATTTGAACTCATAATAATTTAAAGAATTTTCAAATTTGAGTTCAGATTTATACAACGGATTTTCAAATTTGAATTCATAATTATCTAAAGGGTTTTCAAATTTGAATTTAGATTTATCCAAAGGATTTTCAAATTTGAATTCAAACTTATCCAAGGGATTTTCAAATTTGAATTCATAATTATCTAAAGGATTAAAATTGTCAGAATTTTCAATATTAATTTCAGTAATTTTATTAGATCTAATTTCAGAATTAATAACAGTAAAATTATCAGATCTATTTTCAGAATTAATTTTACGGAGTAATTTATTGATATTGATAATTAAAGAGTTAATTTCTGATAGTTTATTACTGTCTACATTATCTAGTTGATCATGCAAGACATTAATTTCCCTATTTACACAATTTAATTTTTCAGTAAAATTATCTAAATAATTTACATAAGAAAGTGCAGGAAATTTAAAAAAATTTTGGAACATAAATTTTACGTACCTTTGCCGGACACTTATTTTTGTAGTGTCCGTATTTCTCGCATTTTAAGCATATGATGTGGTCCTTGTTCCTCCAGACTTCGTGCGCTGGTGCCTCCTTTGCCGTTGGTGAGGAACGATTCTTACGAGTAGGGCACTGATTTTTATAGTGCCCTCTCTCCCTGCACGTGAAGCATATAACATGGAATTTAAAAATAGACATTTTAAATTAAAATATACCTGATTCACCCCTGAGCTCCCCCTCAACTTTTGGCGTCGTTGCTTCGTCGGCGGTTAGTCCGGTGAAGAGCGGTCTGGCTCTGATACCACTTATAGGACCGGTGCCGTCGATAGAGGGGGTGAATATCGACCGTAAATCTTTCTCGAAAATTTCTAAGCTTTCGATCGTTCTAACATCAGAGTTAGTAGCACAGCGGAAAAGTAAAACAGAAAAAGAAATAACAACAGAGCAGACACGCGGGATTTATTTACTTGGTTCCCGACCCCCCTAGGTCAGTACGTCCAAGGCCTATGTACTCGGCATGAGTCCACTATTGGTCTCCTTTCCGGAATTTCCGGAGGCGGAGAAAACCCATCTTACAGTTGATAATTACAATGAAAAAGATATGAAATTAAGTGCGGAATAACAAAAAGCAAACCAAACAATTTAGGTCGAAGCCTCGGTCGAACTGGACCTCCGAAGTGCCCGCACTTCCTCCTGGAGCCTCCCGGTCGTAGAACCTCGTCTTTAGCGCTTTGTCGTCAGTTAGAATGATCAGAATCACTCTAGAAAGTTGTGTCTGAAGCAGAGGGGTCGAGCCCCTTTTATAGGCTTCATGCGGGCGCCTGTGATCACCGGGGCACCCCTATGGACTTGGTCAAATCTCATCCTTGCGCCGAACTCACTGCAGCTGATAAAACCTTTGACTAGGGCACCCGAACCTCCCAGGCGCCTGAGTGAAGGCTTATCTGTGTTTCAAACTCGAAACAGTAAATACAACTTTCAACTTGGGCGCCGGTATCATCCCGGGCGCCTGAATGGAAGCCTATTCTGCTTTCTTCACGAAACTGCCATTTCCTTCATTGACCTGGGCGCCTGGATCATGTTGGGCGCCTGGCTTCAAAGCTTCTAGCACAAAACTAGTTATTGTTCTTTGATCTGGGCGCCCCTATTGATGGGGGTGCCTGGCTTGGCTGGTTTCCAGCCATTTGCTTGCTTTGTCTCCGGTTCTTGGTACCTACAAGATACACAAATACAAAGCAAATATACACACAATATTAGCCTTAAGGACTTGGTTCTGACTTTGGATTTCCACGAAACCCTAGGTCAAACCGACGCAAGTTCCCACCCCTGAGAACGCACCTTTCACCTACTCCATTCATGAGACGGTTGCCACCCAGTCCTTCGGGTGGACTTTTGCTTAGCTTCCGATACTCTCGGATCTCGAGACGTTCAAACCCTGACCCGTCTCTACTTCTGTCCTTAGTCATCGCTCAGCTAAGTTGCTCAGTCCCTCGGACCAAGACTTCGTGCCCAAACCCTAAGTCCAGGACTTCGGTGCCCAACCCTCAGCCAGGTCTTCGTGCTCAATTCCTCGAACTAGGTCTTCTGTGCCCGTCCCTCGGCCAGGTCTTCTTGCCCAGTTCTCGACCAAGACTTAGTGCCCACCTTCCGAGTAGGTCTTCGGTGCCCAACCCTTTGCTAGGACATAGTGCCCAATCCATGATCAGGACTTAGTGCCCACCTTCCGAGCAGGTCTTATTGCCTAGGTTTACTAGGACTTTCTTTCACTTTGGTTACTCCTCTCTTGACTCCCCTTCCATTATTTAATGTATCACTGACTTAAGTATATTGTCAAACATTAAAATACTTAGAGGAGGACATCACTGATGCAACTTGCACCAACAGCTACAAGAGTAAGGGAGATAATTCCTAACCTTAAGTTCAAATGTAATTCAAATTTAAACTCCTTCATGCTTGATAGAAATAATGAAAATTATTTACCCATGCATAGTTTTGGTTTTAGATATCATGATAAAAATAGGGTTAATGTTGCATATCAAAACTCTAAGCAATTCATGCATCATGATAAACCTAGAACCTTTAGACCTAAGGACCAAGGCATTAATCCCAAGAAAGGGAGACACATGCCTAGGTAAATGGGTAGGTTTAGGAATGTCCAAGGTGGATATGTTGATTCTAGGTTTAACAACCTAGAAAGGGAAAATCAAGCTTTAAGGGCAAAGCTTGATAGATTAGAGAAAACCATAGATAGATTCACTATTGGATCTAAGGGTTTAGGTATGGTGTTAGGTGGTCAAAAACTCAACAATGATAGATCAAGTTTAGGATACCGATCTAAGTTCTCCGATACGAATGAAAAGAAATATGCTAGGGTAGCATATAACTATAGCAAGGAGGAGAAGGCCAAAAATAGCAAGGGAAAGTCATTTAAAGGGAAGAAGAAGAACTTAACCAAGGATAAGGTGTCCAAAGTTAAGAAGGTTAGGAATGTAGGCCAAAAGCCACTGGAGGTACATCGGTGTGGCCTTGTAACTATAGATGAGTCACCTAGGGAGGTGGCTAAGGCTAAGAGCCCAAGGGGGATCTCTAGGAGTCAAGTTGGGACCTATGGTCTATGGATCTCGGGAGGATTTGTCTCGGAAGTCTAGATGGGTCATGGAGTGTGTCAAAGGATATGGAGACGAATTTGAGTCTCAATCCTAGGCATTTGGCACATTGGATTTAAGTATCATGCATAAAATATGACATTGGGGGTCATATAACATGGAAGTTGATTTTTGATGTGTAGATATCATATAAACCAATGCAAGGGATACATTTGTATGATCGGTGCCGTCGATAGAGGGGGGGGGAGTAAATATCGATCGTGAAAATTTTTCGGTAAACTTCGTAAATCTTTCGATCGTTCTAAGATTAGAGTTAGTAGCACAGCGGAAAAATAAAACAGAAAAAGAAAAATAGTAAAGCAGACACGCGGGATTTATTTACTTGGTTCCCGACCCCCTGGGTCAGTACGTCCAAGGCCTATGTACTCGGCGTGAGCCCGCTATTGGTCTCCTTTCCGGAATTTCTGGAGGCAGAGAAAACCCGTCTTACAGTTGATGGTTACAAGCACAAGTACAGAAAATTAAGTACGGAATAAATGCAAACCGAACAAAACAAAGTCTGTCGCTCGGTCGATCTTGATCTCCGAAGTGCCGCACACTTCCTCCTGGAGCCTCCCGGTCGTAGAGCCTCATCTTTAGTGCATTGTCATCGGTCAGAATGATTAGAATAACACTTAGCAGTTGTCTTTGAAGCAGAGGGGTCGAAGCCCCTTATATAGGCTTCATACGGGCGCCCTGGACGTTGGGGCGCCCCTATAAACCCGGTCAAATCTTATCCCCGCGCCAACCTCGCCGCGGCTGATAAAACCTCTGACCAGGGCGCCTCGAACCTCCTGGGCGCCTAGCTTGAACCCAGTCAACGTTAATCTCCTGCTGTGAACTTGCAGCAGCAAAACAGCTTTGATCCCGGGCGCCCCAGACCTCCCGGGCGCCCCGCTTGAGGCCTATTCTGCTTACCACATGAAAACTACTTTTTTCCTTCTTTGGTTTGGGCGCCCCCATCAATGGGGGCGCCCTGGATGCATGGGGCCGCCTGGCTTCAGAGCTTCCAGCCTAGTTACCTGCTTTGTCTCCAGTTCTTGGTACCTGCAAGATACACAAAACAAATATACATACAATATTAGCCTTAAGGACTTGGTTCGGACTTTGAATTTCCACGAAACCCTAGGTCGAACCGACGCAAGTTTCCACCCCCGAGAACGCGCCTTTCACCTACTCCTTTCAGGAGACGGTTGCCACCCAGTCCTTCGGGTGGAGTTTTGCTTAGCTTCCGATACTTCTGGACCTCGAGATACCCAAACCCTGACCCGTCTCTACTTCTGTCCTTAGTCATCGCTCATCTAAGTTGCTCAGTCCCTCGGACCAAGACTTCGTGCCCAAACCCTAGGTCTAGGACTTAGGTGCCCAACCCTCGGCCAGTTCTTAGTGCCCAATTCCCCGAACCAGGACTTCGGTGCCCAACCCTCGGCCAGGTCTTCTTGCCCAGTCCTCGACCAGGACTTAGTGCCCACCTTCCGAGCAGGTCTTAGTGCCCAGCTTCACTCACCAGGTCTTAGTGCCTAGGTTAACTAGGACTTTTCTTCCACTTAGGTTACTCCTCTCTTAACTCCCCTTCCTTTGTTCAATGTATCACTGACTTAAGTCTATTGTCAAACATTAAAACACTTAAAGGAGAACATCATTGATGCACCTTGCACCAACAATCTCCCCCTTTTTGATGTTTGACAATATCTTAAGTTAGATTGGCTGAAGAGACTAACTTACTATTCTTGGGAAAAAAACAAAAAAATGATATAAGTTTTGAAACTACATTTTTTATCTTTGGGAGAAATAAAATTTCTAACTTAAGCACACCTCTCACCCTTTGTCATACATCAAAAAAACCAAAAATAGATATTTGCACCAACAATGAAAACCTTTGGTTCCTTTTGAAAATACTTAGTACAAATTTTTGAAAGCATTGTATTTTGAATGATATATTGTATTTTTTAAAAATGCATAATTTTGAAAAATGCTATGTGCTTTGAAAAGTACAAGTACTTTAAAAATTATTATGATCTTTTAAAAAAATGCAAGTACTTTTAAAAAAATACTTTTTTTTTGAAAAATTAAGTACTTTTGAAAAATACATTGAATTTTTGCAAAATTAAGTACTTTTGATAAAGATTAGACTTTGAAAACATAATATTTTACATGACTCGGTTTCTTTTCCAGTCTGACACAATCCTAGGAAACCTTGTTAACTACAAGGACATTTTCCTAAGTGCCCTGAAAATTTTTCAAACTCAAGTAAATATTATTATTATTATTTGTAAAATAGAATTTTGATAAAAAAAAATGATAGTACTTTTGAAAATATATGCTAGTACATTTTAAAAATGTGTGAATTTTTGAAGACTCAATATTTTACTTGACTTGATTTATCTCCCAGTCTAACACCATTCTAGGAAACCTTGTTGACTACAAGAACATTTCCTAAGTACCCTGGAAATTCTCCAACCCAAGTAAATATTATTTCAAAAATAATTTCATAAGTCACACAAATTCTGACAAATAGAAGAATAGTATTTTGAAAGACTTAGATTTTTAGCAAGATTTTGAAGATATGAAAACATGTTATTAAATAATTCTTTTAATTTGATCTCCCCCTAAATTTGACTCAGTCCTGGGAAGCTTGTTGACCACAAGTACTCTTCCTCTGAGTCTTAAGGTTTGATTCAGATCAAAAGAATAATCTAATAATTTTTGACATAAATAATTTAAAACTTGTTAGAAGTTTGACTCAGACTCCCCCTAAATCTGACACATCCTAGGAGTCCTTATAGATCATGAAGTGGATCTTCCTCTGTGTCTTTAGAGTTTATCAAAATCAAATGAACACCAATTTTCAGGAAGATAGATTTTGAAATCACAATTTGAAAAGAAGATAATTTTTAAAGTATTAGTCTTTTTGAAAACGTATGTGATAGAAATTAAGGCACAGTTTTCGAAAAGTCTTTTCAAAAAAATTTAATAGAGCGAAAATACTCCCCCTGTACCCAACATCGTTTGACTCAATCTAAGTGCCTTAAGGAACTTTAGTGTTGTCCTAATAGGCTTGTGTCTAATTGTGTGAGTCAAACAATTTTCAAAAGGATATAATTTTTGAAAACATATACTGTATTGACAATCAAACAAGCATGAAATCCATACAAACATTATTATGTTGAAGCACTATTTTGAAAATATATTTTTAGTAAAAATATTCTAGCAATTTTGAAAAACAATTTTGAAATATGCTTATCAATTCATTAGTCTTTAACATCTCACCCATTCTAGATGTGCCAATACAGCAAGTATGGTTGCCTTATGGGTGTATTGTGAGATACTTGAATTATTTTCCTTAATTCATTATTAAATCTAAGATTTAATTGAAATTTATGTTAGATTCAAATTTGACAAAGAATAATTTGAATTTGAATTTCAAAAATTGGCTTCCAGGTCTTGGCGAGGCACAAGGCCTTCTTTGGCCGTAGCCTTATTGGATCATCAACCCTTTTCTCGACAAAGCCTTTTAGAGAAATTTCATTTTCAAAATTACTTTTTGAGAAATTTTGGTATAACTAGTTTGGATCTTGGATCGGTAGCTTTAGCTAGTTCCACCAGTCTAAACAGACCAAGTAGAGTATACTTGACCTTATTAGAAAAGGCTTCTCTAACGTATTATCATCTCACATCCACCCAATACTAGGTTTTCAAATTTCAATTATCTTTTTCCTATAACCATTCTAAATCAGCGTAAATTTAAATATGAATGACATGACATATATATATGAAAAATAGCAGATGCATGTCATGGCAGTTATGCATGAGTCAAATAAGTCAAATAATTTTATTTAAGTTTTTAAAGATGTATCAAATTCCCGATTTGATACATGTCGTGTGGACCCGCGAATATGTCAACCCACTTTGACATATTTGATTTTCTTAAATTAATTGTTGCGGTTTGGGTAGGATTTTATTTAATTTGAGTTTAAGTTATTTACGAGTTAGAGTTAACTTAAAAAGAATTACTTAAAGTTAAATTAATTAAGGATTACTTAAATTAAGAATTAATTAAGGACTAATTAATTTGTATTTGATTTAATTAAGATTTAATTGAATTAATTTGAATTAAGATAATTTAATTTAATTTGGATTTAATTTTGAATTAAGATAATTTAATTTGATTAGGATTTAATTGTATTTAATTGATTTAATTAATATTTAATTGAATTTGATTGATTTAATTAATATTTAATTGAATTTAATTGATTTAATCAATATTTAATTGATTTGAATAATTAAGGTTATAATGATTAATTAATAGTTGTGGGTTTAAGTTCATCATTTTCATTATTTCAAAAATTTCTTCTTCATATTTATCTATCTTTTCAAGTTTTTCTAATAATTCAGATTTATTTGAACCTTTGTGAATTTTATTAACTATGGTCATTAGTTAAAGTTTTGTAGTAACTTTCAAGATTATCTATAATTAAGTTATTATCTAGGAGAATTTTATCTTCAAAATTACCCTCAAGAATATTAACAAAATCATTTTTATCCTCAGAAATAATATTTTCAGGATTAATTTCTGGATTATCCTTAGGATTTTCAAATTCGATTTCAGAGTTATACAACGGATTTTCAAATTTGACTTCATAATTATCTAAAGAATTTTCAAATTAAGAATTATCCTTAAGATTTTTGAATTTGAATTCGGGATTAATTTCATATTTAAATTCAGAATTAATTGTATCATTATCCGTAGAATTATCAGAGTTTATTTCAAATCTAAGTTCAGAATTAATTTTAGCAATTATTGAATTGGTATTAATGATTAAACAATTTATTTCTAATATTTTAGTCATATTCATATTTTGTAACTTGTCATTCAAAATATCTACTTGACTATGTAGTAATTCTAACTTATCAGGGAAATTATCTAAATTATTAAAAGACATTGCAGGAATTTGTAAAATTTTTGGAACATAACTCTTATGTACCTTCGCCGGACACTTATTTTTGTAGTGTCCGTACTTCTCGCATTTGAAGCATCGTACGTGATCCTTATTTTTTCGGACTCCTGGCGCTGGTGCCCCCTTTGCCGTCGGTGGTGTAGATCGAGTCTTACGAGTACGGCAATGATTTTTATAGTGCCCTCTCTCCCTACACGTGAAACAAATAATATGGAATTTAAAAATAGACATTAAAAAAAATGTACCTGATTCACCCCGGGCTCCCTCTCAACTCCTGGCGTCGTTGCACCTTCGGCGGTTAGTCCGGTGAAGAGCGGCCTTGCTCTGATACCACTTGTAGGACCGGTGCCGTCGATAGAAGGGGGGTGAATATCGATCGTGAAATTCTTTCGGTAAACTTCGTAAATCTTTCGATCGTTCTAAGATCAGAGTTAGTAGCACAGCGGAAAAATAAAACAGAAAAAGAAAAACAGTAAAGCAGACACGCGGGATTTATTTACTTGGTTCCCGACCCCCCTGGGTCAGTACGTCTAAGGCCTATGTACTCGGCGTGAGTCCACTATTGGTCTCCTTTCAGGAATTTCCGGAGGCGGAGAAAACCCGTCTTACAGTTGATGGTTACAAGCACAAGTACAGAAAATTAAGTACAGAATAAATGCAAACCGAACAAAACAAAGTCTGACGCTCGACCGATCTAGATCTCCGAAGTGTCGCACACTTCCTCCTGGAGCCTCCCGATCGTAGAGCCTCGTCTTTAGTGCATTGTCATCGGTCAGAATGATTAGAATAACACTTAGCAGTTGTCTTTGAAGCAGAGGAGTCGAAGCCCCTTATATAGGCTTCATACGGGCGCCTTGGACGTTGGGGTGCCCCTATAAACCCGGTCAAATCTTATCCCCGCGCCGACCTCGCCGCGGCTGATAAAACCTCTGACCAGGGTGCCCTGAACCTCCTGGGTGCCTAGCTTGAACCCAGTCAACGCTAATCTCCTGCTTCGAACTCGCAGCAGCAAAACAACTTTGATCCCGGGCGCCCCAGACCTCCCGGGTGTTGATGCAGTCTGACCCTGATTGTTGTTTTGGTGTTGACACCGATTTTAGTTTAGGTTGATGATTATGATGATTATGATTAAGTCCTGATCGGGGATCAGGCAGGGTATGTGAAAAATCCTAGCTTGGAGGGCTAGGTATTGGAAAATCCTAACCTGGAGGGTTAGGTGTGGAAAATCCTAGCTTGGAGGGCTAGGTGTTGAAAAGTCCTAATTCGGAAGGGTTGGGTGAAAAGTCTTAGCTTGGAGGGCTAGGTGAAAAGTCCTGGCTTGGAGGGCTAGGTGAAAAGTCCTAACTTGGAGGGCTAGGTGAAAAGTCCTAACTTGGAGGGTTAGGTGAAAAGTCCCAACTTGGAGAGTTAGGTGAAAAAGTCCTGGCTTGGAGGGTCAGGTCCTAGCTTGGAGGGCTAGGTTTGGAAAAGTCCTAATCTGGAAGAGTTGGGTGAAAAGTCCTAGCTTGGAGGGCTAGGTGAAAAGTCCTAACTTGGAGGGTTAGGTGCAAATTCCCAACTTGGAGGGTTAGGTGAAAAAACCTTAGCTTGGAGGGCTAAGGTGGTGGAGCCCCTGGATCGGTCTGGTGACCGATCAGGGAGTTGGCACGGTGCTCCTTTGTGGATCGGTCTGGTGACCGATCCAGCGATGACTGATTGGTCTGGTGACCGATCAGGGAGTATGTGTTTCACCCATTGCTTGGCTCCTGATCGGTCTGGTGAGGTTAAGTTCCCTTGCTGATCTGCTCCTGATCGGTCGGGTGACCGATCAGGATCACTATGCAGATCGTTCTGGAGAACGATCCAGCTTCGCGAGTTCCTCACTAAGATCGATCAAGATGGAGCCTGATCGGTCTGGTCATGATCTGATCGGTCTGGTGACCGATCAGGAGGCTCCCTGATCGGTCCGGTGACCGATCTGGAGATTTGGACTGCGAAGCTCAGAAATCGCCCGATAAAGGGGTGGATCGGTCTGGTGATCGATCCACAAGCTGGGATCGGTCTGGTGATCGATCCAGGTGAGTCCCAAAGAAATCACGATTTCTAATTGAGCGTTGGGGACCAATCAGGACGGAGCCTGATTGGTTTGGACCTAGCCTGATCGGTCTAGTGACCGATCAGGAGACTCTCTGATTGGTCCAGTGACCGATCACTTTAATTCAAAATGCACTGTCAGACGCTCTGATCGCGTCTGAACGTATCCGATTCTCTGCGCTTAACATCTGATATATGATTTGCTGTGTGATATGCTTCTCTAAAGCACTGATTAAGCTGCAGGTGACAGGGAAGGATTCAAACACTCAAGGAGAGTCAATGGTGGCCTTTCCTTGGAGCAGGTTTATCCGTTTTCCATCTCAGGTTGCAACAGATGGAGCTGCAGACTGGAGCTGCTGACTGGAGCTTGGCTGAGGGAGACTCAGGAAGTCCAAGGAGAGCTCAGTGGTAGCTGGCGTTGGCAGGGAAGCAGCTGGAGGCTGCAGGAGATGGTGTCACCTGATGCTGAGTGGAGAAACAAAAGGGCGGAAGAAAGCTTCTTTGAAGCAGAGTTCGCGAATTGAGTTCTAGCTGCGCCTTTGGTTTCTCCACAACTTGTTTGCGTGTTCTGAAGTTTCATCACCTTGAGCAAGCTACTGCAATCTTGAAGCAACCAGTCATTACTTGAGCGCTAGAAGGAAGGAACAAGAAGATCCGAGTCCAACAGCGAGAAGACATGAGGAGAAGGCTCTTGCGTGAGATCATCGCTGGGTGGAGCTCTGAGGAAGCTTGCTGTGTTCTTGTCTTTGCTAAGTGCTAAGTAAGATCTTTCTTTGTGTTTCATTGTGCTTAAATCTATATCTGTGATTGAAACGCTGTGGAGAGGTTTCTCCACCGAGAAGGAGGTTGCTTTCTATCCGGTGCTAACCGGGGCTTGATCTGCCGACGATCAAGGGATCGCCCACCTTAAGGGCACGCCAAGGAGTAGGGGCAAGTTATCCCCGAACCTTATAAACCCTCCTTGTTAGCGATCTTGCTAGTTGTGTTTGTTTGCCTTCATTTTCTATTTTTGTTTTCTGCACTGCTTTGTTTCAATTGTTTTTCTTCCGCTGTGCTACTGATAAGTTTGAGTGCAGAATTCGATAAGTGCCTAAAGTCCAAGTGTTTGGCTATATTCACCCCCCTCTCTAGCCATTTGGGTTCCAACAAGTGGTATCAGAGCTTAGGGCTCTGTTTTTGTGGATTAACAACCGAGAGCTACATCCATGGCGTTGAGAGAAGGATTTTCCACCACCCGGCCTCCTTTCTTTGATGGTGCTGATTTCCAATATTGGAGATCAAAGATGGAGTATTATTTGAAGATGGACATCAACACTTGGTTCGCGGTGAAGGAGGGTTTCACTCCTCCTAAGGATGACGAAGGCAAGGAACTTGAATCATGGCGGTGGACAGCCGAACAAACCCGGAAGAGTGAAGCCGACGTGAAGGCGGTTGTCACTCTACAATGCGGGATGAACAAAGACCAACTCATCAAGGTTGGTCCCTTCACAAGTGCAAAGGACTTGTGGAACAAGCTCATCGAACTCCACGAGGGCACTCGAGACTCAAGGATTGCCAAGAGGGACTTGTTCCTCAATCAACTTCAAAATCTCTCCATGAAGGAGAATGAATCGGTAAGTGAGCTCCATAGCCGGTTCAAGGAAGTCCTCAATGGGCTTCATTCGATTGATGAAAAGGTCGAGAATCACGACCTTGTATGGTATGTACTAAAAGCATTTCCAAGGAATGCTTTGTGGTCATCTATGGTGGATGCCTACAAAGTATCCAAGGATTTATCCATTGTTAAGTTAGATGATTTGTTTTGTGAAATGGAATTGCATGAAATGGCTAACAAAGGCCCCAAGGAGAAGGGGATTGCCTTAGTTGCAGGGGATCGATCAAACAAGAAGAAGAATGAGAAGAAGGAGAAGGAAGTTACTTCATCTTCATCATCTTCCGAATCCGAGTCCGATTCTGAAGAAGATGGCAGTGGCTCCTCATCCTCCGAGATGGCGAACTTTGTGAGAAGGATGATGAGAAGGGGTCGATGCTTCAAGAGTAGAGGTAACTCTAGTGAAGTTAAACTTGATAAGACTAATGCTTCTTACTTTGAGTGTGGTAGGAAAGGGCATTTCAAGAATGAATGCCCGAAGCTAAAGAAGAAGGAGGAAAAATCCAAAAGGAAAGAAGAAAAATCCAAGAAGAAGAAGAAGGCATTGAAGGCCACTTGGGATGAATCCTCCTCAAGCTCATCCGATGAAGAGAAGGAGGAGAAGAGCACAAGGCATGTGACACTCATGGCATTGGGAGATCAAGAGAGCAGTGATAAATCATCCAACTCCTCAAACGCGGCTTCATCATCTTCGGATGATGAAGAGGTAACTTCTCCCGAACTTGAAAAATGTTATAGAGCAATTGCATGTTTAACCAATATGTTGAAGAAGTCAAAAAATAAGGTTAAAGCATTGCAATTAGAAATTGATCAATTGAAACTATCTAGGGATGATAACATTGATGACTTACATGTTGAATTGTTAGAAGATGAGATTAAGTCATTAAAACTTGAGGTTGAACATTTGAAATCCTCTAAGGTTGAGGATGTAGATGATTTGGATAATGATTTACTAGTAGAAGAAAACCAATCATTAAAGAGTGAAGTTGAGAGACTCAAGAATATTCTTGAGAAGTTCTCAACTAGCTCTAAGACTCTAGATATGATCTTGAATGCCCAAAGGGCAGTCTACAATAGGGCCGATATTGGTTACCGTCCTAAAGAACACTCATTTGTGTCTCTTATGTCTAGGAATGATATGAGACAATCTAGGACACCCAAGGTTCAAAAGAAAGTTGTCAAGGCATGGGTGCCTAAGTCTTGTTTAGTTGATGCTTTAGGTCCCAAGGTTTGGGTACCTAAAACTTCTATTTTTCAAATTGTGTAGGTTATGATTGAGGGGGAGCATCTATCAACTTAGTTCGTTGATAGTGGATGCTCCAAACACATGACCGGGGATAGATCATTGTTTACCACACTTCACAAGAAAAGTAGAGGTAATGTTTCATTTGGTAACAATGGTAGGCGCCTTAAGGTCATAGGAATAGGGGACATCAAATATCCGAATGTCTTAGAATTTCAAATGTTCTTCTAGTCAAGGGGATGACTTTTAATCTCCTAAGTGTCAGTCAATTGTGTGACACGAGTTACACAATTGATTTTCAACTAAGTCAATGTCTAGTTAGACAACATGACACCTTGGACACGGTACTAGTAGGAACAAGAGTAGACAATATTTATCAAGTTTCATTTAAAAGTGCTACTAATGCTTTTGCTAAGTGTCTCATGTCTAAAGACGAAGAGTCCACCCTTTGGCACCGGAGACTTGCACATGTGAATATGAAGAACATCCGAACGTTGGCCAATAAGGGATTAGTTCGTGGCTTACCAAGCATCAAGTATGAAAAGGACAAACTTTGTGATGCATGTCAAATGGGTAAGCAAACGAAATCTGCACATAAAGGTAAAAGCACTGTAAATACATCTACTTCTTTAGATTTACTTCACATGGATATATTTGATTGTAGTACTATCATATCATTGAATGGAAGTAGATATTGTTTCGTGATCATTGATGATTTCACTAGATATACATGTGTAGGATCGGGTTGGTCCGGCTAGAGGGGGGTGAATAGACGGTTAAGAATTAAAACAAGAGGGCACTCGTCTTTAAGAAAAACTTGGTTGCAACTTGGTCATTGCTTCCAAGACGGTTAACGCTCAATCAGAAAATCTCCTTGTGGCGGAGAAGCCTTACTACTGAAGCACACTTAGACTTAAAGAAATTACAGAAAGAATGACTGTTTTTGATCTAAATCTCTAAGCCTATTTATAGGTTGAGTGATATGATCTTGATCGTTGATACAAGATTGAGTTGCATCTTGATCGTAGATCTAAGATTATCTCAACCAGATTTTAAACTCTAAGTTTTGACTTTAATCGGCTTTAATCCGATTGCTTTGTAAGTCGATCCTTTTGTGATCCACGCTTCAACGGCTCCTTTGAACGCTTCCCTCCACGTGTGGATTTAACAAAGCTTTTAATTAAAAGCTTTTGACCGAGCAAGGGATTGCCCCTTTGAGATAGCCTTTGACCGAGCAATTGAGATAGCCTTTGACCGAGGGGATCGCCCTGTGCATCCTTGTAAAAGAAAAATCAACATAAACTTTAATTAAATTGAATGAAGGATTAAGAACCCAACGTTTAAAAAACGATTTAATTAAATTGAAACTTTAATTAAAATTTTAAACAACTTTAATTAAAAGAAAGTTTATTTAAAAACTTTAATTAAATTGAAATTTTAAATAAAGTTTTAATATAATTAAAACTTTATTATTTTAATTGTAAGTCAAATGTTGACTTGATAAAAGTCAACTTAGTTGACTTTTCGTCAAACCGTCGATTGGATGATTTTCGGCTAACCGGAGTTAGGTTCACCCGAACCCGACTCTGGCCTTTCGCCCCTCGAGCGTCCTTCCTCCCGGCTTCTCGTCCCTCGGACACCGCGCACGTCCTTCTCGCTCCACCGGTGTACTCTTCCGCAGCTTCCGCGTCCCTCGGATTGCACTGAGCCCGTCGGCTCGCTTTCCCGCGCAATCCTTCTCGTCCGCCACGTCTTACGCTCGACTTCCTCCGTTCCTAAGTTCCTGCATACTTAGACAGAGGGATTAAAAACACACAGGACCTAACTAACATAGTTGATCACATCAAAACCAGCCGGGGCACCAACAACATGGACCTATTTTTTAAAATATAAGGACCAAACCTTAGATGTTTTCATTTCTTTTTGTAGAAGAGTTGAAAATGAAAAATCATCAACAATTAAGACAATTAGAAGTGATCATGGAGGTGAATTTCAAAACCAACGGTTTTTAGAATTTTGTCAAGATAGAGGTTATAGACATGAGTTCTCTACTCCTAGAACACCACAACAAAATGGTGTTGTAGAGAGGAAGAACCGTGTTCTACAAGAGGCTGCACGAAGCATGCTTAATGAGTACTCACTCCCGAGTTACTTATGGGCTGAAGTTGTAAATACAGCTTGCTATGTGCAAAATCGAGTTCTCATCCATAGGTTTTTAGGAAAGACTCCCCATGAACTTTGGTTTGGGAAACCACCTACGGTTAAACATTTTAGGGTGTTTGGTTGTAAGGTGTTCATCATAAACACCAAGGACCATCTTGGAAAGTTCACGGCAAAGGCTGATGAAGGGATACTAATCGGGTATTCCCCCGTTAGCAAAGCCTACCGAGTCTATAACAAGAAGTCTAGATTAATTGAAGAGTCATCTGATGTTGTCTTTGAAGAAATTCCAAAAGTCAATGGTCAACCAGAAGATGAAGTCCAATTCGAACTTAGAAGGCTAAGTTTGAATGAGAGTCCAAATGTTGTTGATAGAGACGAATCCGATGACGGTGAGCCTAGACAACCCATTGATCAGCCGGATCCTGAGGCTGAGCTTATGTCTAGTGAACCTGTTCAAGAAGCACCACCAACACCTAGGCAAACTAGATTAGCCTCTAGTCATCCTCAAGACCAAATTGTCGGACATCCACCATGGGGTTAGGACTAGATCATTCTTCCGGAATGAGGCTAATGAAGTTGCTTTAATTTCCGAAATTGAACCTAGGAAAATTGATGAAGCATTAAATGATCCCGATTGGATCATTGCAATGTAAGATGAACTAGGTCAATTCAAAAGGAGTCAAGTTTGGGACTTTGTCCCTAGACCTAAGAAGACCACCATCATTGGAACCAAATGGGTCTTCAAGAACAAATTGAACCATAAGGGAGAAATCATTAGAAACAAGGCACGCTTAGTAGCCAAGGGCTACAATCAAGTTGAAGGCCTTGATTATGATGAGACCTATGCTCTCGTGGCACGATTAGAGTCCATCCGATTGATGCTAGCATTTGCAGCACATCGTGGTTTCAAATTATATCAAATGGACGTCAAATCGGCTTTTCTAAATGGTCTAATTAGGGAAGAAGTCTATGTCGAACAACCTCCGGGGTTTGAGAGTACCGAATTCCCAAACCACGTGTTCAAGCTCAAAAAGGCACTTTATGGTCTTAAACAAGCACCCCGAGCTTGGTACAAGCGGTTGTCAACTATTCTGATTGAAAAAGACTTTGTAAGAGGCCAAATAGACCCTACACTATTTCTACGGAGAGATGATGACAATATTTTTGTAGCCCAAGTATATGTCGATGACATAATTTATGGCTCGAATAACAAGGGCTATTTAAATGAATTCATTGGACACATGGAAAGTGAGTTTGAAATGAGTCTAGTGAGAGAGTTGACTTTCTTCCTTGGACTTGAAATCAAGCAAACTCGCGATGGTATCCATGTGCACCAATCAAAGTATACACAAGAAATGCTTCGAAAATTTAACATGAGTGATTCAAAAGAGGTAACCACTCCCATGGCTACAAATACAAGATTAGACAATGATGAGAGTGGTAAACCCGTTGATTTGACTCAATACCGAAGCATGATAGGTAGCTTACTATACCTCACAGCTAGTCGACCAGATATCCTATTTGCTGTGGGTATGTGCGCTAGGTATCAAGTGTGTGCCAAGGAATCTCATTTGATCGCTGTTAAGCGAATTTTGAGATATCTCAAAGGCACAATTGGTGTCGGTCTATGGTACCCCCGTACCGAATCTTTTGATTTAATTGGCTATACCGATTCCGACTACGCTGGATGTAAGTTGGACCGGAAAAGCACAAGTGGGGGTTGCCAATTCTTAGGTTCATCCTTAGTAAGTTGGTCAAGTCGGAAGCAACATTGTGTTGCTCTCTCCACGACCGAGGCAGAGTATATTGCTATGGGAGAGAGCGTATCGCAATTGTTGTGGATGATTCACACTCTAGAGGACTATGGATTGAGTTACAAGGGTGTGCAAGTGTTATGTGATAACATTAGCACAATTAATCTAACCAAAAATCTAGTCCATCATTCTAGGACCAAACATATTGAAGTGCGCCACAACTTCATTAGAGATCATGTTGCTAGGGGAGATATTGTACTCTCACATGTAGAGTCCAAATCAAACCTAGCTGACATTTTTACTAAACCACTCCTCGAAAATGAATTTAGTTTCCTAAGAAGGGAGTTGGGAATGTGTCGTGCTTCTTGAATTTCAAAATGCATTCAAAACCCTTCATAATTATTTCAAATTGTTGGGAAATGATTGGGTAATTTTTGGGGACATCTCACACAAACTATAACGTTTAACAAAACATTTTTGTTTGCTAGATATGGGGTGAGATGTTAGGATCAACTCAATTTCTCAAAATGTCGATGCATCCCTTGAGAAATTAGGTTGACGAGATAATAATCACTTCGGTGATCAAGTATGGGGAAAACCAATGCATAACATATGTGTATTTGGCTCCATGATCATACTTGGACATTCCAATCAAGGAAACTTGATTGGAAACTTGAATTTGATACAAACTTAGTTAGAATTGTTTGAATGATTGTTGATTGAGTTTGACTCCATTTGTGTGGATCAAAGTGATTGTTGAACCT
The DNA here is from genome assembly GCA_024364735.1 of Boesenbergia rotunda. Classification (NCBI taxonomy): domain Eukaryota; kingdom Viridiplantae; phylum Streptophyta; class Magnoliopsida; order Zingiberales; family Zingiberaceae; genus Boesenbergia; species Boesenbergia rotunda. Next base: position 830,021 of record JAGFNQ010000723.1, on the reverse strand, counting down.
ATAAGGACCTTTGATCTTTGTTTAGGGATCAATTTTAATCATGAGATCATGTCCAAGTTCGATAAACTTCATCAGATCTCGTTGGAACGATTCTGAAATCTGAAACTGAATGTTTCAGATCGTATCAGGGAGTATCAGGAACCCTGATCGGTCACCGGACCGATCAGGTCTAGGGCTGATCGGTCCCCGGACCGATCTGGCTTCCTCTTGCATTGATCGGTCCACAGACCGATCAGAGGGGCAGCAGTGACTTTACGAAATTTTGACCAAACTTCCTGAGCCAGCCTGGATCGGTCCCCGGATCGATCTGGCACCTTATGGTGATCGATCCACAGACCGATTAGGGGGCTCACAGGTTTCCCTCCGAACCCTACTGTTCGTGTCCTAATCGATCAGCCGATCGATCAAGAGCGCGCCTGATCGGTCACCCGACCGATCAGGACCAGGTCAGTCCGATCAGGCTATAGCTTGATCGATCTGGGCACTATCAGATCGAACGGTGATCCGTTCAATCGCATTAAAGTGTGGTTGGTGGACCGATCCACCAACCGATTAACTTCTTCGAAACCTCTTATTGCCAAACCCTAGCGCCGAAACCTCCCACTTACGTGACCTTCAGTGTGTGCGAGAGCTTTCCCAGTGCCTTCGTCTTCCTCTTGCGAGTGCGCGCGTGCTATTCTAAGAGGGTTCTTACGAGCTCTGTCTTCTTCCTGTGGGTTTCTCTCTCGCTGAAGGGCTTTGCGATCATCTCTTGCGCCGAAAGCTTCTCCTGCGCAAGCTTTTTTTTTTCCCTTCCAGACTTCAAGAACTTCTCCATGGCGCATACGTAAGCTTATGTTGGTTAGTTCACTTTGTGAATCAGTTCATGGATTTGTGTATTTGAGCCTAACCATATGTTTGATGTTGTGCCGTGACCTTCTTGTGTTGGCCGTGACCCTATCTTTCCATACTTCAACTTATGATTACTCTTCTATGATCAAATCGTGGGTCCTTGATTAAACTATGTTCTTGTGATCAACTCAATCTCGCTCATTTGATTATTTTGTACAATGACCAACTCTTGTATTATGGTTATGTTTCCCTAATCTTGTGTCCTGACTAACTTGATTATCCTGTGCCATGATCAAATCTATCTTCATGATTTATTCAATCTTTAGAAAATCTTCGAAGGGTAAAGGAGCCGTTGAGGGCAGCTCAAAGGGGAAAGCCCCTTCATCATCTACCCCTCTCTCAAGGCCTCCACCACCTCCATATACTAGATTTCAGAATATTACCTTGGCTCTAAACTTCCAATAGCACAATTTCAAACTCATGCCATGTCGGACAGTAGACCAAACATTTATCTACGAACATTGTCCAATGATACGACAAATTATTGAATACTATGAGTTTCAACCCATCCTTTTCTTAGAGAGGTCAATAAACTTTGATTTGGTCTCTGAATTCTATAATAATATGGTTAGTGGAGAGGGCACGGGGTGGAGGACCCGTGTCGCTAGCGTTGACCTTGACTTTACTCTGTCTGCTTTCACTACCTTTCTTGGATGTCGCCGGTCCGAGAATGCCTTTTCATTCTATCCTTATCTTCCGGATCCCTTACCAGTTTCCTTTGGTGGAGTCACTCCTGACTCTATTCATGAGCACTTTCTAGGCCATCCCAGGCTAAGGGGTTCCGGTGCGCGCGCCTGTGATTTTCCCACATTTCCTGCTCTCTAACTTTCCTCCACTGATTATGTCTTGTTTAAGATCATCACCAACTGTCTCCTTCCTACTACAACCAAGCACCTCGATGAGATTCATCCATTCCACTGCTTGATGCTCTATGGGATGCATCGGCAGTTAGACTTTGATATCGTGCCATCCATCTATTTCTCCATCATAGTCCATAGTCTGAGGTACGGCCAGACAGTTCACATGGCTTTTGGCCATATCATTATGGCTTGGCTTGAGTCAGTGGGTATCGATGTTTCACAGGGTCGTATTGTGCCCATGATTCGATAGGACTGCCGCCTGGATCGTCGCATGCTCGCTCAGTCCGGCATTGTTGTTGGGTCACGAGGGCTAAGGTGGAAGGATAGGAGACGTGGAGGGGAGCTACCGAGAGCAGCCCATGATCCGGAGTCGCCAGTTGATGCAGATTATGATGAGTGGGCTCCTGACCTCCGCTCGCAGGTTGCGGAGCTAGAGCAGATGATGGAGCGCGAGTTGCATATCTCCGAGCTCTGGCGACAGGAGGTCCGCTCAGAGTTTTAGTCTTTTGATCGCCATCTAGATGCTCTAGCATCCAACATCTCTGAGGTCAGCTCACTACAGGACAGATGGTATGAGGAGTGGTATCATCATACATTTCCAGATGGTGCGCCCCCCAGTGGTATTTCACCAGGGGATATCATATACATTTATGATTCAGACGATGATCCAGTTGATGATTGACTGCTCTATGTTCTTGTTTGATAAATTCTGACTATTTGACGGATGTGTCCGACTTGATTTTTGTCTGTTATGGCATGATATTAACTTTACTGAATTTACTTACATCAAATAATTTATTTGCATGTTTGCTACATTGCCATGCTTATGCTTATGATGTCATGTTCATATGCTGCATGTGAATGCTATATCTTGATCTATCTTTTCACATGATGTCATATGTGTTCCAAAATTACATTCGATCTTTCTGGTTTTGGGATACCCCTAGGATTGAGGGGGAGTATGGTTAAACTTAACATCCCCTCTAGACCCTTTTCGGTGTTCAACAAAGGAGGAGAGTGTTGGTTGGTTAAGTTTAGGATGATTATATTGTAGGTGGAGGATCTTGATTCCCCTATGATTCTGAAAGTTGAGAAATTGATTGAGAATCCCTAAACTTAAAATCGGATTGTCAAACAACAAAAATGGAGAGATTGTTGATGTAGTCTGACCCTGATTGTTGTTTTGGTGCTGACACCGATTTTAGTTTAGGTTGATGATTATGATTAAGTCCTGATCAGGGATCAGGCAGGGTATGTGAAAAATCCTAGCTTAGAGGGCTAGGTATTGGAAAATCCTAACCTGGAGGGTTAGGTGTGGAAAATCCTAGCTTGGAGGGCTAGGTGTTGAAAAGTCCTAATTCGGAAAGGTTGGGTGAAAAGTCCTAGCTTGGAGGCCTAGGTGAAAAGTCCTAGCTTGGAGGGCTAAGTGAAAAGTCCTAACTTGGAGGGTTAGGTGAAAAGTCCCAATTTGGAGAGTTAGGTGAAAAAGTCCTGGCTTGGAGGGTCAGGTCCTAGCTTGGAGGGCTAGGTTTGGAAAAGTCCTAATCCGGAAGAGTTGGGTGAAAAGTCCTAGCTTGGAGGGCTAGGTGAAATGTCCTAACTTGGAGGGTTAGGTGCAAATTCTCAACTTGGAGGGTTAGGTGAAAAATCCTTAGCTTGGAGGGCTAAGGTGGTTGGAGCCCCTGGATCGGTCTAGTGACCGATCAGGGAGTTGGCACGGTGCTCCTTTGTGGATCGGTCTGGTGATCGATCAGGGAGTATGCGTTTCACCCATTGCTTGGCTCCTGATCGGTCTGGTGACCGATCAGCGAGCAAACAGTGAGGTTGAGTTCCCTTGCTGATCTGCTCCTGATCGGTCTGGTGACCGATCAGGATCACTGTGCAGATCATTTTGGAGAACGATCCAGCTTCGCGAGTTCCTCACTAAGATCGATCAGGACGGAGCCTGATCGGTCTGGTCATGATCTGATTGGTCTGGTGACCGATCAGGAGGCTCCCTGATCAGTCCGGTGACCGATCAGGAGGTTTGGACTGCGAAGCTCAGAAATTGCCCTAAAAAGGGGTGGATCGGTCTGGTGATCGATCTAGGAGAGTCCCAAAGAAATTGCGATTTCTAATTGAGCGTTGGGGACCGATCAGGACGGAGCCTGATCGGTCTGGACCCAGCCTGATCGGTCTGGTGACCGATCAGGAGACTCTCTGATCGGTCCGGTGACCGATCACTTTAATTCAAAATGCACTGTCAGACGCTCTGATCGCGTCTGAACGTATCCGATTCTCTGCGCTTAACATCTGATATATGATTTGCTGTGTGATATGCTGCTCTAACACACTGATTATGCTGCAGGTGATAGGGAAGGATTCAAACACTCAATGAGAGTCAATGGTGGCCTTTCCTTGGAGCAGGTTTGTCCGTTTTTCATCTCAGGTTGCAACGGCTGGAGCTGCAGACTGGAGCTGCTGACTGGAGCATGGCTGAGGGAGGCTCAGGAAGTCCAGGGAGAGCTCAGTGGTAGCTGGCGTTGGCAGGGAAGCAGCTGGAGGCTGCACGAGATGGTGTCACCTGATGCTGAGTGGAGAAACAAAAGGGCAGAAGAAAGCTTCTTTGAAGCAGAGTTCGCGAATTGAGTTCTAGCTGCGCCTTTGGTTTCTTCACAACTTGCTTACGTGTTCTGAAGTTTCATCACCTTGAGCAAGCTACTGTAATCTTGAAGCAACCAGTCATTACTTGAGCGCTAGAAGAAAGTAACAAGAAGCTCCGAGTCCAACAGTGAGAAGACACGAGGAAAAGGCTCTTGCGTGAGATCGTCGCTGGGTGGAGCTCTGAGGGAGCTTGCTGTGTTCTTGTCTTTGCTAAGTGCTAAGTAAGATCTTTCTTTGTGTTTCATTGTGCTTAAATCTATATCTGTGATTGAAACGCTGTGGAGAGGTTTCTCCACCGAGAAGGAGGTTGCTTTCTATCCGGTGCTAACCGGGGCTTGATCTGCCGACGATCAAGGGATCGCCCACCTTAAGGGCACGCCAAGGAGTAGGGGCAAGTTATCCCCGAACCTTATAAACCCTCCTTGTTAGCGATCTTGCTAGTTGTGTTTGTTTGCCTTCATTTTCTATTTTTGTTTTCTGCACTGCTTTGTTTCAATTGTTTTTCTTCCGCTGTGCTACTGATAAGTTTGAGTGCAGAATTCGATAAGCGCCTAAAGTCCAAGTGTTTGGCTATATTCACCCCCCCCCTCTCTAGCCATCCGGTTTCCAACACCGGGTGCCCCGCTTGAGGCCTATTCTGCTTACCACACGAAAACTGCTTTTTCCTTCTTTGGTTTGGGTGCCCCCATCAATGGGGGTGCTTGGCTTCAGAGCTTCCAGCCTAGTTACCTGCTTTGTCTCCGGTTCTTGGTACCTGCAAGATACACAAACACAAAGCAAATATACATACAATATTAGCCTTAAGGACTTGGTTCGGACTTCGGATTTCCACGAAGCCCTAGGTCGAACCGACGCAAGTTCCCACCCCCGAGAACGCGCCTTTCACCTACTCCTTTCAGGAGACGGTTGCCACCCAGTCCTTCGGGTGGACTTTTGGTTAGCTTCCGATACTTCCGGACCTCGAGACGCCCGAACCCTGACCCGTCTCTACTTCTGTCCTTAGTCATCGCTCAGCTAAGTTGCTCAGTCCTTCGGACCAAGACTTCGTGCCCAAACCCTAGGTCTAGGACTTAGGCACCCAACCCTCGGCCAGGTCTTCGTGCCCAATTCCCCGAACCAAGACTTCGGTGCCCAACCCTCGCCCAGGTCTTCTTGCCCAGTCCTCGACCAGGACTTAGTTCCCACCTTCCGAGTAGGTCTTAGTGCCCAGCTTCACTCACCAGGTCTTAGTGCCTAGGTTAACTAGGACTTTTCTTCCACTTAGGTTACTCCTCTCTTAACTCCCCTTCCTTTGTTCAATGTATCACTGACTTAAGTCTATTGTCAAACATTAAAACACTTAAAGGAGAACTTCATTGATGCACCTTGCACCAACAACATTGTGGTTTGGTATAGGCAGAGACATCAAGAGGAGGTCAAAACTAGGACTTTATGTCAAGGTTTGATTGGACTATTTAGATAGTTTTGGGTTTTGTGTCAATCTTGGGATTGGTGATAGATACATGTTTGAATGTATTTTTTCCAACTAGACACGGGTACCACAAATCTCTCCATAAAATTTGAGAATTTTTGAAGATTTGTGGAATTTCTGGTGTATTTCTGAAATTGGGTCAGAAATGTTGAAAATAGAGTTTTCAGGGTACCAGTCGACTGGTAGAGGGGGCAGTCGACTGGTAACAGTGCTATCGCAGAGAGACTAGCTATTGTATGATTTTTTGATGGGGATCAATCGACTGGTAACTGTCGCAGTCGACTAATATAGGCTAAAATTATTTTTCAACAATCGAAAAGTGTTGTAATGATAAAAAAATAAGTGTATAATCTTATGGGGGGGTTAATACACTTTGTTTATGATCATTAGAGGTTAAAGGATCTAATAAGAGGGAAATTGTTGAAGTCCTTTTGATGTGTGGCAAAGGGGGAGAAGTGTTGGATTTAAGTGAGACACCAAACACGCCTTTGCAAAAAATCTTAGGTAAAGGGGGAACATTGTTGCTCATTTGGTGGCAAAGGGGGAACCTTGGAAAAGTTCTTAAAAAGCCTTTGTAAGTCCAATATAGGGGGAGCCTTGGAGAGGTTTTAAAATGCCCGGTTTGGTAAAAATCCTAACTCTTGGGGAGGTTAGGTGTGAGGATGCCTTGTGATAGGATCCATGCATGTTTGCATTGCATATGCATTGGTGGTATAAGGCCAAGGTGAAACCTTGGCAACGTAAGTCCAAATGGTTATTAGCATTGTATTTGTTATTTGTTTTCCCTAACTTAAACGTATTGCCAAACATCAAAAAGAGGGAGATTGTTGGGGCAATCTATGGTCCGGAGTGACCATGTGTTTTGATGTTTGGGCAAAGGGTTTAAGTTAGGTTCACCCTTGTGTTTGATGTGTGTATTTGAGTGTGCAGGTTTGCAGAATACACGTGGACTTAGCTGGACGACTTCGAGTCCGGTGAAGGATGGCATGAGGAGACGAGCCGTGGGCTTGTATGCATCCGAGGGACCGTGGACAAAGCAGGAACGATGAGCCGAGGGAAGCGCACTTCGAGGCATACGCAAAGGATGACATGAGAACGAGCCGCGGGTTCGTATGCATCCGTGGGACGAGAGCCAAAGTCGAAGAAGGCTTGAAGGCAACAGGTCGAGGCTGCTGGAAACAGGAACGATGAGCCGATGGACGCGCACTTCGAGGCATATGCGAAGGATGGCATGAGGACGAGCCGTGGGTTTGTATGCATCCGAGGGACGAGAGCCAAAGTCGAAGAAGGCTTGAAGGCAACAGGTCGAGGCTGCTGGATGAAGGGTCAGCTGAGTCGTGAGGGTCCGAGTGCTGAGAGAATTGTACTCGGGATGGAAAACCCTAATTTTAGGGGGTAGAGCAGTCGACTGATGCTTGTATCAGTTGACCGATGAAGTGCATAGAAAGATCAGTTGACTGATCTTAGGTGCAGTCGATTGGTATTCGAACGTTGAGCTGTAACGTTTGAATACTAGGTGAACCAGTTGACTGATCTTAGGTGCAGTCAACTGGTGCTTGGGCCAGTCGACTAGTAACGGACTTTTCAGCATCGAGCACTATTTAAGAGAGCTCATTTTTAGCTGAGAAGTTTTGACGAAATAAGCTTGGTTAGAGCTTATTAGTAGTCTCCTAGTGCTCAGGTATTATCGGGAGTTTGTAGCGAGGTTTCTCCACCCACAAGGAGCGACAAGAGCTAGCCGGAGGTCTTCCGGGACTCAGCCACCGACGGATCAGGATCGTCCATCTTACGGACAGTAGTGGAGTGGGAGTATCATCTCCGAACCACGTAAAGGTTTGGTGTTAGCATTGTTTTAGTTTGTAGTTAAGTTTTTCGATTGCGCTTTCTAACACGTGTAGGAAGAAATCGCGATCTATGTGGGTGAATGACTATTCACCCTCCTCTAGCCGTACGCCAAGATCCCAACAGTTACAACCCTCCAAATCGAACAACCCATATTAATCCTAAAACAAAGGCCAAACCCACTCACCAAAGGGTACCTCACCTCTTCTCTTGTATAAATAGAGTCCCCTAGATGATGGATTCATTCATTTAATCATCAAAGTCATTAGCATTCATCTCATCTTATGCATCGAGAGTCCAAAAAACCTACGAGAATGTTCATTGGTCTCGAAATTTGTAGTACTGCTATTTCGAGATATCGTCATTGTATCTTAAGAAACGAATTATTGCTATCCGTAAACATCTATAGCAGAGTAATATCATTTTATGGAGATAGTATCTAATACTAACCTCGACGAAATCATATCAATTTGCATCCTTCTAGTAACAATCTCGGAATGGACTCCCAACACATTGTGCGTGAACATCTTAAAAAGGTAAAGGACATGCAAATGTGAAAGTCCCCAGGGCAATTCCAATGCGAAATTTTTGCAGAGGTCTACAAAACTAAAAAATTGAGAAAAAAAAAACTCGAATCATTGTGTGCGTGAAGTTTTTATTTTTTATTATTGTCATTAAAAATTGAGAATGGATAGGATCACTTGATGCAAACGTAATTAATGATATATTTTTAACCTTACTTTTCCTTTTAAAAAATTAATGAATATTTTTTACAACCGTCAAAATGATTTTTTATTTTTTCACTAATATACGTATTTCATCCTTTTATAAAAAAATAAAATAATATAATATATATGAATTTGATCGTTGCAAAGCACTGATAAACATGACCAATTTCTTTGAATTAGTTGGGTCTTTCTGGGCGAAAATTATACCTCATAATTAGTTGGGTCTTTCAAGATGAAGATAATTCAAGAGGAGTTCAGACAAAAAATGATAAAACTAGAGAGGAATATCACTTATAAAGGAATGCCTTCATGCCGAAAGAAGTGGTAATATATCTGAGGCAAGAAATATTGAGTTTGTTGATTTATTAGAAGATGTAAAAGCTCCTCTCTTCTTTGGTTGTATAACTTACACAAAGTTGTTATTAGTCGTCACAGTATATAATTACAAGTTTACTAATGGTCAAACTGATAATAATTTTAATGAACTCCTTAAGATCTTAAGTGACATGCTTTCAGAAAAAAATATACTTCCAGAAACTGTTTATTCAATGAGAAAGCTATTGAAGCCATTTGATTTAGGATATGAGAAAATTTATGTTTGCCCAAACGATTGTTGTCTACTTAGAAAGGATTTAAAGATTTGGACACATGTCCAAAGGATGGTTCATCAAGATCGAAAGTGGACAAAATCATCATCAAAGTTCGTAAAGGAGTTCTTGAAGTGGTACTATGATATTTTCCCGTGATACCAAGATTAAAAAGGATGTTTACATTAAAAGAAAGGTCGAAGACTCGATTTAGCATACCAACCACAAAAGTCAAGATCATATGATGTGTCATCCAGTTGATTCAGTAGCTTGGGATACAATAAATAATAAATGGCCAACTTTTGCATCAAATCCTAGAAATCTCCGCCTTGATCTTGCTACAGATGGATTCAACTATTTTGATAACCTTAGTTTCAGATATAGTTGTTAGCTTGTTATTTTGGTAAATTACATCCTTTCTCCATTAATGTTCATGTCGAAGGAAAATCTTATGCTCACATTACTGATTCCTAGCCCAATTCAACCAGGAAATGGTATAAATGTATACTTGGAACCCCTTGTGGAGGATTTGAAAGAGTTGCGGGACACAGGTGTGGAGGTTTATGATGCATTTAACAAGTCAATGTTCAATCTGAAGGCTATTTTGATGTGGACAATCAATGCTTTTTTAACTTATGGAAATCAAGCTGGATGTGACACAAAAGAAAAAGTTGGTTGCCCAATATGTGGTGAAGACATATGTTCAATGTGGCTTAAGTATAGTAGAAAGTTTGCATACTTGGGACACAGAAGATTCCTTACTCTTGATCATCCATTTCATCAGAAAAATAAGTGGTTTAACGAGGAAAAAAAGAGAAAAGGAAAACCTAGACCTTTGACCAAGCTACAAATTCTCAATGCAATGAAAAATATTGAAAATGATTGGGGTAAAAAATAAAAGGGTTAGACTATCAATACTTATCAGAAAAAGATGAAGACGCAGGAAAGTTCAAAAATGTACAAAAACTGTTGGGTTCTCCCGGCACTAAACAATAAAAGCGCAGCGGAAACAAGAACCCACGAACGATCCATGCGAAAGAAAACTCGTACAAAGCTATCTATCTAATAGATTTATCTACTGTTTATACCTTTGAAGCATGCCCTTCGGTTATCCCGCTCGTCCAAGATGCGCTGGATCTCTTGCACGTTCAAACGTCCGTGCCTCTATTCGTATCCACACGAACACAATCTCTCAACTTCGGGAGAACTACCTTAGTTGTGCTAGCAACTTGAGGTAGCTCGAAAATACCAAGAACCTTACAGTAAGGTTTCGGCCAAGAGTGGAGGAGAGGAAGAAGAGAGGAAGGGAAGAAGGAAGCACTTAGTTGTTCATTCAAAATGACTTGACCCCTTTTATATTCATCCCATGAATACCAAGAGTCATTTGTCTCTTTGCCTTCCCTTCATTAAAGCCAATAAAGAGCACATCTTTCCATGTGACTCTTCATCTTCTCTTCATCCAATAAAGAAAGACTTTTCTCTTTCTTGCATGCAAATCCGACCGGGCCTCTCGGGCATCCGACTTGGTCTCCCGACCAAGTCTCCCGAGTGCCTAGCCCCGACTGCCGAGTATCGAGCCCCGACTGTCGAGTGCTGACCCAGTCTGCCGAGCTCCCAGCCCAGTCTGCCGAGTGTTGAGCTCCCGACCTGCGCTCCCGAGTTCCCAACTCGAGCTCAAATCTCCCGAGTTCCCAACTCGGGCTCGGACTCCCCGAGTTCCCCAACTCGGGCTCGGACTCCCGAGTTCCCAACTCGGGCTCGGACATCCCGAGTTCCCCAACTCGGGCTCGGTCTTCCCGAGTTCCTAACTCGGACTCCCAAACTGACCTCCCGAGTTCCTAACTCGGGCTCAGAACTTGCGAGTCCCCGACTCAGGCTCAGGCCTCCCGAGTTACCAACTCAGGCTCAGATCTTCCGAGTTCCCAACTCGGGCTCAGATCTGCCGACCAGATTTCCCGAAGCATCGTGTCCTTTGTGTGTGACCCAATAGGTTCTCGTGACGTTGGCAATGCACCTAAACACTTTAGACCCATAAGCAATGAGCGGCATTTAGTGTTGCCGGATTCAGAGAATTTATAATAAATTGAAATTACTGAAACTAATTTCAACTTATCTCTGTTGAGTGGCCCGAGCTGCTTTTCCTCAAAGTTCAGTCTCCCGAGCTCCTGAGTGAGGTTCCCGAGCTCCCGAATGAAGCTCCCGAGTGAGGTTCCCAAGCTCCCGAGTGAAGCTCTCGAGTAAGGTTCCCGATCCCACCACCTCTGCCCCGAGCGAGTCTCCCGACCCGACCAGCGTCTTCCAAACTCCGAGTGGAATTCTCGAGTGGAGTCCCGAGTGATGCTCCCGAGTGAAGCTTCCGACCGGAGTAATGTCTCCCGAGCAGAGTGGAATTCCCGAGTTGGAATTCCCGAGTGGAGTCCCGAGTGAAGCTCCCGAGTGAAGCTTCCAAGTGGCCGAGTGAGCTCCCGAGCGGAATAGCCGAGTGAGCTCCCGAGTGGGGGTCGGGCGTCTCCCGACTGAACAAGAATTTGCTGAGGCCTGCGAAGCGTAGTTTCCTTGAAACGGATTCGTCCTCCTCCGCGGTGCTTCGAGGCTTTGATGGACTTCTGTCTCTCAGGATACAACAGTTGAACCACGGGCACAACGGAGCACTCGTTGCTCGTGGCGAACAGAGGAGGTACCCGACTGCTATCAGCGGAGGTCGGGAACGAGGTGGAGTGGAGAAGATTTTCGTAGCGTCTGTATGTATTGCTCTCGGTCACACAACCCTTTTATATAGGCTCAGACCCCCGTAGTCGTAAACGACGAAGTAATCGTCATTTACTGCCATTTACCCGACCAGATCAAAACGTCTGGGGGTTACTGACCTCGCATTAATCAAATTTAATGCATCAGTTACATTTGAGCAAAAATCAATTTGGCAAAATGTTGGTTCATCTGCTTGGACAAATTTTGCCCCGACCGTCGGACATTCGACGTGCGCGAAGTTCACTTGGTTCAGTATAAATCCGAGCCCTGGATTTGCACCCCCCCCTGCGCACCCACGCGTGAGAGAGAGCCTCTCCCTTAGTATTTGTTCACAACTATCATGCTTGTGATACAATATAAACTAATCATTTTGCCTTAAATCTCCCAATGTGGGACTAAAGTCCCACTCACAAGGGAGTCCCTTTATTCTCCTCCTCACTTTCTACTCACAAGAAAGTTCCAATGTGGGACTAAAGTCCCACCACCTCTTTTCCATTCACACTAGATATCCAAGATATCTAACATCTAGCAATACATCATTGCTACCCAAGTAATAAGAAAAGTCGAGATCCGACTAAACCTCCGTGACTATGATAGTGTATGACCTTGTCCTTCTATCCTTAATATGTAGATTGACCAATGAGGCATAGACCGTGTCATCCTCAATCAATCTTGTGTTTCTTGATCCCCGAGTAGACTCACTTAAACAAATGAGCTCAATATCTCATATTGACTCATTTGAGCATGGCCATGCGTTTCAGTAGTCCTACTCGATCAAGGGGCCTACAGATATCACTCCCGTCATATGGGAGGGATAGATCCCATCTACATCACTCACATCCCTCCGCATAATTCATTACATACCCAGTGATCGCCTTTATAGTCCACCCTGTTACGGGTGACGTTTGACGATACCAAAGTACATAACTCCTTATGTAGGGAACCGTAGTGACTTCAGGTCTAAGGACTATTCATATCAATAGTCACATGAGAAAGTTTATGACACTCATATGACAATCTATGAAACTTTCTCATGGCGGATCATTCAGTACACATTCTCCAATGTATACCCATGTGTCAACTTGATATCACATATCCATGACTTATGAGCTCAAGTCATCAGTTGACCTACATGCTAGTCTCCATGCATCAATATTGTCTCTGAATAATTGATGTTTGACTAGGAATAATTTAGTGTAGTGTTCTCTATATTATCTCACTATCGATTCAACCAATCGATATAATATAGATAAGAACCTACTACACAAGGACATTATTATACTTAGTCATTCGACACAGAATATAAAGTAAGTATAATAACCAAACATGCCTTTAATAATAGAATATGATACAAAATTCCCCTAACCAATCATAACATAATTGGCTCTAGGGCTCCTACTAACAAAAACCAATTCAAATATGGAAGAAAGAGTTAATTTTTTTGATTTACCAGAGTGTAAATTATTTGTCTCTCTATTTATTAGTTTTTAATAATCTATTATATTTTTGAACTAATACTATGAAATGTACAGATGGTTTCTTATAGGGGTAACTTAGATGTGATGCATGTTGAAAAGAATGTCTGCGAAAATATCATAGGGACATTGTTAAACATGAAGAAAAAAAAATTCAAAGATGGTGTTAATGCTCGTAAAGATTTAATGCATATAAAAATTAGAGAAGAATTACATCTTCAAGATGAAGGAGAAAATATATATCACTTGCCTGTTGCACCTTACACATTGTCTAAAAATGAAATGGATGTATTTTGCTCTAGGTTGAAAAAAATAAAGTTACTCGATAGTTATAGCTCAAATATTGGTAATTGTGTTTCTTTAGAAGAGCTTAAACTTATTGGGCTGAAATCTCATGATTGTCATGTTCTAATGCAAGAATTGCTATCAATTGCACTGAGAAATCTTTTACTGAAAGGTACACACAATGCTCTATTTATGTTGTGTGCATTTTACAATGAACTATGTTTAAGAGTTCTAGATAAGAATCATTAAGAACAACTCGAGGAGAATATTGTCAAAACTCTATGCATGTTGGAAAGGTATTTTCCACCCGCTTTCTTAACTATTTCAGTTCGTTTGACAATTTATTTAGCTAGAGTAAGCTAGCTTGTGTAGACTAGTACAATTCCGCTGGATATATCCATTTGAGAGGTAATAAATATTATACAACGAATTAGATTTTGTTATCAACACTTCTTTCATCTAATTTTATTTTGTTATTTAGATTTATGAAAATACTTAAAGGTTATGTGAAGAATTGAGCAAAGCCAGAGGGTTGCATAGCTGAGTGTTACCTCGTAGAAGAACGAATGTAATTTTGTAGTGCTTATAAAAAAAAAGCTGCTAGTATTGGTCTCGGTTCTAATCGGAATGTGCATTTAGAAATGGATTAGTGGAAGATCGCCCAATTTCCAAAGGAAAAAAAAATTAGAAACCATGTGTTGCAAGTCACACATTGATATGTGTTGTTCAATATTGCAGAGTTGAACCTTACTTACAGTAAGTATAGTGTCAGTAGGAGCCCTAGAGCCAATTATGCGATGATTGACTAGGGACATTTTGTATCATATTCTATTATTAATAAAGACATGTTTGGTTATTATACTTACTTTGTATTTGTGCCAAATAACTAAGTATAATAATGTCATTGGGTAGTAGGTTCTTATCTACATTATATCGATTGGTTGAATCGATAGTGAGATGATGTAGAGAACACTACTCTAAACCATTCCTAGTCAAGCATTAATATTCAAGGACAATATTAATGCATGAAGACTAGCATGTAGGTCAACTGTTGACTTGAGCTCACAAGTCATGGATATGTGATATCAAGTTGACACATGGGTATACATTGGAGAATGTGTACTGAATGACCCGCCATGAGAAAGTTTCATAGATTGTCATATGAGTGTCGTAAACTTTCTCATGTGACTATTGGTATAAATAGTCCTTAGACCTGAAGTCACTACGGTTCCCTACATAAGGAGTTATGTACTTTGGTATCGTCAAACGTCACCCGTAACAGGGTGGATTATAAAGGCGATCACTGGGTATGTAATGAATTATGCGGAGGGATGTGAGTGATGTAGATGGGATCTATCCCTCCCATATGATGGGAGTGATATCTGTGGGCCCCTTGATCGAGTAGGACTACTAACACGCATGACCATGCTCAAATGAGTCAATATGAGATATTGAGCTTATTTGTTTGCGTGAGTCTACTCGGGGATCAAGAAACACAAGATTGACTGAGGATGACACGACCTATGCCTCATTGGTCAATCTAGATATCGAGGATAGAAGGACAAGGTCATACATTATCATAGTCACGAAGGTTTAGTCGGATCTCGACTTTTCTTGTTACTTGGGTAGCAATGATGCATTGCTAGATGCCGCTCATTGCTTATGTGTCTAAAGCATTTAGGCACATTGCCAACGTTACGAGAACCTATTGGGTCACACACTAAGGACACAATCCTTCGGAGATTAATTGATCTTGGTTTGAGTAAGATTTGATTCGAATTGGATTAATTGAGTTAAACTTAATTGAATCCAATTAGATTATGGGATTGAGTCTAATTTGAGTTAGACTCATCTAGATTAGACCCAACCACTTAATTATGGATAATATTCATTAAAGGGTTTAATAAAATATTATTTAAGAGGAAGGCTAAGAGACATTCTATTCATTAGATGAATAGAATATTAAGAGTCTCAAGGAATACCAAGAGGCTTAGTATTCATTGGGTTTTATTTGCATTAAGATGAGAGGAGCTCAAGCGACATAGACCCTTGGTATTCATTAGATGAGTATAAATACCCCCCCCCCCTTGTCAAAGACTAGAGGGTGCATCTCTCTTCCTCTTCTTTCTTCCTCCTTGTCCATAACTCTCTAGTAGAGGTTCTTGTGCTTTGTAAACCATCCTAAGTTGCTAGCACAACTAAGGTGATTCCTCTCCGAGACGTAGATCATGTTCGTGTGGATACGCATAGAGGCACGGACACTTGAAGGTGTAAGAGATTCGGTGAACCAAAAGGACTAGCAGGATAAGCGAAGGGCACGCGAGAAAGGTATTCCTATAAGATAGGAATTGTAAATCACTTTGTATGAGTTTTTCTTTCGCATGGATCGCTCGAGGGATCTTATTTCCGCTGCGATTTTAAATAATTTTACTTTTAGATCCCTACAGTGGTATCAGAGCCACTTGCGAAAGATCGTACAAAGTTTAGAAAACTTTTATATGTGATATAGAAGTGGGATATAATTTTATTGTAGATTGTATAATGTATGAGCATTTGTCGAGATACAAAAGTTTGTGTTGATCAAACTAAAAGTCTATAACATCAACATATGAAATATGAAAGTGTGCTATGATGTGAATGTACTTGACAAATTTTATAACCTATGATTTCGGCTCATGAGCATTTTTACAATCATAATAAAAATTGATGTCCTAAATCTATTGTATGTGATTGATGACATGGTGCATGGTTATGACCTTAGCCCCAATATGATTGGATGAATATATGTGTGTGTGCATGTTGTAATTCATAATACGGCCTGCGTGTCGTCCCTTGTCTCTATTTTTCCAAGTTGTAAAAATAGATTTAGACTCGATTGTAACTCGAGTTTTCCTGCATTGTAATGTACAAAAGGAGTAGTGGAGTGTCCATTGAAGAATGAAGTTACAAGAAGGATGTCGACCGCACATGATGTCCGAAGGATGCACTTGGAGAAGATGTTATCCCTAGGTTGACCATCGATGTTCTCATTGGCTTGGGAAGATCGTAGTATACGGGCCATAACCATGTCACATTTTATCGCTTATATATTGATATATGCAATGTGTGTATGAGATGCATGATTAGATAAATAGTTATCTCAATTAAGTTAACTCAATATGCCTACCAAAGTTTGGTACTCATAAACTACCTCGATCATTTGTTGTTTGGTTTGCCAAAGCAAAGTGACGCATTTTATCTTGGTAGAGTGCGAGAGGACAATTGTGATGTTCCGCTATCAAACTTTGGGTGAGACTTAACTAAGTCCACTCAATTAGATTGAGAAACTTGGAGGCATATCCCAAAAGTTGAGAAAATTGGGTAAGAGAACAATTATTCCATATCTTGGGCAATTAGCCAAAGTTAACTCAAGATGATGTGTAATGTGGATCTTGACCTTTTATTTCAAAGAGTTGCATGAGATGTAATTAGTAAAATGTTACCTACATAATTATACTAAGTCTTGGGCGATTAGCCAAAGCTAACTCAAGATGAAGTATAATATGGATCTTGTCCCACATGAATAATGATTGCTATTTGGTTTGGAGCTAGTAGTGTTGGTAAATTGAGTTTGCCTACATCCATGACTAGCCCCAACCAAAGCTCTACGATTCAGTGGGAGCATCATTTAATTAAAGGCATAATTAAATGAATTAGATATGATACTTATTTCTGCATAATTTTACTGTTGTAGATCACCATGTCATCTAACACGTCAAATACTCTCTCTCTCTGCGATCCGTCCTTGAGAAGGACAACCTCAACGGAGCAAATTTCCTGGACTGGTACAGAAACTTGAGGATAGTCCTCAAACAAGAACGAAAACTGTACGTCCTAGAACAATCTCTTACAGAAGCACCCGCCGCTACCGCTACCCGTGACGAAAAGGATGCTTACAAGAAGCATCAGGATGATGCACTTGATGTATCATGCCTTATGCTTGCCACCATGAACTCTGAGCTTCAGAAGCAACATGAGAACATGAATGCACATGAGATGGTTGAGCATCTAAAGCAACTATATCAAAGGCAAGCTAGGCACGAGCGGTTTGAGGTGTCTAAAGCCCTATTTGCATGCAAGATGCAAGAAGGAACTCCTGTAGGAACTCACGTACTCAAAATGATTGGGTATGTCGAGAACCTTGAAAGACTAGGATTTCCACTGGGCCAAGAATTGGCAACGGACCTTATCCTGCAATCGTTGCCGGAGGGATATAGTCAATTTGTCGTGAACTACAACATGAATGAAATTGACAAGCCTTTGCCTCAGCATGTTAAGAACTGCTGAACCTAATCCCAACTCCATAAGGATGGATTACTGGACTCATTTGATTTTGAATCATATGAGACATGTGAATCTTGTCTTCTAGGCAAGATGACCAAGACTCCATTTAGTGGACACGACGAAAGAGCGACAGACTTGTTAGGACTCATACATACTGATGTATGTGACCCCTTCAATATCGCAGCTAGAGGAAGCTATCAGTACTTCATCACTTTCACTGATGATGTCAGTAGATATAGCTATGTGTATCTCATGAAACACAAGTCAGAATCCTTTGAAAAGTTCAAAGAATTCAAGAGTGAAGTACAAAACCAACTTGGCAAAAGTATCAAGATGCTTCGATCAGATCGAGGTGGTGAATACCTTAGCCAAGAGTTTCGTGACCATCTAGCAGAGTGTGGGATCATATCCCAACTCACTCTACCTGGAACACCACAGTGGAATAGTGTGTCCGAGAGAAGAAATCGTACTCTATTAGATATGGTACGATCAATGATGAGTCAGACAGATCTTCCTACTTCCTTTTGGGGATTCGCTCTAGAGACTCCTCTTTTCACGCTTAACCGAGCTCCATCAAAGGCCATCGTAAAGACACCATATACGATATGGACTGGGAAGAGTCCGACCATGTCTTTTATGAAGATTTAGGGTTGTGAGGCTTATGTTCGACGTCAAGTCTCAGATAAACTAGGACCCAAATTTGATAAATGCTATTTTGTAGGATATCTAAAGGAAACGAAGGGATATTACTTTTACAATCCCACACAAGGCAAAGTGTTTGTCGCTAGAAATGGTGTTTTTCTAGAAAAGGAGTTTATTTCTAGAAGAACTAGTGGGAGTAAAATCCATCTTGAAGAAGTTCAAGATGCAGATAGTACTGAGGCCTTAATGGGCATTGAACAGGTACCACAAGATGTTGTGGATCATGAGATTGTTGCACAAGAAGTTGTGGAACAATAAGCTGTTCAAGTAGACCAACCTCTTCGCAGATCTGATAGGATACGCCGTCAGCCTGAGAGATACTCATTTCTCTTGTCTGACCATAATGACGTTACACTTATTGAGTTGAATGAGCCTACATCCTATCAAGAAGCTGTGATGAGCCCAGATTCTGAGAAATGGCTAGAGGCCATGAGATCCGAAATGGAATCCATGTACACTAACCATGGACTTTGGTTGATCCACCTGAGGGGATTAAACCCATTGGGTGTAAGTGGGTCTTTAGAAGAAAGACTGACATGGATGGACGCATGCATACCTATAAAGGGCGATTGGTAGCTAAAGGTTTCAAACAAATTCATGGTATCGACTATGATGGAACCTTTTCACCAGTGGTGATGCTTAAGTCTATTCGGATCATGCTTGCTATTGTAGCATACCATGACTATGAGATCTGGCAGATAGATGTCAAAACTGCATTCCTAAATGGGAATTTACTCGAGGATGTGTGCATGACACAACTTGAGGATTTTGTAGATCCAGAGCATGCTGGAAAGGTATGTAAATTGCAAAAGCCCATTTATGGGCTAAAGCAAGTTTCTCGAAGCTGGAATCTTCGATTCGATGATGCAATCAAAGCGTTTGGTTTCATCAAGAATGAAGATGAACCCTGTGTCTGTTGGGACCGGGTGCATGTTGACAAGGATACGGGTTCGTAAAATTTTAAATTTTTACGTGCAGCGGAAGAATTAGCATAAAATAATTTCTCAAATTATTCTAACCACGTATCTAGCATGCAACCTTATGGTGTGTGGACATGATCATAAAATAAAACTTTGCGGAAAAGTAAACTAATTTACTTTGTACCTCTCGTAACTCGAAGAAAGGGACGAGATCCAACCGTAGCGTCCCTTGGAAGCTTCGCCTCTATTTGCGTCCACGCCGAGTTCTCTTCGGGATGACTTCTCAAAGTCACGAGTTTTGTGCCGACGAGAACTACTAGATTCTCGGAAGGCACAACTAGAAGAATAAGAGAAAAGATAGGAAACTAACCACCAAGAAACGGAATCAAAATTCCGTTAAGGGAAGGAAGGAGACGCGATCCGCTTCTTCTTCTTCGGGGTCTCTTTGGTGGATGAAGCTCACGCCCACCTTGAGATTTGCGCCGGCCCTAGGGGAGAGAGAGAGCCGGCCCTAGAGAGAGAGGGGTGCCGGCCCTAGAGAGAGAGAGAGGCGTGTAGAGAGAGAGAGAGAGAGCAACTAATCTCTTGATTAATTGATTTGGAATTCAAGGCTTGCCTTTGGTTCCTTATATAGTTGCTTCTCCCTTGCCAAGTCTCCTCTTTAACGGAATTTTTCATAAGAAATTTATCCTATAAATTCTCTTATTAATTATTCCGTTTAAGCCAAGTTTTATTATAACTAACTTTATAATAAAACAAATACCTTCTCTCCTTTTATTATGGAATAAATTTTATAAGAAATTTA
The DNA here is from genome assembly GCA_024364735.1 of Boesenbergia rotunda. Taxonomy (NCBI): domain Eukaryota; kingdom Viridiplantae; phylum Streptophyta; class Magnoliopsida; order Zingiberales; family Zingiberaceae; genus Boesenbergia; species Boesenbergia rotunda. The sequence goes on along the minus strand of JAGFNQ010000723.1, from coordinate 809,741 downwards.
TAAACTTTCTTATTATGGAAAAATCAATTCATAATTGATTTTATAAAATTAAAATAAACCATTCCATGGATCATTTTAATTTCCATAAAAATAGAATAAATTTTTATAAATTTATTTATATAAATTTCTTTATACAAATTTATTTATCCATAATTTATAAAACAAATCGCGCTAGATTTATTTTATTAATTAAACCAAATAAATTGGTTTATCCCCTTTGATGTGGCCGGCCAACCCAAAGAGGGTTAGCACCCTCTTTGGCTGGCCAAACCGAGCCGAACCGTCGCGAATTAAACTCATTTAATTCGCCCAATAAGCCTTCAAAAGACTTAGCCATTTTTAGCTTCCGTTGCGCCTCTTATTAACTCAGATTCGACTTATTTCTCTTGATCGGAAAATCTAATTTTCAACTCGTTTTAAATCCCTCGGATTACTCGTAGTGCGTGTCATTAAATAGGCTTTCGATTTATGTTGGTCGTCTATAATCAACTAATTATAGAACGATCATGAGTGGCACCTAGTAGTACATCATGACCCCCAATTAATCGAAAGATCAACGGTTGACCTCAGAAAGAATTCTGAAACCTTTCAGCAACTCTAATGAATCGTGCCCCATTCCCTTCACCACCTTATACCCACTTGGTTCAGGACATGGTCTGTTTGTGTCAGTCCCCACTAGACTGACTACGTCACACCTAGCCCAAGTAGTGTCTTTCTCGTCCTTTGGATTTCTAATTACTCTCATGTATTTAAGAGACTCACACTCTAAATATGATATGCTCTGGCCAGAGGCTTTGAGTAACAATCCGACGATAGGCCTGGGTATACATCTCCTCGCAAGGAGTGGTGAATCCTTTGTAGGCTGTTCAAACATCTTCGGGCACTTCGGCTTATACCCAATCATCCGGGGTCCACACCTCTTTGGAGATGCTTGCTTAAGATGTTAAAGTATAAGTCTCCATGACCAAGATGACTTGAACACCGCAAGTCAAAGGTACATCGCACTTAAGCTGCAGTAAGAACTTCATTGACATATCTATATAGATAACCATATGAAGTTTTACAGCTAGTCACTCCAATGAACTAGTTCCCTTAACTAGCATCCATGTTTATCTCCGGACATCCCAATGTCACCAGCTAGTGAGAATCAGCTGATTAGAGAATAACCCATGCTAGTCTCAACAGAGAATGATAGTGTCCGTTTTTATCAATTCATCGACTAGGGATACTTTCAATACTTCACAATTGCACATGTAGAGATAATCACTAGTTGTGATCCCATCACAAATTCTCTTATGCTGTGAATTATATTGCGGACATTCAGTAGATGAGTTTAAGATCCCAATCAAATACACAAACATGTATACTCAAATAGTGAATTATCATTTATTAAAATAAATGTTTACAATCATAAGGCGATTGTCTTAGGACACTTCTCTCATATCACTAACAGTGTCTACAAGAGGGTTAGTGGGAGCACAGTTATCTTCCTAATCTTGTATGTGGATGACATACTCCTCATTGGGAATGATATCCCTTCACTACAGTCTGTGAAGGCGTGGCTAGGGAATTGTTTCTCAATGAAAGACTTAGGTGAAGCATCCTATATCCTAGGCATCAAGATCTATAGAGATAGATCTAAGAGATTGCTTGGCTTAAGCAGAGTATATATATTCACAAGGTGCTTAATCGTTTTGCCATGCAGAATTCGAAGAAGGGATTTCTGCCAATGTCACATGGTGTGAGTCTTTCGAAGACTCAAGGTCCCTCTTCTAAGGAGGAGAGAGACCGTATGGATCAGATCCCTTATGCATCCGATATAGGGTCTATCATACACGCCATGCTTTATACTCGACTAGATGTCTCGTATGCTTTGAGCATGACGAGCAGGTACCAGTCAGATCCAGGTGAAAGTCACTGGATAGCTATCAAGAATATTCTTAAGTACTTACGAAGGATGAAAGAATATTTCTTAATATTTGGAGGCGATGAGGGGCTAGCTGTAAAGGGTTACAGTGACACAAGCTTCCAAACAGACAAGGATGATTTTAGATCGCAGTCAGGGTATGTATTTTGCCTGAATGGTGGCGCTGTGAGCTGGAAGAGTTCGAAGCAGGACACAGTCGCAGATTCTACAACATAGGCCGAGTATATTGCCGCGTCTGAGGCGGCAAAAGAGGTTGTTTGGATCTGGAAGTTCATTGAAGAGCTTGGTGTGATTCCTAGCATTGTGGACCCGATAGACCTCTATTGTGACAACAATGGGGCTATTGCACAGGCTAAGGAACCTCGCTCTTATCAGCGGACCAAACACATACTACGGCGCTTCCATCTCATTCGAGAGATCATCGATAGAGGAGATGTGAGGATATGCAGAGTACCCACAGATGCTAACATCGTGGATCCTTTGACTAAGGCTTTGGCACAAAAGAAGCATGATGGTCATACCAGGTCACTAGGTATTAGATATTATAGTGATTGGCACTAGTGCTAGTGGGAGATTGTTAGTAGGAGCCCTAGAGCCAATTATGTGATGATTGACTAGGGACATTTTGTATCATATTCTATTATTAATAAAGGCATGTTTGGTTATTATACTTACTTTGTATTTGTGTCAAATAACTAAGTATAATAATGTCATTGGGTAGTAGGTTCTTATCTACATTATATCGATTGGTTGAATCGATAGTGAGATGATGTAGAGAACACTACTCTAAACCATTCCTAGTCAAGCATTAATATTCAAGGACAATATTAATGCATGGAGACAAGCATGTAGGTCAACTGATGACTTGAGCTCATAAGTCATGGATATGTGATATCAAGTTGACACATGGGTATACATTGGAGAATGTGTACTGAATGACCCACCATGAGAAAGTTTCATAGATTGTCATATGAGTGTCATAAACTTTCTCATGTGACTATTGGTATGAATAGTCCTTAGACCTGAAGTCACTACGGTTCCCGACATAAGGAGTTATGTACTTTGGTATCGTCAAACGTCACCCGTAACAGGGTGGATTATAAAGGCGATCACTGGGTATGTAATGAATTATGCGGAGGGATGTGAGTGATGTAGATGGGATCTATCCCTCCCATATGACGGGAGTGATATATGTGGGCCCCTTGATCGAGTAGGACTACTAACACGCATGACCATGCTCAAATGAGTCAATATGAGATATTGAGCTTATTTGTTTGCGTGAGTCTACTCGGGGATCAAGAAACACAAGATTGACTGAGGATGACACGACCTATGCCTCATTGGTCAATCTAGATATCGAGGATAGAAGGACAATGTCATACATTATCATAGTCACGAAGGTTTAGTCGGATCTCGACTTTTCTTGTTACTTGGGTAGCAATGATGCATTGCTAGATGCCGCTCATTGCTTATGTGTCTAAAGCATTTAGGCACATTGCCAACGTTATGAGAACCTATTGGGTCACACACTAAGGACACAATCCTTCGGAGATTAATTGATCTTGGTTTGAGTAAGATTTGATTCGAATTGGATTAATTGAGTTAGACTCAAGTGAATCCAATTAGATTATGGGATTGAGTCTAATTTGAGTTAGACTCATCTAGATTAGACTCAACCACTTAATTATGGATAATATTCATTAAAGGGTTTAATAAAATATTATTTAAGAGGAAGGCTAAGAGATATTATATTCATTAGATGAATAGAATATTAAGAGTCTCAAGAAATACCAAGAGGCTTGGTATTCATTGGATTTTATTAGCATTAAGATGAGAGGAGCTCAAGCGACATAGACCCTTGGTATTCATTAGATGAGTATAAATTCCCCCCCCCCCTTGTCAAAGGCTAGAGGGTGCATCTCTCTTCCTCTTCTTTCTTCCTCCTTGTCCATAACTCCCTAGTGGAGGTTCTTGTGCTTTGTGAACCACCCCAAGTTGCTAGCACAACTAAGGTGGTTCCTCTTCCAGGTGTAGATCATGTTCGTGTGGATACGCATAGAGGTACGGACACTTGAACGTGTAAGAGATCCGGCGAACCAAAAGGACTAGCGGGATAAGCGAAGGGCATGCGACAAAGGTATTCCTTTAAGATAGGAATTGTAGATCACTTTGTATGAGCTTTTCTTTCTCATGGATCGCTCGAGGGATCTTATTTCCGCTGCGATTTTAAATATTTTTACCTTTAGATCCCTACATATAGTTAATTGTAAACCCTATTAGATAATCTTGGTTTAGTACATAATTCGTATATTCTAACAATCACCCTTCAATGATTTTAAATATGATGCACATTGAAGAGCTTAAGCAAGTAGATTGTCAATTCAAAAGGAATGAAACGTTGTTACATAAATGACATATGGAAACACTTGCTCAATGGTTATCAAAACATGTTCCTGATAACTCTTCGGCTAAATTCAATGGCTAGCACATGGTTTAAAAAAACATGTTATATCTTATACAACTTATATTATAAATGGTCATCAGTTCCACACATTGATGTTGGAAGGTCGACACAAGATAGTGGTGTTTCAATTGAAGCTGATTTGTTTGTCAATCAAGTTTTAATAATTATTCATATACAGTAGGATGACTATCATACTATGGGGTTATATGAGTTATTGTTAACTAGACTATTATTCTTTCAAAGTGCTTGTCTTTAGGTGTAATTGGGTCAATCATGGAACTGGTATTAAAATGGAAGATGGTTTTACACTGGTTAACATACACCAAGGACTATGAACTTTTGAAAGCTATCCTTTTATTTTAGCACCACAAGCCAAGCAAGTATTCTATTCTAGGGACAATGATGAATTAAATTGGTATGTGTTGCTAAAAGCGCCATCTCAGGGTATTCATGACTTGAATTTGACTGGAGAGGATGTCTATATGTCATCAACACCTCCTCATGTGTCTAGACTTGAGATTAACATTACTGAAAATGAACCATATACTAGGAATGAGTGTGAGGAAATTGATGTAATTGATCCTTGACTTAAATTTTAAGATGTAGATTTTATAGTTATTTACTTCATTTGATTTGGTCGGGTAGGTAATCCAATCCGGTCGGGAAGGTAACTCGGTCGAGCAAAGACATTTGGGCACATAGGGTGTTGGTCCAGTCAGATAAAGGTGCTTAGGGCTACAGTGTTGCAATCCGGCCGGGGGCGGTCAGTCGGGTGAATCCAGTCAGTGACGCTTGGTCGGTAATGCTCGGTCAGGAATGCTCGGTCGGACGACTTGGAGGCCACGTACTTGGAACTCCCTTCAACTCGAGGTACCTAGCTGAGGTCATATGTTCGGGCTCTGGGCAGATAGTCCTGGTCGACCATGCCCGGCCGGACAATTTGGTAGGCCCGTATTTGAAATTACTCGCCCTGTCTCAAGAAACGACTCACGGCTCAGTGACTGGTTATCCGGTTGGGCGCACCCAACTGGCCTATCGGGTTGTTAGACACCAAGATTGGCTGGACCCACTCACAGACTTGTCTGTGCAAAAGCAATAGGGGTCGAGCAAATTGAGCCCCTCCGGAAAACTCCTTCTATCCGGTCGATTATGGTCGGATAGCCTGTCTTACCATGTGACTCTGCAAACCTAAGGTAATTTCATAATCAGTCATTTAAATACAATTAGACTCCCCCAGATACCTAAAGATACACAAAATCCTCTCATTATGAAGAAGACACATCTGCCATACTTATTTCTACCCAGAGCATCAGACATTAATGAGGACAGAAAGGTGACAGCATAAACAGGCCTTTTGGCGGCAACACCAGACCCTCGTGAAAACTAAGGCTACCATGAGATTGTGTCAGAAGATTGATTTTTATGAGACAAGACAACCCAGACAAGACAGGAGTTTTCCTCTTCCCCTATATAAGGTCTGCCTAGTGCTTCAAAGAGGGGGATTCTGTGAAATTGGCTTCTCATCATCTCAAACCTCTTGCGATTCTATTCTAAACCCTGTCCTATCTTCCAGTCGTTTGTCCTTCCTGTTGGCCTTGAGTCCGACCCTAAACGCCATTGCGACTCATCTACCTTACTGTGTCATCTGAGTGAGAGCCCTCTCCGCTTGTCGACAGAATCATCATTAAATAAATGTACTTCTCAAGTTTCATTATACTTTATTTACTGTTTCATTATATTTTTTCTATATGTTTATTTTCAATGATGATCATATCATATTGTAAATGAGTAGTGCATTAATTATATAGCATTTAAAAGATGAGAAAATGGGCAAAAAATATAGCAAAGCAATTGTTGATGAAATTCAGGTGATATTGTATTCATTTTTAAATCTTGGTTTATTTTAGTAAAGTGCACTCATACATTTCAATCTCTTTATGCTATTTTGCAGGAAAATATAACTTCTAATAATCCACTTAATCTATCACTAGATTTATATGGTACAAAGGGAATTAATGACAACAACATTGATAAGAAAAAGGGATATGGTTCATTAAAGTTGAATGTGGTTAGTGGTCAACAAAAACCTAAAAAGATGGTGTTTAATGAGTTCGAACAATCCATTAGAGATAATTCAGTGAAGTACACTTCTTTTCTAGGTTATACATTAGATGTTGTTTTTGTACTTCACTTTTTTGTCTACGTCATTCCATCCATCTAATGTACTTCACTGAATTAGATTGCATTAGATGGATGGAATGATGTAGACAAAAAAGTGAAGAATAGGATATGTAAATGTCTTCAGGAAATGTCTTCAATAACTAAATTTTTATTTTATAATTCTATAACAAAATGTAGTCATATTTATGTGCTTCTTGATGTACAGATGAATTATAATATTGAGGAGTGAGAAAAGAAATTAATCTTTCAAAAATTAGCTAAGTAGTGGCATGATAGTGTTGGTGCAAAGAGCATCAGTCATGAACAATCAACCTCTAGTGTTTCGATGTTTGACAATATACTATTGTCTGGTCAAAGTGATCAAGGGTTAAGCCAAACAGGACCTGATGTTTGGTAGAGTAAACCTAAGTTTGATCAGTTTAACAAAGGGTTAGCCAAACAGGACCTGATATTTGGCAGAGACAATATACTAAGGTCTGGTTAAAGTGATCAAGGGTTAAATCAAATAGGACCTAGTATTTGGTAGGGTAAACCCAGGTTTGATAAGTTTGACAAAGGGTTAGTCAAACAGGAATTGATGTTTGGCAGAGTGAATAGAACCCAGGGTTGGTCAGTTTGACCAAGGGATTAAACCAAATTGGACTTGAGGTTTGGTAGAGAGAGAGTATACTTACTTGAAGTTTAGAAGAAAGAAGTCTAGTCAAGATTAAGATGACTAGCAAAGAAATCCTGGTGAATGAAGCTGGGTCCTAGTGAGTGAAGCTAGATGGAAGAAGTCATGGTGAGTGATGCTGGGCAAGAAGTCTTGACCTACAGGGTTAAGCACGAAGTCCTGGTTCGGAGAATTGGGTACGAAGTCCTGGCCAAGGGTTGGGCACTGAAGCCTTGATCTAGGGGATTGAGCACGAAGCCCTGATCGGGGATTGGGCAACGAAGTCTTTGCCAAGCGAGGACTATAGACAGAAGTAGAGATGGGTCGAGTATCAGACGTCTCGAGATCTGGGAGTCTCGGAGACCGAGCACGAAGTCTTGGTCCGGGGGACTGAGCAGAAGACTTTGTCGAGCGGGGATCGTGGACATAAGTAGAGATGGGTTGAGGTCGGACGTCTCGAGATCTGGGTTCTCGGAGGCCGACCAAAAGTCCAACCAGAGGTCCCAGTTGGCAAAAGGTAGCTTCTCTAGATTAGAGTAGGTGAAAGGCCTCAGAAAGGGAACAGTAAGCGTCGGTTCGACCTAAGATTTCATTTGAAATTCAAGGTCAGAACCAGATAGCTCTGGCTATCAATCAACTAAGGCTTAAGATTATTTATCTGCTTGTTGTATGTTCTGTTGTCTTGCAGGTACCTGAATTCGGAGGCAAGATAGGAAAGCAAACACAAGTAAATATGAACATGGGAAAAGGCTTCCTAGGCGCCTGATATGAATCAGGCGCCCTATGTGGTGGGCGCCCTGTGTTGAGGGTGTCCATCCCAGGTGTCCAACACACCAAGCGCCTGAAGCTTACCAGGCACCTGGGATGTAGGTTTTATCCCTGCGCCGACTTCGCCGGTTCGGACCAGGTTTGACCGCTTGTGAGGCGCCCCATAAGCTATCAGGCGCCCGAGAACCATGTATAAAAGGGGGTTCGACCCCTCAGCTCAAAACATCAAGTTTTCTCTCTGCTCATCCATTTTGTGCAAAGCAAAAGCACTCAGATGAAGTTCTACAACCAAGGAGACTCCAGGAGGAAGTGCACGACGCTTCGAAGTTCCAGATTGGTCGAGAACATCGACTTGTTTGCTTTGCTTTTAGTTTATATGTTATTTTACTATTTATCCTTTTGTACTAGTAAATCCATACTATAAGACAAATTTTCTCCGCCTCTGAAAATTCCGGAAAGGAGACCATTAGTGGACTCACGCTGAGTACATAGGCCTTGGACGTATTGACCCTGGGGGGTTGGGAACCATGTAAATAAATCCCGCGTATTTTATGTGTTTTGTTCTTTACTTTTATTATTTCGGTGTGCTACTAACATTTTGTTTACGAAGTTAAACGAAGAAAAGTCAAAACGAAGCAGGAGTCGATATTCATCCCCCCTCTATCGACGTCACTGATCCTTCAGATAGAAAGTCAAAACTACAAATACTTATACAAGAAGCTAATGCTTGTCCAGTGGCTTCATGAAATCTTAGTCTTTTGAAGTCTAAATTTATGGATCAAAATTGTGAGGATTATTTGTGAAGAGGTCACTATCATCTACCTTTCAAGTAAGTATTAATTAACAAATTTAATGGTTAAAGTTTCCGATGCTATTTTATTTCTGATGGATTTATTTTCCTTTGGTTAAGTACACAAGATTATTTTTATTTAATGCTTAATGATGCCTTTGAAGGAATTCATTGTTTTTTACAATACCCTTTAGTTTAATATTGCCTATCAAGGAATTTATTGATTTTGATCTTACCATTTGGTTTATTACTGCCTTTAAAGGAATCTATTAAGGTGCCATTTGTTTCTTCAAATTTTAATTAGACAAGTACAAGTTATAATTTTATTCAATTTAACATAGGAAACTATTAGATCACACACTAACCAATACTGTTGGCTCATGTTCATGAGGTCCAACTTCAATTATATCATCCTCTGTCATGAAATGGGCACCAGTGTGCAGCCATCTAAATTGACTTGAGCCAACCCTCCTAAGAAAACTTTCTTCTATAAGCTTCTCAGTAAGATTTGCAGGGCTTGAATAAACAGTAGGTTGATTTTTCACATACTTCTTCTTTGCTTCCATCGTAGAAGAACCACTCTCCAAATACGGCAAAAGAGGAGCAGTTTGTGTAGCTGGCCTAAATTTGTTCACATATTTATATTTGAGCTCAAGTATTACAGGAGAGGCGAGAACAAATTCAAAGGCTTGTATAATCTGCCCTCTTGATCTATTTTGGACCTGGGGACTTGAATGTGAATACCATAAAATATCAACAAGTCTCTATGGACTTAAGTAAATATTTTCAAGAATAGTACTTAAAGTAAGTAACTATAAATGATGAACTAAAGCAAATATGAGTCAATTTTAGGAATAGACTTTTAGCCACTCATTTGATTCCAAGTATGATTTTTAAAGTAAACAATCAATTTTGAAAATAACTTAAACGTTCATTTTCCTTAGGCACCTGTCTAACCATTTCGTTACTTTCAAACTATTAGTCAAGTTAAGTAATATGATCCAGTTAGATTTACTAAGCAAGATTACTTAATTTGATTGCTATTCATTTGTATTTATTGCCTCAAACTTATGTCGATACACTGATATAAGCATCTTAAGTCAATACATAGTCCTAAATATCTCAACCATTTCTAAGTTGTCAATCAAAGTAATCCTAATGTGTTTGTGAGATGCTGACTGCTAAACTTATAGGATCATGTATACTAGGGGTTAAGCCTAAGCTAAATCCATAATGAAGAAAATACCTAATTTTGAGAGGGTAATTTTAAAAAATCTAAATAATGAAATCAAGACATAGATTTTTGAAAAGATAGTTTTCAAAACTAAGTATCAACATATTTTTGAAAAACATGGTTTTTAAAAGTTAAGTATAAATTTTTTTAAAAAAAATTGAGTTTCAAAACAATAAAGTAAAACCAAAGAAAAGTAATTTGTCGTAAATCCAATTTGGTCCGCTTCGGAAGCGTAACCAAATTAAACATGACAATTTCATTTAAAATTGAGAAATTAAATTACAACAACTAACTTTAAATTGGACGGCTCCCCGAGGCTCAATCCAAAATAAATAATTTTGTTGTCAATTTAAAAACCAATTCAAATTTAATTGTCAATTAATTATCCATAAATTTGTCTAGACTTTCTTGAAAGAAAGTGCCCAAAATTGCGAGATTTCATAATAGGTTTTCAGAATAATTGTAAGTTTATGGTACAAAGAAAACTTACATATTTCCAAAATTGGAAAATTTCTAAAATAGAAAAATTTCCAAAATTGAAAAGTTTCCAAAGATGGGAAGTTTTCACAATTATTATAAAATTTCAGAAACTAGAAAATTTCAAACGTTTGCGAAATTTCATGAGGATTTTCAAACTTTGAAATTCCTAAATCTAAAATTTATTATAATTGGAAAGTTTCCATAATTGAAAAATTTTCCGAAATTGAGATCATGACAAAGTTTTCCACAAAACAATTATATGATTATGTCGAACACTAACCGGCTCTGATACCACTGTTAGGACCGGGTGCATGTCGACAAGGATACGGGTTCGTAAAATTTTAAATTTTTACGTGCAGCGGAAGAATTAGCATAAAATAATTTCCTAAATTATTTTAACCACGTATCTAGCATGCATCCTTATGATGTGTTGACATAATCATAAATTAAAACTTTGCGGAAAAGTAAACTAATTTACTAAGTACCTCTCGTAACTCGAAGTAAGGGATGAGATCCAACCGTAGCGTCCCTTGGAAGCTCCGCCTCTATTCGCGTCCACGCCGAGTTCTCTTCGGGATGACTTCGCAAAGTCACGAGTTTTGTGCCGACGAGAACTACTAGATTCTCCGAAGACACAACTAGAAGAACAAGAGAAAAGATAGGAAACTAACCAACAAGAAACGGAATCCAAATTCCGGGAAGAGAGGAGTTGCGATCCGCTTCTTCTTCTTCTTGTTTGGCTTCTCCTTCTTCTTGATAGCTCACGGCAACCAACCCTAGGGAAGGAGATGCGCCGGCCCTAGGTGGATGAAGGGGCGCCGGCCCTAGATCTCAAGGAGGGGCGCCGGCCCTAGCTTGGGAAGGAGAAGGAGAGAAGAGAATAATAGAGAGAGAGGGAGAGAGTTAATCTCTTGAGAGCTCTATTGATTGGAATTAAGGGCTTGCCTTTGGTTCCTTTATATAGTAGCATCTCCCTTGCCATGTCTCCCTCTTAACGGAATTTTCATAACAAATTTATCCTATAAATTCTCTTATGAATTATTCCGTTTAAACCAAGTTTTATTATAACTAATTTTATAATAAAACTAATACTTCTCTCTTTTAATTATGGAATAAAATTTGTATAAAATTTTCTTATCATGGATAAATCAATTCATAATTGATTTTATAAATTAAAATTAAACCAATTCATGGTTCATTTTAATTTCCATAAAAAGAATAAATTTCTACAAATTTCTTTATAAATCTCTTTATATAAATTTCTTTATATATCAATTTATTTATCCATAATTTATAAAACAAATCGCGCTAGATTTATTTTATTAATTAAACCAATTAAATTGGTTTATCCCCTTTTAATGGCCGGCCAAACCAAGAGGGTGGACACCCTCTTTGGCCGGCCAAACCAAGCTGTTTCCATCGCGGATTAAACTCATTTAATTCGCCCAATAAGCCTTCAAAAGACTTAGCCATTTTAAGTTTCCGTTGCGCCTCTGATTAACTCAGATTCGACTTATTTCTCTTGATCGAAAAATCTAATTTTCAACTCATTTTAAATCCCTCGGATTACTCGTAGTGCGTGTGACTAAATAGGCTTTCGATTTATGTTGGCCGTCTATAATCAACTAATTATAGAACGATCATGAGTGGCACCTAGTAGTACATCATGACCCCCAATTAATCGAAAGATCAACGGTTGACCTCAGAAGTAATTCTGAAACCCTTCAGCAGCTCTAATGAATCGTGCGCCATTCCCTTCACCAACTTATACCCACTTGGTTCAGGACACGGTCTATATGTGTCAGTCCCCACTAGGCTGACTACGTCACACCTAGCCCAAGTAATGTCTTTCTCGTCCTTTGGATTTCTAATTACTCTCATGTATTTTAGAGACTCGCACTCTAAACATGATATGCTCTGGCCAGAGGCTTTGAGTAACAATCCGACGATAGGCCTGGGTATACATCTCCTCGCAAGGAGTGGTGAATCCTTTGTAGGCTGTTCAAACATCTTCGGGCACTTCGGCTTATACCCAATCATCCTGGGTCCACACCTCCTTGGAGATGCTTGCTTAAGATGTTAAAGTATAAGTCTCCATGACCAAGATGACTTGAACACCGCAAGTCAAAGGAACATCGCACTTAAGCTGCAGTAAGAACTTCATTGACATATCTATATAGATAACCATATGAAGTCTTACAGCTAGTCACTCCAATGAACTAGTTCCCTTAACTAGCATCCATGTTTATCTCCGGGCATCCCAATGTCACCAGCCAGTGAGAATCGGATGATTAGAGAATAACCCATGCTAGTCTCAACAGAATTGATAGTGTCCGTATTTATCAATTCATCGACTAGGGATATTTTCAATACTTCACATATGCACATTTAGAGATAATCACTAGTTGTGATCCCATCACAAATTCTCTTATGCTGTGAGTTGTATTGTGGACATTCAGTAGATGAGTTTAAGATCCCAATCAAATACACATGCATGTATACTCAAATAGTGAATTATCATTTATTAAAATAAATGTTTACAATCATAAGGCAATCAGCCTTAGGACACTTCTCTCATATCACTAACAAATGTTACTTGGGCTAGGTGTGACGTAGTCAGCCTAGTGGGGACTGACACACATAGACTATGTCCTGAACCAAGTGGGTATAAGATGGTGAAGGGAATGGGGCACGATTCATTATAGCTGCTGAAAGGTTTCATAATTGTTTCTGAGGTCAACCGTTGATCTTTCGATTAATTGGGGATCATGATGTACTACTAGGTGCCACTCATGATCGTTCTATAATTAATTGATTAATTATAGACGGCCAACATAAATCGAAATCCTATTTAGTCACACGCACTACGAGTAATCCGAGGGATTTAAAACGAGTTGAAAATTTGATTTTCCAATCAAGAGAGATTAAGTTTGGTTGAGCCAAACGATAAGTCGAATCTGAATTTTTCAGAGACGCATCGGAAGCGTAAAATGGCTAAGTCTTTTGAAGACTTAATAGATAAATTAAATAAGTTTAATTCATTGGGGCTTGGCTTGGATGGGCCGGCCAAAGAGGGCCTCCATCCTCTTTGCTTGGCCGGCCACAACAAAGGGAGAGAACCAAGTTTTTGGTTCAATTTATAAAATAAACCAAGTGTGGTTTGTTTTATAAAATTATGGATGATATAAATTTTTATATAATAAACCAAGGTTTGGTTTATTTTTCATGGAAATTAAAATGAACCATAGATTGGTTTATTTTATAAAGTCAATCATGGATTGATTGACCATGATAAGGAAATTTATTCCATTAGAGAGAAGAGACTTGATTGATTTTTATCATGAATTAAAATATGATTTTAACCATGATATAAAATCAAACTTGGCATGATGGAATAAGTTATTCTATATTTGAGAGGCTTGATGGTTGAGAGGACACTATATAAAGGACCCAAGGCAAGGCTTGGGTAATAATCGAAGAGACGAAGGCATAGGCTCTCTCCCTCTCTTTCTCTCCTTCTCTTCTCCCCTTCTTGCCGTGCGCCAACCAGCCCCAAGAAGGAGCACCAGCCGGCCATCCTTTTATGGTTAGTCTTCCGACTTCTCTCTTAGTTTTTCTCATCGCATTCTCGGAGAATCTAGTAGTTCTCGAGAACACGAAACTCGTGGCTTTGCGAAGTCATCCCGAAGATACTCGGCGTGGACGCGAATAGAGGCAGAGCTTCCAAGGGGCGCTTACGGTTGGATCTCGTCCCTTCCTTCGAGTTACGCTAGGTAATACGTAAATTAGTTTATGTTTCTGCAAAATTTTAAATATATGATCATGTCTACATAAGATAAAATTGCATGCTTAGATGTGTAGTTAAATAATTTAGAGAAATTATTTATGCTAAACCTTCCGCTGCACGTAATTAATTTTGAAATTACGAACCTGCATCCATGTCAACATGCACCCGGTCCCAACATTTATATAATCAGAAAAACTATACTAGCATATAAAAACTAATTTCGTGTCATTCCGAACTCTTTAACATTAATTTGTTACTCTAACATATTCAGTTTACCTTCAAAATTATAACTTTTACATGTTCAACTTAATAACCTTTCAAGTCCACCTAATTAACTTAGCTATGGAAATAAAAAATATTTAACCAAATAATGTATGAGAGTATTTAAATAATTAGGAGAATAAGACAAACATATAAAAACTAATTTTATGTCATTTCTAGGTTTTTTTAAGATTTTCAATACATTTATTTATTTTTAAATTTATTTTCAACCTATGATAATTTTGGATTCATCCTAGATTCCCCCTTTTAAAGGATGGTGGTGCCTTGGGATGCACAATCAGCGCCTTTGACGTGTCACGCTTCCATTGCTCACATGAGGGCGGCTTCTCTCTATAAAAGCGAGTGTAACGTCACCCTTCCGCCTTCTTGCCTAATTGAGAAGGGCTTCGTTAGAGGCCAAATAGACCCTACACTATTTCTACGGAGAGATAGTGATAATATTTTTGTAGCCCAAGTATATGTCGATGATATAATTTGTGGCTCAAATAATAGGGGCTATTTAAATGAGTTCATTGGACATATGGAGAGTGAATTTGAAATGAGTCTAGTGGGAGAGTTGACTTTCTTCCTTGGACTTGAAATCAAGCAAACTCGCGATGGTATCCATCACCAATCAAAATATACACAAGAAATGCTTCGAAAATTCAATATGAGTGATTCAAAAGTGGTAACCACTCCCATGGCTACAAACACAAAACTAGACAATGATGAGAGTGGTAAACCCGTTGATTTGACTCAATATCGAAGCATGATAGGTAGTTTGCTATATCTTACAACCAGTCGACCAGATATTTTATTTGCTATAGGTATGTGCACTAGGTATCAAGTTTGTGCCAAGGAATCTCACCTAATCGCTATTAAGAGAATTTTGAGATATCTTAAAGGCACAATAGGAGTCGGTCTATGGTACCCCCGTACCGAATCATTTGATTTAATTGGCTATACGGATTCCGACTACGCTGGATGTATGTTGGACCGGAAGAACACAAGTGGGGGTTGCCAATTTTTAGGTTCGTCCTTAGTAAGTTGGTCAAGTCGGAAGCAACATTGTGTTGCTCTCTCCACGACCGAGGCAGAGTATATCGCCATGGGAGAGAGCGTATCGCAATTGTTGTGGATTATACATACTTTAGACGACTATGGATTGAGTTACAAGGGTGTGCAAGTGTTATGTGATAACATTAGCACAATTAACCTAACTAAGAATCCAGTCCATCATTCTAGGACCAAACACATTGAGGTGCGTCACCACTTCATTAGGGATCATGTAGCTAGGGGAGATATTGTACTCTCACATGTAGAGTCCAAATCAAACCTAGCTGACATCTTCACTAAACCACTCCCCGAAAATGAATTTAGTTTCCTAAGACGGGAGTTGGGAATGTGTCGCGCTTCGTGAATTTCAAAATGCTTTCAAACCCTTCATGATTATTTCGAAATTGTGGGGAAACAATTGGGTAACTTTGGGGACATCTCACACAAACTATAAGGTTTAACAAAACATTTTTGTTTGCTAGATATGGGGTGAGATGTTAGGATCAACTAAATTTCTCAAAATGTCAATGCATCCCTTGAGAAATTAAGTTGACGAGATAATAATCACTTCGGTGACCAAGTATGGGGAAAACCATTGCATTACTTATGTGTATATGACTCCATGATCATACTTGGACACTCCAATCAAGGAAACTTGATTGGACACTTGAATTATGGAACAAAACTTGATTGAATTTGCTTGAATGATTATTGATTGAGTTTGACTCCATTTGGATGGAGCAAAGTGATTGTTGAACCTATAAGGACTTTTGATCCTTGTTCAGGGATCAAGCTTAGTCACGAAATCATGTCCAAATTCGATAAACCTCATCAAATCTCATTGAAAAATTCCGAATATCTGAAACTGAAAGTTTCAGATCGAATCTGGGAGTTTCAGGAACCCTGATCGGTCACCCGACCGATCAGGCGTAGGGCTGATCGGTCCCCGGACCGATCTAGCTCCATCCTGTAACGATCGGTCCACAGACCGATCAGAAGGGCTTTAGTGACTTCACGAAATTCTGATCAACCTTACTGAGCTAGCCTGGATCGGTCCCCGGACCGATCTGGCACCCTCTGGTGATCGGTCCGTAGACCGATCAGGGGGCTCACAGGTTTCTCTCCGAACCCTACTGTTCGTGTCCTGATCGATCAGCCGACCGATCAGGAGCGCACCTGATCGGTCACCCGACCGATCAGGCCCAAGTTAGTCCGATCAGGCTATAGCATGATCGGTCTGGGCGCTATCAGATCGAACGGTGATCCGTTCAAACGCATTAAATTGCGGTTGGTGGACCGATCCACCAACCTATTAACTTCACGAAAAACCCTTCTTGCCGAACCCTAGTGCCGAAACCCTCCACTTGCGCCCTTTCATCCGGAGCGAGAGTGTTCCTACGTCTCCCTCTTTCTCGTGTGTGCGAGTTCGTGCGAAGGTTTCTACGGGCGTTCCTTATTCTCTGCAAGTTCTCTCCTTGCACCAAGTTCTCTGCGTCTCTGCCTTGCGCCAAGGCCTCCTCCTGCGCAAGCTTTTTCCTTTCAAACTTCAAGAACCTCACCAATGGCACCAAAGTGAGTTATTGGCTTCGATTTTCTTGCAAATCAGTTCATAAAATTATGTTTTGAGGCTAATCATGATTTGGTGTTTGTTCTTGGTGTGGTGTCGTGACCCTCTTGTATTTGTCGTGACCTTACCTTTCCATTAAAATGTGTGCTTTTGATCAATGGGTCTTGATTACATTCTCTGATTGGGTCTTACTTTTCTTGATCAAATTGGTCTGATCTTGTTCATGTGATTACTCTATGTATGATCAACCCTTGAATTGTTGTGATTCGACCTATATTTGTATCAACCTTGCCCATATTGATTAAATCCTGTGTCATGACCAATTCAAATCTTTAGAAAGTATTCTAAGGCTAAGGAACCCATAGAGGGTAGCGCGAAGGGGAAAGCCCCTTCTTCTTCTGCGCCCTCTTGAAGGCCTCAGCCTACTTCAAGCTCTCGTTTTCCTAATGCTGCATGTGAGCAGGCATATCAATCTCGTACCTTCAAGCTACTTCCCTGCCGATCCATTGACGTTCCATTTCTGACTGAATACTGTCCCTCCGTCATGGAGATTGTCACTTTCTACAATCTAGGCTTCCTTCTTTTCTTGGAAAGAACTATCAATTTCGACCTAGTCTCTGAATTCTACAACAATCTACAGCAAGGTCCTCAAGGGGGTTTCGAGTTCACTACTCGAGTCGGCAAAAAGAACCTTGATTTCTCGTATGAGATTTTAGCGGAGTACTTAGGAGGTCGACGATCGCCTAACCTCTATTCGATCTATCCCGAGCTCCCTGATCCTCTGCTGGCCCCATTTGCAGATGTTACCCCCGACTCCATCTATCAGCACTTCTTTGGCCATCCCCGCCCGGCCGATCTTAATGAGTTGGGTCCTGACTTCCCTACCTTTGCAGCCCTACGACTTGCTCCAGTTGACTACGTCCTCTTCAAGATAATCACAAACTGCATCTTACCCATCACTTCAAAGCCTTTGACTGAGATTCGACCCTATCACTACCTTATGCTCTACGGCATGCACCGCCAGATGGACTTCGACATCATGGAGAGCATCTTCCAGTCCATCCTGTCCTATCGTGAGCCGAGCCGTCGCACGGTCTATATGCCGTTTGGTCATATCATCACTGACTGACTTATGTCAGTTGGTGTTGATGTCACCAAAGGCAGGACCATGCCCATGGTCAGACAGGATTGTCGGCTCGGTCGGCGGGCTTTTGCGAAATCTGGCATTATTATTCGTGAGCGCGATGGGGCCCTAGTATGGAAGGATGGGAGAGGGCTTAGTGATCTACCTGGGGGAGCACCACATTTTTAGGCACCACCCGAGGCTGTTGCACTACATGAGGCTCCTGCTGCTGACGCCGAGTACGACTACGAGCCCGAGCCAGATCTGCGCTGGCAGATTTCAGAGCTCGAGTGGACCATCCAGCAGGATCTTCATTTACGAGGGCTTCATCGAGAGGAGATCCGCTCGGAGTTCAGGTCATTCGATCGTAGATTGACCGGGGTCGAGTCTACTATCTCTGGGGTCCAGGCATTGCAGCAGACTTGGTACGATGAGTGGCGCCGACACACATTCCCTGGAGGTGCGCCCTCTGTCAGTACCGCGCCCGGGACCATTGATGCCACGATGGATGACCTCATGCACGATGACGACCCCCCCCCACTGACGTTTGAGCTTGGATATCTACTGCCTCTTCTCATGATCTGTGTACTTGACCATTTTTGGTCTGTTGACTTTTGGGTTGTATGCCCCATGACTTGCTTATTGTGGTCTTGCACCACATGTATCTGGATTTTGATGCATCTATCTTGCATCGTGTGATTTCTTTAGCTGTTTTATGACTTATTTCTACTGAACTTGATGCATGTTTTATCCTATTTTTATATGCTTCTTGTTGATGCTATGATGTATTATCTACATATTTGATCCATAGCTATCTTCATGCTTATGATGTCATGCTCATATGATACATATGCCTGTTTCGCCATGCCTATATCGTTTTGTCATATGTATTCATATGCTTATCAAAAATCAAATTGTTGTTTTGGGATACCCCTAGGGTTGAGGGGGAATATAGTTTAAACTTAACAGCCCTTCTAGACCCCTTTTCGGTGTTCGACAAAGGGGGAGAGTATTGGTTGGTTAAGTTTAGGATGATCATGTTGTAGGGGGAGGATCTGGATTCCCCTATGATTCTAAAGTTGAGCAATTGATTGAGAATCCCTAAACTTAAAATCGGATTGTCAAACAACAAAAAGGGGGAGATTGTTGATGCAGTCTGGCCCTGATTGTTGTTTTGGTGTTGACATCGATTTTAGTTTAGGTTGATTATGATTGTGGTGATTATGATTAAGTCCTGGTCGGGGATCAGGCATGGTATGGAAAATCCTAGCTTGGAGGGCTAGGTGTTGGAAAATCCTAACCTGGAGGGTTAGGTGTTGAAAATCCTAGCTTGGAGGGCTAGGTGTGTGAAAAGTCCTAATTCGGAAGAGGTGGGTGAAAAGTCCTAGCTTGGAGGGCTAGGTGAAAAGTCCTAACTTGGAGGGTTAGGTGCAAATTCCCATCTTGGAGAATTAGGTGAAAAAGTCCTGGCTTGGAGGGTCAGGTCCTAGCTTGGAGGGCTAGGTTTGGAAAGTCCTAATCCGGAAGAGTTGGCTGAAAAGTCCTAGCTTGGAGGGCTAGGTGAAAAGTCCTAACTTGGAGGGTTAGGTGCAAATTCCCAACTTGGAGGATTAGGTGAAAAATCCTTAGCTTGGAGGGCTAAGGTGGATGAAACCCTAGCTTAGAGGGCTGGGTTGGAGCCCCTGGATTGGTCTGGTGACCGATCAGGGAGTTGGCACGGTGCTCCTTCGTGGATCGGTCTGGTGACCGATCCAGCGATGACTGATCGGTCTGGTAACCGATCAGGGAGTATGCGTTTCACCCACTGACTGGCTCCTGATCAGTCTGGTGACCGATCAGGGAGCGAACAGTGAGGTTGAGTTCCCTTGCTGAACTGCTCCTGATCTGTCTGGTGACCGATCAGGATCACTGTGTAGATCGTTCTGGAGAACGATCCAGCTTCGCGGGTTCCTCACTAAGATCGATCAGGATGGTGTCTGATCGGTCTGGTCATGATCTGATCGGTCTGGTGACCGATCAGGAGACACTCTGATCGGTCAGGTGACCGATCAGGAGTTTTGGACTACGAAACTCAGAAATCGCCCGATAAAGGGGTGGATCGGTCAGGTGATCGATCCACAACCTGGGATCGGTCTGG
Organism: Boesenbergia rotunda; assembly: GCA_024364735.1. Taxonomy (NCBI): domain Eukaryota; kingdom Viridiplantae; phylum Streptophyta; class Magnoliopsida; order Zingiberales; family Zingiberaceae; genus Boesenbergia; species Boesenbergia rotunda. Next base: position 789,314 of record JAGFNQ010000723.1, on the reverse strand, counting down.
TGATCGGTCCAGGAGAATCCCAAAGAAGTCGCGATTTCTGATTGAGCGTTGGGGATCGATCAGGACGGAGCCTGATCGGTCTGGACCCAGCCTGATCGGTCTGGTGACCGATCAGGAGGCTCTCTGATCGGTCCGGTGACCGATCACTTTAATTCAAATTGCACTGTCAGGCGCTCTGATCGTGCCTGACCATATCTGATTCTCTGCTGCTTACATCTGATATTTGATTTACTGGTTGATATGCTGCTCTAACAGTCTGATTAAGCTACAGGTGATAGGGGAGGATTCAAACACTCAAGGAGAGTCAATGGAGACCTTTCCTTGGAGCAGGTTTGTCCGTTTTTCCATCTCAGGTTGCAACGGCTGAGCTGCAGACTGGAACTTGGCTGAGGGAAGCTCAGGGAGTCCAGGGATAGCTCAGTGGTAGCTGGCGTTGGCAGATGAGTAGCTAGGAGCTGCAGGGATGGTGTCATCTGGTGCTTGGTGGAGAAACAAAAGAGTGTTCAAGAGTTCCAAGAGTTCAAGAGTTCAAGCTGGCTGAAGTTCTGGCTGCGATTTTGTGTTCTCCACACTTGACTTGCTGTGTGCCTGTGCTGTTGATTCTTTGAGCAAGTCATCGAGATCTGAGGAGCAACCATCCATTACTTGAGCGCCTGAAGGAGAGAACAAGAAGCTTGGAGTCCGACAGCGGGAAGACACAAGGAAGGGTTTCTTGCGTGAGATCGCCGCTGGGTGGAGCTCAGGAAAGCTTGTTGTGTTCTTGTCTTTGCTGGGTGCTTGAGTAAGATCTTTCTTGTTGTTTCATTGAGCTTAAACATTTATCTGTGATTGAAACGCTGTGGAGAGGTTTCTCCACCGAGAAGGAGGTTGTCTCTATCCGGTGATAACCAGGGCTTGATTTGCCGACGATCAAGGGATCGCCCACCTTAAGGGCACGCCAAGGAGTAGGGGCAAGTTATCCCCGAACCTTGTAAATCCTCCTTGTTAGCTATCTTGGTAGTTGTAGTAGTTTCCCTTCATTTTGGTTTCTGCTTTTCCTGTTTTCATACTTCCGCTGTGCTACTAACAAACTTAAGTGCAGAAACTTGATTTGTGTCTAAGTGAAAGTGATTGGCTATATTCACCCCCCCCCCTCTCTAGCCATCCGGTTCCCAACATTACTTTGACATTCCTCTTCACCAACTGGTTCCAAACGCCTTTGCTCAGATGTGCGGGGCATTTGTCCTCTTTAAACTTTTTGATATCCCTTTGACTCCTCGATTTTTCCATTTCTTTTTCATTCCGATTGGCTCACGGGGGGCGTTTATCTTTACAGCCGGCACCGGCCATAGGTTCCTAGGGAGTCTTCTTTCCTCCCACAAGGGATGGAAGGATCGTTTTTTCTTTATTCGACTCCCCCAGCGTCCCTTCAACCCTAGTTGTTGGATGGAGAGTCTGCCACCCATCCTGGACCTCGACGATTTCCAGCAGGACGCAGAATACCAGAGGGCTAGGGGTATCCTGGCCGGGATGGAGTTCCATGGCCTCCAGCTGGTACACTGCGAGGAACTTCTTTACAAGGCTGACCTCAACCCGAAAGTCATAAGCCTTAGCCCCAATCTTCGTAAGTTCTCCTTTTTGGTATATATCCTTGTTAATTCTAACTGATATCCTTTCGTCTTTATTTTGCAAATGACATAATGCTCTCCCGAGCTATTAACCAGCTCCTGAAGTGAGAGCAAGCCAATGATCAAGCCTTGGTTCCCGCTCCAGTTCCTTCCGCCCTGGTGGGTGTCCCGGAAGAGGGATTCAAGGAGGCAGCCGAACGATTAGAAGGCCAACGAGCCCTAGAGCCACCTCAGGATCCAGGGGCAGCCAAGCTGCCCCTCAACCATGAAGGGGATTCCCCTCTCTCCCCCTCACAGCAAGGGATGGAGAGGCTGCACCTGTACTTCCCGCCAGGCAACCGTTTCCCAAGGCAACCGAGAAGAAGCGACAGAAACGGCTTGCCTAGAAGTCAGCCCTCTTGAAGAGGTTAAGGAAAATCACATCCTCGAAGCTCCCGCCCGCTGTTGATGAGGAGGGCGTAGTGCTGCTGTCCAAGAGCATTCGACAGACGCCCTCCTCCACTTCTGGGATCTCCACCAATCTGGTTGCCCCTGATCCAATCGCCCCGACCGATACCTCAGCAACTTGGTGAGGCAAGGAGGTGCTGCCCGGTGTGCCTCGCCCCCACTGGAAGGCCCTGGTGGCGAAGAAGGCAGTGGCCAAAGGCACCCAGTCCATCCAAATAAAGGCCCTTCCCTCCGAAAGCCACGGACAACATGTGGCGTCTAGCTCGGAGGAAGATGTCCCCGACCCCCAAAACGTCCCCGACCCGTCGACTCAGGCTGCAGAGGAACTCCTTCCCCCTCCTACTCAGCTGAGGAGGTTGGCCAGGTCAGCCAGCTATCTGGGCATGCTACACTAGTCCCTGCTGACGGTATTGTCCTTTAACTTTCTCCTCTTTCTCTTATTTTTTTACACACTCTAACTATCACTCTTCCACATTGCAGGTCGCTTCCAACTGCGCGACTATGAGCCGCTTGTTGTGCTCCTGAGGGTTACCGAAGACCTCCTCCAGCGAGTGGCAGAATCAGAAGTGGAGATTAGCTGTGCCCATGAGGCAAGCCTCCTGCAACTAGAGGTCAGCAAGGCACTGAGGGTGAAGGTAGATCATTACCTCGACACCCTGCTGGCCTCTGAGGAGACTCTGCACAGTTACTGCCTCCGGGAGCACGCTCTATCAGAGATGAACCAGGTCCTTTCCGATGACCTGTAGAAACTTACCCAGGAGCGGGAGCAACTCCAGGCTCAGACGAAGGAGTTGTCTACCAGTGTCCATCTCCTGGAGTCCTCGACAAAAACTCTGGAGGATCGGACCAAAGAACAAGAGCGACAGCTAGCCAATCAAGTATCTAAAATAGAGTTGGCAGTTGCCTATGTATCCGACCTCCAGGAGGAAGCCACCCAAGCTAAGGACAAGGCTTCGGCCACCTCTCAGAAGCTCAAGGAAGGCCTAGGGGCTCAGGATCGGTTGGCTTAGGAGGTGGCCGAGTTGAAGTCTGCCAAGAAGGAGGTTGAAGCTGAACTACAGAAGTACAAGACCGACCAAGCAGCTCAACTGTCTAAGGCTGAGGCAGAGTTCAAGGCTAGATTTCTACAATCTGATGAGTTCAACGACCTTCTGGCTGGGCAGGTATTGAAGCGCCTGAAGCAGGGCTTCAACGGTGCCATCAACTAATTGAAGGAGGCCCACCTGTTGAAACCAAACGCGGATCTAAGTACCTTGAGCATCGGCCAGGATTGGGATGAGCTTTCGCCCGAAGAGCAAAAAATATAAAGCTCTTCCCCAACCCAGTCCTTGCCTTCTTTTTGCCTTTTGTTTTTTGTAACTTCTTCATTTTTCCTAATGTAATTATTTTGACTGTAATGAAAATATTTCTTGGCCTACTGTCTTGAGTATCTTTTTTGTTTTGCTCCGTTTATATTATTTGTCCACGACGTGAGGGGCAAGGGAACTACCGAATAAGTGTTCATCCCTGACTCGAGGAGAGAGGACGTTGAAGAGCAATCATTCAGTCCAAGGAGCAGATGACCCCGAGGGAGACCCCAAGCGAAGCCGAGCAGGCCGGGAGGACCCAGCTGAGATAAGCGTCGACCTAGAGGGAGGAGCTATAGTAGTTGTGCTCCCCGTACTTTGCTTTGTTGTTGGAGAGTGTAACTGTTAGTGTAATCGGCCCAAGTGTGATCGGGTAGATCATGGGTTTTGATGTGTGTGTCAATATGATTAAGTTAGGGTTCATGTTGATCTAATATGTGTATGTAAGTGTGCAGGTTTGCAGGATACGCATTGACTTAGTTGGACGTCTTCGAGTCCGGTGAAGGATGGTATGGGAGACAAGTCGTGAACTTGCATGCATCCAAGGGACCGTGGGTAAGGCAAGGACGATGAGCCGAGAGAAGCGGACTTCGAGGCATACGTGAAGAATGGCATGGGAGATAGGTCGTGGGCTTGCATGCATTTGAGGGGCGAGAGCCAAAGTCGAAGAGGGTTTGAAGGCAACAGATCGAGGCTGCTGGAGCAGGGACGATGAGCTGAGGAAAGCGGACTTCGAGGCATACGTGAAGGGTGGCATGGGAGACAAGCTGCAGGCTTACATGCATCTGAGGGACGAGAGCCAAAGTCGAAGAGGGCTTGAAGGCAACAGGTCGAGGCTGCTGAATGAAGAGTCAACTGAGTCGTGAGGATTCGAGTACTGAGAGAACTATACTCGGGAAGGGAAATCCTAGGGTTCGAGTGCTGAGAGTATTGTACTCGGAAAGGAAAACCCTAGGTGGCAGTCGACTGGTCCTTTACCAGTCGACTGAGGTAGAGCACAGAGAGATCAGTCGATTGGTAAAGGACCAGTCGACTGGTGACCAGAATGTGAATCGTCAAGGCAGTGACTTTTGAATTTGCGAAGACTAGTCAACTGTCCCAGGGGCAATCGACTGGGAACGGTCAAATCAGGATCAAGCTCTATTTAAGAGAGCTCGTGTTTGACTATTTTTCTTAGGCGAAACAAGTTTGGTTAGAGTCTGTTAGTAGCCTACAAGTGCTCAGGTCGTGTCAAAGAGTTGTGGCGAGGTTTCTCCACCCACAAGGAGCGACAAGAGCTAGCCAGAGGTGTTCCGGGGAATCATCCACCGAAGGATCGGGATCGTCCACCTTACGGACAGCCGTGGAGTAGGAGTTTCATCTCTGAACCACGTAATTTGGTGTGTCATTCTTAGTTGTTAGTTTTAGATTAATTGTATTTCCACGTGCGCTCTAACAACGTGTAGGAAGAAAATTGAGAAGAAGCTATTCACCCCCCCCCCCTCTAGCTAAACGAAAAGGTCCTAACAGTAACTACTAAATGTACACCGGAATTCTTAATGGAACATTGTTTCCTTTACCTCTATGTACTTAGAGTCTTCCTTTAATCTGTGTCTTCTTGTGCATTTACACGACCCACTTTTATCTTCATAAGTGAGATCACTTTATTCTCGCCACGGACCGAGGGGTCACCAGCGCAGCAAGGACGACTCTCAGCTCAAGAACCCCGGAGCTCAGTGGCCAACAGGCGGCCACACATTAACACAAGGCTCCACCGGACAACCACAAAGAAATGACCTATGATAAATTCTTCTAGCCAGCTCTTGGTCGAGTATCCGCGGCACCTAAACCAAACCTACTCACCTCGGGCTTCCGCAGCACCGCGAGGTATTAGGGTTTTAGCCTCTCTTGATTGGGCCTCCGCAACACCCAGACCAAGCCTACTGACCTCGGGCATCCGCAGCACCGTGAAGTAGTAGGGTATTACAGTTCTTGGTCGGGCATCCATAGTGTTAGATCATGTACGTCTTGCTAGAGGGGGTGAATAGCAATTTTCGATTTCTTCCCTACAATTGTTAGTTGCGCAAGCGGAATAAACTAAAATAAAACTAAACTAAACTAAAACAACGAAGAAACACACCGATATACGTGGTTCGGAGATGATACTCCTACTCCACGACTGCCCGTAAGGTGGGTGATCCCTAATCCGTCGGTGGATGACTCCCCGGAGCACCTCCTGCTAGATCGCGTAGCTCCTTGTGGGTGGAGAAACCTCTCCGCAATCCTTGGACACTACCTGAGCACAATTGGCTACTAACTCACTCTATCCAAGCAAGTTTCTCCAATGAACAGTAGCCTTAAACAAGCTCCTTTAAATAGAGCTCGAGTACTAACTAACCGCTACCAGTCGACTGGTCTCACTTAGATTCGACAGTTATAGCCAAAGTTCGAATCCCCAACCAGTACCAGTCACTGCCCCTAGGGCAGTCGACTGGTCCTTCCCTAAGCCTAGAGTTACACTCCCCGAGTACATTTCTCTCCTCACTCGAACCCTCCCGCTTAGTTCCCGAGTACAATCACTCATCACTCGAACCCTCACGACCTGGTTGACTCTTCAACAGCAGTCTCGATCTGTTGCCTTCACGCCCTCTTCATCTTCGACTCCCATCCCTCAGATGCGCACGCAAGCCCCCGGCTTGCCTCCATGCCATCCTTCACGCATGCCTCGAAGTCCGCATCTCTCGGCTCATCGTCTCTGCTTCAGCAGCCTGGCTCATCGTCTCTGCTTCAGCAGCCTCGATCCATCGCCTTCAAGCCTTCTTTGACTTTGGCCCTCGTCCCTCGGATACGCACACAAGCCCACGGCTTGCCTCCATGCTACCTTTCACGTACGCCTCGAAGTCCGCTTCCCTCGGCTTCATCATTCCTGCTTTGTCCATGGTCCCTCAGATGCGCACACAAGCCTCCAGCTTGCCTCCATGCCACTCTTCACCTGAAGACATCAACCAAGTCCATGTGTACCTACAAACCTGCAAACTCACGTACACATATTAGAACAACAACAAACCCTAACTTAATCATATTGCCCACACACATCAAAACCATGATCCTCCAGATCATACTTGGGTTGATTGCCCCAACACGTAGCACCCAAACCAAGCCTACTCACCTCGGGCATCAACAGCATTGCGAGGTAGTAGGGTTTAATCGCTCTTGGTCGGGCATCCGCAGCACCTAGACCAAGCCTACTCACCTCGGGCATCCGTAGCACCGCGAGGTAGTAGGGTTTTACAACTCTTGGTCGGGCATCCGCAACACCCAGACCAAGCCTACTCACCTACAGCACCGCGAGGTAGTAGGGTTTTGTTGGTAGTTCTGGATTGGGATTCCTCTCCATATCCCCGGATTAAAAATTCTATTGATTAGAACTAATCCGGATGGAAAGAAAACTTTCCAAATTACCTACTTCATCATTGTGCTATTCGATTGAGTGATCGCTTGAACAAACTTGTTGTTCAAGTAATCTAACTTCTTTATCGATTAGCCGCGGAATAGACGACGAATTATGGATCGTCGATTCTTGTGTTTAATTTGGGGTCCATGAGAAAAACAAAATACAATAAACTAAGCATGCAAATAAGATTATACCTCTTATTTTACCTCTTGATCTTATATCGTATTCCTATCCTCTTCTTGGATGTCGTGTGGGCGATGATCTTCCAAGAAACAAAGCCACCAAAAACCTCTTTCTCCTGTGGGGACCAGTGCCGTCGATAGAGGGGGGGTGAATATCGACTTGTAAAATTTGCGAAAACTTGTTGTAAATTCGATCGTTCATCCTAGATATAGAGTTAGTAGCATGGCGGAAAAATAGACAAAACGAAAAACCAAATGACAGAGTGCAGACAGGTTTTTACTTGGTTCCCAACCCCCCAGGGTCAGTACGTCCAAGGCCTAAGCACGGGAAACACCCGTCCACTAATGGTCTCCTTTCCGGACTTTCCGGAGGCAGAGAAACCCGTCTTACAGTGCACGATTTACAATTAAAATATTAAGGAAAGTAAATGCAGAAAGTAAATTCAAACCAAACAAAGAGTCGACGATCCCAACCGATCTGGAACTCCGAAGTGTCGCACACTTCCTCATGGAGCCTCCTTGGTCGCAGGGCTTCGTCTCTAGCACTTTTCTTTCGCTTGGAATGCTTAGAATGTCATTGTGATTGATCATTTGGGTTGAGGGGTCGAACCCCTTTATATAGCCTTGTCTTGGGCACCTGAGTTGCTATGGGGCGCCTCTATACGGTCAAAGTTTCATCTAAACTTGCTATCTTCCCAAAGCTGATAAACACTCCTTCTTGGGCGCCATGGACCTTATTGGGCGCCTGATTCATTTAGGTGCCTGGCATCCAGGGCGCCTGGCTTGATGGGGGCGCCCTGGTTTCAATGGGGGCGCCCAATAAGCTGTAATTCAGCTTCTTTGTGTTTGTTTGCCTACTTTATCTTCAATTTTAGGTACCTGTAAGATACACAAACACAAGACAAACAAGTATATACCCTTAGCCTTAAAGATTGGTTCTGACTTTAGGTTTCCCTTGAAACCCTAGGTCGAATCGACGCCTGTGTTCCCTTCCCGGGGAACGCGCCTTTCGCCTACTCCTCTCAGGAGAAGGTTGCCACCTGGCCCATCCGGTTGGACTTTTGCCCAGCTTCACTCACCAGGACTTTTGCCCAATCTTACACCAAGGACTTATTGCCCAGCTTCACTCACTAGGACTTTTGCCCAGCTTCACTCACCAGGACTTCGAGCCGAGTCCATGACCAGGACTTATTGCTCAACCCTATGTCAAGACTTCAGTGCCCAGCCCTCAGCCAGGACTTATTACCCAATTCCTCGAATCAGGACTTCGTGCCCAACCCTCGGTCAGGTCTTCGGTGCCCAGCCCGCGGCCAGGACTTATTGCCCAATCCATGATCAGGACTTAGTGCCCAATTCCTCGAACCAGGACTTATTGCCTAGGTTAACTAGGACTTTTCTTCACTTTTACACAGATTTCTTGACTCACCCTTACCTTGTCAATGTATCACTAACTTAAGCATATTGTTAAATATTGAAACACTAGAGGAGGACATCACTGATGCATCTTGCACCAGCAATCTCTCCCTTTTTGATTTTTGACAATATCTTAAGTTAGATTGGATTAAAGGGTTAAGTTATGATCCTTGGGATAAACTGGAAACAGTTGATCTAAGTTTTGATCCTTGAAAAAAATATTTTAATTTACATTTTGATCCTTTAGAAAAAAATGTCTAACTTACGCTCTCCATTCCTTTGGGAGAAAAAAATTTCTAACTTAAGCTCTGTAACGTCCGCTTTTTTTTTTCATAAAGCGGCGTTACGCTAACATACTTAAGGCATGTAACATCATACTGCAGCGGAATAACTTAAACATTACATATACATACCCCTACTACCATCCCTAATATAATGACATGGAACTTCACATATGAACATCATGCTTAATCATCATATCATAACATGCTTAACATCATACCATAAGGTTCATATCATATCATACTGGACATCTTATCATATAGTTCCATAAGTCACTATTCGAGCATATAGGTAGTCAAAATAAAGTTCTTAGCATAAACGGTTAACGCATTTGATTTCATGGGCCAAGTCACCAACACACACATACTTCAGGCCCTCCTACTGCTTCCTCGTTATCCCCTTGCATGATCTGCGGTATAAGGAAAGAAGACTATAAGCACACAGGCTTAGTAAGACTCTTTCCTACTCATTAAAATCATTCGTCATTCATTCATAATCATATGGAACATAAGCATCATAAACATTTCTATCATAGCGTAAAGCATAAACATAGGCATAAATCTAATTGAACATTCTTATCATGGCATAAAGTATAAACATAGGCATAAGCATAATTAAACATTCTAAGCATGGCATCATGTGTGGCATGAACATAAGCATAAGATATAAATCAACCATAGGCATACTTTCTAGCATATCAAGCATAGACATCGTAAACATTCTAAGCATGGCATCATATGTGGCATGAACATAACTTAATAAACTTTCCTAGCATGGCATGAGACATGGCATAAATATAAACATAAGATATAAACCAACCTATATGGCATAGACATAGGCATACATTCTAGGATATCATAAGAGCATTTTCTTACCCTAATCATATCATGGATCATTCATTCTCATACATATCTTTTAACATGGAGCATAAGCATAACATATCATTATCATAACATAATGCATAACATGTATGAATGCATGGGTGGAATGCATATACATAGGGATGCTTAACTTTTAAAACATACTTTGAAAATGCTTAAACATCATCATCATAACATTTGGGGTCCCCGGCTTGTACCACATACATACATCATAGCGCGCATCCCTAGTAAATCTGAGGTAGCTAGCCCCGACCTACTAGGGTAAGGACAGCATAGTCGGTAGTCCCCGAACCGAGGCATTCTCAAGGAGCCCATCCCTGTTGCACAGCTCCGGTAGTGCCAGAACCGTGGACAGCTACAGTAGTCCATAACCGGGGCGTTCTTAAGGTGCCCATCCCTTGGACCCATACTTGGGTCCGATACAAGCCCATTCATAAAGTAAAATACTTTGCATGCTTCATCATTCATAAGACATTCATAGCATACTTATCATGGCATCATTCTTATCATGAACATGATCATAACATACTTGTCGTAACATCATTCTTATCATGCATAACCATGGCATATCATTCATAAACATGGCATATCATTCGTAAACATGGCATATCATTCATAACATGGCATATCATTCATAAGCATAGCATATCATGTATAACCATGGCATATCATTCATAAACATGGCATATCATTCGTAAGCATGGCATATCATTCATAACATAGCATATCATTCATAAACATAAATCACATCTTACCATAGGGCCATTGGGACCCTTACTTGGAATAAATCTTAACTCTTATCCTATTAAGCCTTATTGGCCGAAACTTATGGAGTCCCAAGGCCATGTGATAATTCACACAATCACCATCCTTCATCCTTATATCATGGCAACACATAAACATATGCTTGAAGTTAAAGACTCAACCCTAACCCTTGGGTCCTTGGGGTTGGCCGAACCATATGGGCCTCTAGGGTGCTCCAAAAATTCCCAAAATTTATACTTAACTTCTAAAAATCATCAGGGAGCATTAAATAACATTATCATGATTTTTAACATATTTATAGACATTTAAATCATGGTGGCCGAAACCCATAAACATAGGGACCTTGGTTTTGTCCCTTTCATGTTGGCCGAAACCCTAGAGTGTCCTAGGGTACTCCAAAAATTCCCAAAAATTAAACTTAACTTCTAAACATCATAAGGTAACATCAAATAACATTATCATGATTTTTAACATATTTCTAGACATTTAAAACATGGTGGCCGAAACCCTTGAACTTAAGGTTCTGGGTTTTGCTTCTTTCATGTTGGCCGAGACCCTAGGGTGTCCTAGATTACTCCAAAAATCCCCAAAAATTACAAATAACTTCTAAAAATCATAAGGGAACATAAAATAATATTATCATGATTTTTAACATATTTCTAGACATTTAAAACATGGTGGCCGAAACCCTTGAACTTAAGGTGCTGGGTTTTGCTTCTTTCATGTTGGCCGAGACCCTAGGGTGTCCTAGGATACTCCAAAAATCCCCAAAAATTACAAATAACTTCTAAACATCATAAGGGAACATCAAATAATATTATCATGATTTTTAACATATTTTTAGACATTTAAAACATGGTGGCCGAAACCCTTGAACTTAAGGTTCTGGGTTTTGCTTCTTTCATGTTGGCCGAGACCCTAGGGTGTCCTAGGGTACTCCAAAAATCCCCAAAAATTACAAATAACTTATAAACATTATAAGGGAACATAAAATAATATTATCATGATTTTTAACATATTTCTAGACATTTAAAACATGGTGGCCGAAACCCTTGAACTTAAGGTTCTGGGTTTTGCTTCTTTCATGTTGGCCGAGACCCTAGGGTGTCCTAGGGTACTCCAAAAATCCCCAAAAATTACACTTAACTTCTAAACATCATAAGGGAACATCAAATAATATTATCATAATTTTTAGCATAATTATGGACCTTTAAAACATGCTGGACGAAACCTTTGAAACATAGGAACCTTGATTTTGTTTCCCTTCAACATTAAATCCGAAACTAACCCATATATCATGCCAAAAATCATGGAAATCATAGGTAACTATTATACCACAGGTGAGAGAGTCTTACCTTAGATTTCTTGATTTTTAGACCTTGGATGGAAAGAAGAAAGAAGACTTGACCACACCTAGCCCTTAGAACCTTGAGAAGACCTTAGATCTTGGAGAAGGAGACCTTTTGTGGAGTTTTCTCAAGGGAGAATTCCTCCTTGTGTGCTCGGCAAGAATGGAGAAGGAAGAGAGGAGCAAATGCAATTGATGGCATGAAGAATAAAACTCCCAAACCCCCTTATTAATCAACCATTAAGGTGGTGAATGAAGAGTTTTCCATGGCCCTTCATCTTCTTCTACCATTTAACCACCATTCACTTCCTTTCCTCACAAGAATTCCTTGCTAGGTGAGTTGGTTAAAGTATCATTGTTGTACAAGAGGTCCAATGTTCAATCCTTGGCCCATGCACCTTTATTTTTATTTTATTTAATCCTTTTTCGAAAATTCCCCTTTTATTTCGAAAATTCTCCAAAAATCACCCATAATTATGCCAATATTCCTAAATAAAATTCTTTTATATTTATATTAATTTTTACCTAATTTATATTAATTTTATCTAATTAATACCCATTTTTGGAGCCCTTTTAAAGCTCATTAATACCTAGTTTTTCTCAATTTAAATGAGAAAACATGGATTTCTAGGCCCAATTTTACATAATTATTTCTGGGCCCCTCGGAAAATTATCTAGACATGCTCAATATTTTAAGAAAATATTAAGAGAATTTTCCGGGTCGTTACAAGCTCACTCTCCCCCTTTGTCATACATTAAAAATGACAAAACAAACTTGCACCAACAATGAAAATTTCAAAAAAATTCCTTTTCCTTTTGAAAGTACCTAGTATAATTCTTTGAAAGCATATCAAAAACAATTTTCGAAACTCTTCCCTTTTTGTTTGAAAAAAAGACTAAGTACTAGTTAAAAAAAATAAGTACTTAATTTGCGCCAAAAAAAATTATACTTTGAAATGTATTGTGCACTTGAAAAAATATTTTATACTTTTTGCACTTAGAAAAATATTACCTTAGAAAAATTTTTATTTAGAAAAAAATTGCACTCATAAAAGATTTTCACAAAAAAAAATTATGCACTTTAGAAAAAAAATTTTACTTAGAGAAATATAGTGCATTTACAAAAATTAGTATTTTGAAAGAAATTTGCACTTAGTACTTTGAAAAATGTTTTGCACAAAATAATATATACTTTGAAAAATATTTTGCACTTTTTAAAAATATTAGTACTTTGAAAAATATTTTACACTTTTGAAAAATATTTTGGATTTAACAAATATTAAAAAAATCTTTTAATATTATTTTTATTTTGAAAACATAATATTTTACTTGACTTGGTTTCTTTTCCAGTCTGATACAATCCTAGGAAACCTTGTTAACTACAAGGATATTTCCCTAAGTGTCCTAGAAATTCTCAAAACTCAAGTAAATATTATTTTAAATTGATTCCCAAAAAAGATAAGTTTTTGAAAGTGATTTTTAAGAAAAAAATGACTTTAAAATAATAGTATTTTTAAAGAGAAAATACTTATGTTTTCAAAAAGATTCTGAATCTACAGTATATGAAAACATTTTGAAATGTTCAATAATTCTTTTAATTTGACCTCTCCCTAAACTTGACACAGTTCTCGGAAGCTTGTTGACTACAAGTAATCTTCCTCTGAGTCTTAGGGTTTGCTTCAGACCAAAAGAATTATCTAATAATTAAAAATTGTCAGAAAATAGAATTACTTTCTTTTAACTTAGACTCCCCCTAAATTTGACACAATCCTAGGAGTTCTTGTAGATCAAGAAGAAAACTTCCTATGTGTCTTTCAAGGTTTATCAAAATCAAAAGATTAATTTAAAACAATTTCTGACCGATATTTTGAAATGATAGTATGACAATTTTCAAAGAATTAATTTTCGAAAGAATGGAATATAATAAGTTTCTTAAACATTTTTCGAAAATATATTTTGAAGTGATAGTAATTTTTAAAGAACAAGACTTTTCAAAAAATATTTGAAAAAAAAAACTCCCCCTTAACTCAACACCGTCTGACTCTATCTAAGTGTCTTAAGGGACTTTAGTGTTGACCTAAAAGGCTTGTGTATAATTGTGTAGATCAAATAATTTTTCGAAAGGATATAATTTTGAAAATGTATTGTATATAAGCAATCAGACAAGCATGAAATCCATAAAAACATTATTATGTTAAAACATTATTTTGAAAATAGATTTTTAGAAAAATATCCTAAGAATTTTGAAAATAATTTTGAAAAACATCTTTCAATTTATTAGTCCTTAACATCTCACCCATTCTAAATGTCTCAGTACAAGCAAGCATGATTGCCTTATGGGTGTATTGTGAGATGCTTGAGAAATTTTTCTTTGAATTAATGTTAAATCTAAGATTTAATTAAAACTTGTGTTAGATTCAAATTTATCAAATAGTAAATAAAAAAATGAGTTTCGATAATTGACTTCCAGGTCTTGGCGAGGCACAGAGGCCTTCTTTGGCTATAGCCTTATTGGAGCAACAACCCTTTCCTTGACAAAGCCTTTTACCGAAAGTTCATTTTGAAGTTACTTCTTGAAAAATTTTGGTCTAACTAGCTTAGGTTTTGGATCGGTAGCTTCAGCTAGTTCTACCAGACTAAATAGACCAAGTAGGGTACACCTTACCGGACTTGATTTTATTAGAAGGGTTTCCCTAATGTACTAAAATCTCACCTCCACCTAATACTATGTTGTTCAAGTTTCAAGTAAGTCTTTTGTCCTTAACTAACCATTCTAAATCATGCAGAAATTTAAACATCAATGTCATGACATATATTTTTAAAAAAAATTAGCAAATGCATGAGCATGACATTTATGCATGATTCAATCAAGTCAAGGCATTTTTAATTAAGTTTCTAATAATGTATCAAATTCTCGATTTGATACATATCGTGTGAACCCACTAATATACCAACCTAATTTAACATATTTAATTTTATTAAATTGATTGTTACAGTTGGGTAAGATTTTATTTAGTTTGATTTTAAGTTATTAAGTTTAAGTAGAGGTTAAAATTATTTTAGAGTTAGAGTTAATGTTGAGGTTATTTAAGAATTAATTGGAGTTAAATTAATTAAGAATTAATTGAAGTTAAATTAATTAATAATTAATTTAAGTTAAATTAATTTGGGATTAATTGAAGTTAAATTAATTAATAATTAATTGGAGTTAAATTAATTAAGAATTAATTGAGGTAAAAATAATTAATGTTAAGATAATTAAAATTTAATTAAGGTTAAGATAATTATGATTTAATTAAGGTTAAAATAATTAAGATTTAATTATGGTTAAAATAATTAAGATTTAATTAAGAATTAAATTATTTAAGGATTAATTAGGATTAAATTAATTAAGGATTAATTAAAATTAAATTAATTAAGTATTAATTAAAATGAAATTAATTATGAATTAATTAAAATGAAATTAATTAAGGATTAAATTGAGTTAAAAGTTTTGTATCTAATTGCATTAATTTCATTATTTCAAAAATGTCTGACTTATCTACTCTTTCTTCTTCATTCAATTTTTCAAGTTTTTTTACATTTCTGCTTTTTTTGAAGTTTTGTAGATTTTATTAATTGTAGCCTTGATGTTGGATCGATAGAATACGATAGAGGGGGGGTGAATATCGTAAAACCATTTTGGATTATAAGATAGAGAATACACAGCGAAAATTTAAACAACAAATGCGAACACGAGATTTTTTACTTGGCGGAAATCTCGTTCTGGGCACGCGCGCCTTCAGATGGTGGCGCAAGCTGCCGGTGGCCCTAGGGTGTCGGTGACGAATTTGCATCATCCTCCTCCACTTTCCGCTACCTCTTCTTTTCCACCTTTGGTCCCCTTATAGGATGTAGATCAAGCTGGATCCGACATCAGATATACAACATCAGGGACTGAGAAGGAGACGCCGATTGTGGTCCAATCTCATGTGGAGGTAAACCCTTCTCAGCTGATGGCGGACATTTCCAAGATTGACTCTGCTAATCCTCCGAAGATTGCGAAGTCGGCTTCTACTTTTACTTCCTATGCGACGATCGTGAAACCGGTTTCACCTCGAACTCTAAAGAAAAGTTTCGATGATGTGGGGAACTCCTTCAAACCAATCACAATCTATAATAACAAGCTTGGAATCTTCTATACTTAAGAGGAAATACTAGGTATGGCTGAACCGTATCAATTTGCTTTGATTGGGAAATTTGCGGGGTGGCGGCCTAGTCAAGAAGTAGTTCTTCAAGCTTTTGATAATCTAGGGTTATCTAGCTATTACAATATCAGATTTTTGCGGGCTGGTTATATTTTTATCCATTTAACCTCAAATGAGGATATGGCTCGCATTTGGGGTCGAGGACTTTGGTTTATAGGAGGTGTTCCATTGAGGATTTTCAA
Source organism: Boesenbergia rotunda (assembly GCA_024364735.1). Classification (NCBI taxonomy): domain Eukaryota; kingdom Viridiplantae; phylum Streptophyta; class Magnoliopsida; order Zingiberales; family Zingiberaceae; genus Boesenbergia; species Boesenbergia rotunda. Next base: position 773,181 of record JAGFNQ010000723.1, on the reverse strand, counting down.
ATGGTCACCTCATTTCTCCTATGAAGCGGAATCTTCAGTGGTGCCAATCTGGATTCAACTTCCTGATCTACCAATCCACATGTTCAACAAACATAGCCTCTTCTCGATAGCTCGAATTGTTGGAAAACCTATCAAAATCGATGAGGGCACGGCTGATGGAACTAGATTAGCAGTTGCTAGAATATGTGTAGAAATTGATTTGCTAAAGCCTAAGGTAGAAGATTTCTGGATTGACATTGGGGAGGAAAAACGGTTACAAAAGGTGATTTATGAACGGCAGCCTAAATATTGTGTGGATTGTAAACATTTGGGGCACAATGAAAAAGAATGCTATGTCAATGGTAATAAGCCAAAACCAGTGTGGAATGCTACCAGAAATGTCTCTAGAAGATCGGATGCAGCTCCAAATGTGAATTTAAATGGTGGAAGAGAGAAGGTAGTGGACCTTACTTTACCTGAGGTACAAGCTGGAAAATTGGTTTCGAATTATCCAGAGAAACAAAAATGGATTAAGAAGAATGGGCAGGTAGAAGGATATGTTGCTGGTAATAAAGAAAGTGAAATTTCTGATAATCAGTTTCATTTGTTAGCTAAATTGGAAAATGATGATCAAGAGGATATTGGTGGATTGCCTCCTTTTCAATCAGAGAATTTAAATGATAAGTCAGTTGATATTCTAAATCTCCAACCTACACAAAATACTGCTGAGGGTAATTTGGTAAGTGTTGAACAAGGTGAGGGGGCTGGGGATCATCAGAAACTTCAGAAATTTGGAGATGAACTCTATGATCACAATGAAGCACCTGTTCTAGAAGATAGACTGCAGCATTTATCAGAGAACTCAGATCAGGAGGATGATGGAAGTTGTTGGGAAGATCAGGAAATTCCAAATGAGGTTGTTTTGTCTAAATCTTTCGAGGTGGAGGAAGAATCTGATGATATAGAGGCTGAGCTGTCGAAAAGAGGCTTATCTCCACCTTTTTTTAATCAGTCCAGGTATGGGAAAAAAATTTGGAGGCACAAATGCACAGGGGATGTATAGAAAAAGCATCAGGAATAATTTAATTGTGCAAGGTAATAACTATCTTGAGGAGAATGAGACTGTCAAGGATGCCATTGAATCTGAGCTTGCAGAAAACAGGGGCAATGTACAAGTTCAAGATGCACTATTAGATGTAGCAAATAAAAAGAAAGGGAAGAGGCCTCTTATTCCTAGTATTATGCCATTTGGTGGTCGTAGAGAGACTAGAAGTAAAGCTCAGGGACAAAGGTTTGCATCTTCTTCAATATTTTAATGTCTGGTATCATTTGGAATATAAGAGGGATAGGTAATAAGGCATCCCTACGTAGAGTACTTTTCTTGAAGAAATTTTATCATCTCAATTTCCTGGGAATTCTAGAACCTTTCATTCAGTTAGATGAAGCTTTCATTACTAGAAGGTTGGGCTTTGAAACAGTCATATCTAATTGTAATGGGAAAATATGGTTTTTGTATGATCTTAACATTGAGTGCAGGATTCTATGTGATCACGAACAATTCCTACATCTTGAAATAAGTTCGCAAATTTTGCCTATTAATATGATAATTACGGTGATATATGCTAAATGCAGTCAACTAGGGAGATCCTCTCTCTAAGAAAAACTTCTAGATATCAGACCAAATAATGATGCTTTTTGGCTTGTAGGTGGAGATTTTAATGTGATTTCTAATTCTAATGAATGTTCTAAAGGCTCTATTTCTAGATTGGGTCCAACAAATGATTTCAATGAATTTCTTATGCTATCTGGTCTATTAGATTGTGGATATGTGGGTGATAAGTTTACATGGACAAATGGCAAAATCTGGAAGAGGTTGGACAGAATGCTTATATCTCCTTCTTGGCATATCCATGAGTTCTTGGTACGGGTAGAGCACTTGAGTAGAGCAGCTTCAGATCATTGCCCACTATTGATTACTTTTCCTAGTTTCACAAAGTCAGCTGCCACTTTTCGGTTTCAGAATATGTGGATTAAGCACCACAACTTTCTACAAACTGTTAAGTTAAATTGGATGTTACCAATCTCAGTGTCTGGGCTGTATAAACTGCAATTTAAACTGAAAAGACTCAAATCTCATATGAAATGGTGGAATTGGGAAGTATTTGGTAATATACACGACAATATCAAGAAAGCAGAGGATCAATTTGCAGCTGCAGAAAAGGACTTTGATTCAGACCCTACGGAAACAAACAAGCTGAAGAGGGCAAAGTATCAAGCATTACTCTTTCATACTCTTAATATGGAGGAGATCTTTTGGAAACAAAGGGCAGCGGCAAAATGGGCAGTTGATGGTGAAAGAAATACTAAATTTTTTCATAATTTGGCGTAGAAAAGAAGAATGTCAAGCAGGATTTTTAGAATATGGGAGGAGGGAAAATGTTTAGATAAACCAGAAGAAACTAATGCCTCAGCTGCGGATTTTTTTGAGAAGTTGTTGACTGGCGAAGAACTAAATTGTGACTCGGTAAATTTTGATTGTATTCCACTTCTTATAACTGATGGAGAGAACTCCAACCTTACAGCACTGTCGACTTTGGGGGAGATCAAACAAACTGTATGGGGGATGAGAAGAGATAGTGCGGCTGGTCCGGATGGCTTTTCTGTTGAATTTTATGTGGCTTGCTGGGAAATTCTAAAGGAAGATGTGTATGAGGCAGTTCTAGATTTTTTTCATGGCAATTCAATGCCAAAAGGAATGGCGGCTACCACGATAGTGTTGATTCCCAAAACAGACAATGCACAACAGTGGAAAGACTTTAGACCTATTAGTTTGTGTAATGTCTCCAATAAAATCATTTCAAAACTGATTTCTTCAAGGTTGGGACAGATTATGGAAAAATTGATCTCTCCATCTCAAAGTGGATTTGTGGCAGGAAGATTAATTTCAGATAATATTTTATTGGCTCAGGAACTTAATCACAAGTTGAACTATCATGTTAGGGGTGGCAATTTGATCTTAAAGTTAGATATGGCCAAAGCGTTTTATAGAGTTCAATGGGGGTTCCTTTTCAAAGTTATGGAGGCTTTCGGTTTTTCAGGTTTTTTCATTGGATTGATTCAGCGTTGCATCACTGAATGCTGGTTTTCCATCAAAGTAAATGGTCATCTGGCTGGTTTCTTTCATTCAAAGCATGCACTAAGACAAGGTGACTCTCTATCCCCTCTTTTGTTTATAATTGCTGCTGAGTTTTTATCTAGAGGATTAGATAAACTTTTTTGCAAGTTCCCGCAGTTATATTTCTCATCAGGATGTGATGCCAAGATATCTCATTTAGCATATGCGGATGATATCATGATTGTAATAAATGGGGCTGTCAACAATGTCAAGCGAGTAAAGCATTTCCTAGATGAATATGAGACTTGCTCTGGGCAATCTATTAATGTTGATAAAAGTCTTTTCTTCCCTGCAAATAGCATCAATAGTGGTCGTATAAATCAAATTACAACAATCACTGGGTTTAGGAAAGGCTCTCCCCCTATTATATATTTAGGGGTCCCTATTGCGGCTGGACCTAGGGAGTCAAGTTATTTCCAACCATTAATTGAAAAGGCACGCAGAAAACTCCTTGGCTGGAATATTGGGAGGCTAACTTATGGTGGACGCTTGACTCTCATACGTAGTGTCTTATCCTCGGTTCCTCTATATATATTACAAGTTCTTTTACCCCCTTTTTCAGTTCTCTATCAATTGGAAATGATTTTTGCAAATTTTTTTTGGGGAGATACAAACGGAAATAGAAATATACATTGGGCGGCTTGGGCAGAAGCTTGTAAGCCGAAGTTAGAAGGAGGTTTGGGGTTAAGAAAGTTATCAGATATTGCAACAGCAAATGCCATGAAGCTTTGGTTTTTAGAGAGCAAAAAACACCTTAGGCAGTTCCTTTAAGCAAAATGTATTGTGGATTGAAACCACCAAGTGTAGTTTCAGTAAATTGGAAATGCTCTTCTCTTTGGCGCAGGTTGCTTAAAATCCGCAACTTAGCAGAGGAAAAAATTGGAATTCTATTAGAAATGCTCAGCCAGCAGTTTCGATTTGGGATGCTTGCTGGAGTAAACTATTATGCCTGAGTGCTTCAGTGTTTATATGGCGATTTTTGAGGAAATGTTTGCCAGTGGATGAGGTCTTACAAGGGAGAGGAGTTCATTTAGCTTCAAAGTGTCTATGTTGTGAATCATTGGAGACTTGGGATCATCTATTTTTTAAAAGTTCTGTTGCTAAAGAAGTATGGGTACATTTTGGGCAATTATTTGGAGTTGACAGGTTCTTATTTTTTGATAGCTGGAAGATAGGCTCATCTTGGGCACAGAATGGTCACATAAGAGAAAGCATTCCTTTTTTGATTGTGTGGTCTCTATGGAATGCTAGGAATGAAGCTAAACATCAAGGGATTAAGCAAAAGGCAAGTACAATAATATGGAAGATTAGAAGTTATATTCAGTTAGGAATGATATCAGGCTTGATTAAACATTATCATTGGAAGAAATACAAAAGCATAGCTCGGGATATGGGTTTTCAAGTAACCAATAAAGCAGAAATAACTGTTTCAGTGGTTTACTGGAAAAAGCTGAGTCTTGGATTGTTTAAGCTAAACACAGATGGCTGCTCCAAAGGAAATCTGGGACCTTCTTCATATGGGGTTATCATCAGGAATCATGTAGGCCAGATCCTCCTAACAAAATGTGATTTGATTGGTATTGGAACAAATATTAGGGTTGAATTAAAAGCAATACTAGTAGGTTTAGAGTTATGTGTGGAAAATCTTTGGTTTCCTCTATGGATTGAATCTGATTCAATGGTGGCCTTGAAGATTCTAAATTCTCCTTGTCTTCCCTGGGAATTGTGCAACCTGGTCCTCAAAATTAGGTGCATAATACAAAAAAATCAGGTTTTTCTTACACATATATATAGGGAGGCAAATGCAGCGGCAGATCACCTTACAAATCAAGCTTTTATTCCCTCTAAGGTCAAAACTGGGAATGCCACAGAGGTAGATCGGACTCTCTTTGGTATCTGTAGGCTTGATAGGATTCTGCCTTATATTAGAGTCACAAAGAGATTAAGAAGCTAAGGTTGGGGTGAGGTATTTTCAGAAATCTGGTGTCTCTTACTGTGATCTTTTTGGTGATTGGATTTCAGAAATCTTGACATGGAAGCGTGGCCTTTTGGGAATGGTTTTTATTGTGATATAGATTGATCAGGAGGTTTTCTTTATCTTTACCTGTCAGCTGTAAGGCGTGTTTTATTGGAGTTATTGTTCAGACTTTGAGTGAGAGTCTAGGGGACTTTTCTTGATACTATGAAAAAAGGAGGCTGGTTTTTTAATGCTGCTTATGATTTTTTGGTCCAATTGTTTATGTTGAAGCTGGGGTTTTGAAGGCTTTCTTTCTCTTTATTTTGTCAGCTGTAGGGAAATATTTTCTCATGAGATGATTTTGACATAAAAGTGCAATATTTTCTTACTCAGTAGTGACTGGATATGATATGCTCTGTTTTATCATGGGATGGTTTTCTATGGGGCAACTCGGAAAAGTACTGAGTAAAGAAGTAGCTGATTGAGATTTGCTGCGTTTCTGATACATTTATATGCCTTATATTGAAATTAACTAGATAGGTGTTCGAAAATATAATTCTGACCAAATTTGAATGAGGGTCTAGGGACTCCTCTGTGATGCTGTGAAGAGATTAGAAACTGGTTTTGCAGGCCGCTTGATCCAATGCTATAAAAGGTAGTATCCTATTATTCAGTGGTGACTAGAAAAATGCTATATCTCTGCTTTGGAAAATAGATTTGTAGTTGGTGGCTTTCTCAGGAATGCTATGAGACAACTTGGTAGTGCTAAATACGGCGAAGGTAGATTGGGATATGCTGCATTACTGATTGGCGTGTTAGCAGAATCCCCCTCAGGATTCCAACTGAGGTACTGTTATATACAGCAATCATCATGATTCAAGAATATAGCAGAATGTCTCTTACACTCTTGTAATCCATTGGGAATTCCTGTAAATACTATGCTTGAAGCTGTAGGGGCGTGCCAGATTTTGTAGCTATTGGTCTGATTTTGAATAGCATGAAAATAAGGTGGTTTTCTTGGGAATGATGACAATTCTGAGATGCTGATAGGAAAGGAGTTTGGTTTTCATTGAATGGATCAAAAACTATTTTTTTGCTGATATCTGCGGGCTGAGTATCAGTTGTGTGTCAATCTTTCTCTGTTTCTGAAATCTCATAGGCTACTTATGATTATCTGTTGTGTTTCTTTTGGGTAAATGGTTTGTGAGATGATGTTGTTAAGAAATGGCTGGTCTAAAGTTTCTGAAGTTACTCACTCACTATAAAGCTGAAAATTAATCTAGCTGCCGTGTATGGCTGGTTATGATACTCACCGTAAAAAAAGTTTGAAGCTGAAATTAAATCCTCTGATGAGGTTTTTAAGAAATGGCTGCTTATGATGTGGTCTTTACTGTAATTCTTTTAATCAGTGGTGACTGAGAATGATGTATTTGTTTTATAGAAAATAGCTGGAAGATAAGATGGTTTTCTTGGGAATGTATTTCTATGAGACATGCTGAAATCCTGAGTGGGGAGGAGGCTGATTGAAGAATGCAATTCTTTCTCTCTTGATGCTAATGATGCTGGCGGATTTCTTCCTTTTCTTTGCAAGTTGGAATTGGTGAAAAGCAAAAGTTTGGATTTCAGCTGCTTTCCTGATATATATGATTGCTTATCATCAGAAGGTTGGGGAGCTGATCTACTGGAGCAAGTTTGGTTGGATTTTTCAGATCTTTTTGAAATATAGTAGAATGTCGCTTATAAAATACATTGGGAGTCTTGTAATACTATGCTAGAAGGTTAGGTTTTGGTCCCCTTCTAGTATAATTTTTTACTTTCAGGAATAAAAGATCTTTCTTTTTTCCAAAAAAAAAGGTTTTTTACTTAGTTCGGAGTCGCGGTCGGCTCCTACTCCAAGCCCACGGTCCTTGACCGTTTACTGCGGGCAATTCTATAATGCGCAAAGTTTTATAGAAAGTTGTACAGTAGTATTGCAGTAAAAACAAAAATCTAACTCTTCGTTATCGACGCCCGGTGTGGATCGTTCTTCGGTGCGTAGGGTCGTCGTTAGCGCTAGGACCTTGAGATCAGAAGTTTCCAGAGCAAAGCGCTTGAGAGAAGAGTATTGAGGCGTTGAAAAATTGTGTTCGGAAGCCATGGGGGTCGAACCCCTTTTATAGTGCACCTAGGGGCGCCCGGGACATTGGGGGCGCCCTCCACGTGTCTCTCGATCCGCAAACCTTAAACCGGAACTCGGTCAGCCCTTATCCCTCCAGGATCGGGCTCGAGGTTTGACGACGGCGCCCGGGACACAGAGGGGGCCCTGCTTGACTTAGTCTTGCTGGCTTCTCGGCTAACTTCAATCCAATTGCTTCGTTGGCTTGGACCAAGGGCGCCCGAGGCATCCGGGGCGCCTGGGACCATGGGGGCACCCAGGAGCTTGGGGGTGCCTAGCCCAGTGAGCTTCCGAAGCGTTTTCTTGCTCAACTCATGTTTGGCTTTGACCTTGGGCGCCCGGGACCTCCCGGGCGCCTGACCCAGCTGCTGCCCCTCTCCTTTGGGGCGTTCTGAGCTACAGAAACTCGTTCCTTCAGTCCTGCATCCAGGGTTAGTACCAAACAAAATAAAGCAAGAATGTTAGTGAATTTTACAGCCGTAGCTGTCTTGGTTCTGACTTTGGGTCTCCTAAATGAAACCCTAGGTCGAACCAACGCCTACTGTTCCCTCGACGGGAAACGCGTCCTCACCTACTCCTCTCAGGAGAATTTACCTGTTGCCAACTGGCTCCTCCGGTTGGACTTTTGCCCAGCAGTCCTTCGCCAGGTGCCTAGCAGTCCTTCGCCAGGTGCCTAGTAGCCCTTCGTCAGGTCTTCGGTACCAAGCAGTCCTTCGCTCGGTGCCTAGCAGCCCTTCGCCAGGTCTTAGATTCTTGGCAGTCCTTCGCCAGGTGCATAGCAGCCCTTCGCCAGGTCTTCGATTCTTGGCAGTCCTTCGCCAGGTGCCTAGCAGCCCTTCGCCAGGTCTTCGATTCTTGGCAGTCCTTCGCCAGGTGCCCAGTAGTCCTTCGCCAGGTCTTCAACTCCTGGCAGTCCTTCACCAGGTGCCTAGCAGTCCTTCACTAGGTCTTCTTTCTGCACACTTAGTAATATCGTTAGATCACAAATAGTACTTAACTTTGAATCCTTTGCCAATATCAAAATAAGGTTCGATATGGTGCTTCCTGCACCAACAATCTCTCCCTTTTTGATTTATGGCAACACAATTCAATGTTAAGTAAAAACATAAAAAGAAGGTAAAAAGATAATGACGTATGGCAGTTTATAGATTTGAGATCAATGAAGTATATGAGGAAAAAAACTTTATTTCTCATACTCCCCCTAAAACCCTGAATACTTGTATTATAAAATGTTATAAAATACTTAACTTTGGCCTTTCCTCCCCCTTTGACATATATCAAAAACATACATGGGTGAGCAAGGTAAAATTTTAAAAAGTTTTGCAAACCTAAATTTTGTCAAAAAAAATTTACTTACAAGGCTTTGCAAAAAGAATTTTACTTAGACAAAATTTTGAAGTCAAATTTCCCAAAAAGAGTTCAACTTTGAGAATTGGGAAAATTTTATTTTAAAAGAATTTGCACACTTAAAAAAATTTGCTTTGAAATACTTTGTATATTTTGAAAACCAAAATCTTTAAGATATTTCTAGACAAGTTTTTCACCAAAAAACTTTACTTAGAAACATTTGCCAAAATTTTCAAAAAGTTTTTGCTCAGACAAATTTTGTTTACTAAGAAAAATTTTACTTAGGAAAAAACATGCACATAACAAATTTGAAACACTTAGAAATACTTAGAAAATTTTGAAGCACTAGAAATACTTGAAAGCACTTGAAGTAGTTTGAAATTTTAACAGTACTTAGCACTTAAAAACAATTTGAAGTACTTAGAAATTTTTGCTTTGCTTTTTGAAAAAGAGATAAAAATTAAATATAGAAAAATTCTTTTCTCTCTTTCTTGCTCTCCCCCTTGGCTATATATCAAATAAAGAAATATATTTTGAAATAAGTTTTTTTAAAAAAAAATGTGTATCAGAGCTTATGAGTTTTGAAAAAAAAATACTTAGTATAACTCATGAAGGCATTGCAAAAAAAAACTTTAAATTGCACCTACAAAACTCCACTTTGAAAGGTATTAAAAAATATTTTGTATTTGTAGGCAAGTCTTTGAGAAAATTCACGCACTTAGTGTTGGAACCCGGATGGCTAGAGAGGGGGGGTGAATATAGCCAAACACTTGAAACCTTTGGCACTTATGAAATTTCTGCATTCAACCTTATCAGTAGCACAGCGGAAGAAACGAATGGAAGGAAAGCAGTGTAGAAACCAAAAACAGAGAACGAATGCAAACAGACACAACTAGCAAGAACGCTAACACGGAGGGTTTACAAGGTTCGGGGATAACTTGCCCCTACTCCTTGGCGTGCCCTTAAGTTGGGCGATCCCTTGATCGTCGGCAGATCAAGCCCCGGTGTTCACCGGATATAAAGCAACCTCCTTCTCGGTGGAGAAACCTCTCCACAGCGTTTCAAACAAGGATATAGATTTAAGCTTAATGAAACACAAAGAAAACTCATACTCAGCACTTAGCAAGGACAAGAACACAACAAGCTTATCCCGAGCTCCACCCAGTGACGATCTCACGCAAGGACTCCCTCCTTCGTGTCTTCTCACTGTTGGACTCCAAGCTCCTTGTTCCTTCCTCCAAGCACTCACGTAAGAGTTGGTTGCTCCTCATATCTCAATGACTTGCTCAAAGAATCAACAGCACACGCACACAGCAAGTCAAGTGTGGAGAACACAAAATCGCAGCAAGAACTTCAGCAAGCTCGAACACTTGGAACTGTCGAACTCTCAAACTCTAGAACTCTGCTTCAACCAAAGTCTTCTTCTCTCTTTTGTTTCTCCACCAAGTATCAGATGACACCATCCCTGCAGCTCCCAGCTGCTCATCTGCCAACGCCAGCTACCACTGAGCTATCCCTGGACTCCCTGAGCTTCCCTCAGCCAAGCTCCAGTCTCAGCTCCAGTCTGCAGCTCGGCCATTGCAACCTGAGATGGAAAAATGGACAAACCTGCACCAAGGAAAGTTCTCCATTGACTCTCCTTGAGTGTTTGAATCCTCCCCTATCACCTGCGGCTTAATTAGACTGTTAGAGCAGCATATCAACCAGTAAATCAAGAATCAGAAGCTAAGCGTAGAGAATCGGGTGTGGTCAGATGCGATCAGAGCGTCTGACAGGCAATTTGAATTAAAGTGATCGGTCACCAGACCGATCCAGAGATTTTGGGTCGGTCACCGGACCGATCCACCGTTTTGCTGGGACTCCCAGTCTCACAGCAACACAAGCCTGATCGGTCACCGGACCGATCAGAGTGAAGCCTGATCGGTCACCAGACTGATCAGAATAGTTCCTGATCAGTCACCCAGACCGATCAGGTTCGATGAACAGTAAACCCGGAAATCAGATCCTAAGTCTCTGATCGGTTACCGGACCGTTCAGAAGCTGATCTAAAGGGGAACTCAACTAACTGTTCACTCCCTGATCGGTCACCAGACCGATCAGGAGTACGGCAGTGAGGAAGTTGCTTGCTCCCTAATAGGTCACCAGATCGATCAGAAGCCAAGCAGCAGGGCAACACCTGCTGCCTGATCGGTCACTAGACCGATCAGTCATTGCTGGATCGGTCACCCGACCGATCCACGAAGGAGCAGCGTGCCAATATCCCTGATCGGTCACCAGACCGATCCAGGGCTCCAACCCAACCCTCCAAGCTAGGGTTCCATCCACCTTAGCCCTCCAAGCTAAGGATTTTTCACCTAACCCTCCAAGTTGGGAATTTTCACCTAACCCTCCAAGTTAGGACTTTTCACCTAGCCCTCCAAGCTAGGACTTTTCACCCAACTCTTCTGGATTAGGACTTTCCAAACCTAGCCCTCCAAACTAGGACCTGACCCTCCAAGCCAGGACTTTTCACCTAATTCTCCAAGATGGGAATTTGCACCTAACCCTCAAAGTTAAGACTTTTCGCCTAGCCCTCCAAGCTAGGACTTTTCACCCACCTCTTCCGAATTAGGACTTTTCACACACCTAGCCCTCCAAGCTAGGATTTTCAACACCTAACCCTCCAGGTTAGGATTTTTCAACACCTAGCCCTCCAAGCTAGGATTTTCCATACCATGTCTGATCCCCGACCAGGACTTAATCATAATCATCATAATCAACATAATCAACCTAAACTAAAATCAGTGTCAACACCAAAACAACAATCAGGGCCAGACTGCATCAACACTTAGAACATTATTGCCTTGAAAATTATTAGTACTTTTGAAAACATTATATTTTGAAAAATAGAAGTACTTTTGAAAGATATTATTTTAAAACAATTTTAATTTTATTTGAAAATATAATACTTGACTCGGTTTCTTTTCCAGTCTGACACAATCCTAGGAAACCTTGTTAACTACAAGTACATTTCCCTAAGTGTCCTGAAAAATTTTCCAAAGTCAAGTAAGTATTATTTTCAAAAGTATTCTAAAAGGATTTTAAAAGTATTCCAAAGTAAAGTAACATTTTGAAAGTGATGGTATATATATAAGCAAAATGATTTAAAAGGATAGTATTTTGAAAGAAAATTTATTTATGTTTTCAACCAGATTTTAAGAGTGCAGTGCATGAAAACATATAATTTTGAAAAATGTTCAATAATTCTATTAATTTGATCTCCCCCCTAAACTTGACCCAGTCCTAGGAAGCTTGTTGACTACAAGCGATCTTCCTCTGAGTCTTAAGGTTTGATTAAAGGTTTGAATCAAATTATAAGAATTATCTAATAATTTTGAAAAATAATTGTCAGAAATAATTTCTTTCGATTTAGACTCCCCCTAAATTTGACACTTCCTAGGAGTCCTTGTAGATCATGAAGTAGACTGTTGGTGCCCTGGTTGGTTTTGATGTGATCAACCAAGTTAGGTTAGGTCCTGTTGGTTTTAATCCCTCTGCTAAGTGTGCAGGAGCTTAGGTACGGAGGAAGTCGAGCGTAAGACGTAGCGGACGAGAAGGATTGTGCGGGGAAGTGAGCTGACGGGCTCGGTACAATCCGAGGGATGTGGAAGCTGCGGAAGAGTACGCCGGTGGAGCGAGAAGGACGTGTGCGGTGTCCGAGGGACGAGAAGCCGGGAGGAAGGACGCTCGAGGGGCGAAAGACCGGAGTCGGGTTCGGGTGAGCCTAACTCCGATTGGCCGGAAATCACCCAGAAGATGAACCAAAAGACTGGTCAGTTTGACCAAGTCAAATCAGACACCTGAAACAAAAGAATTTTATTTGTTGCTGTGAAGATTCGAACCAGCAACCTCGCCTACATATATCACCAGCCTTACCGACTGGGATAAAGAAAAGATATGATTAAAGTTGTTGCGAGCAGATGATAAAGTTATTTATCTGTTGTGAGCAGAAGACAAAGTTATCTCTTAAAGGATAACTTTATCCTTTAATCAGATCCAATGGATGCAGTTTAATCCCATCCAAGATCAACCATCCAGATTACATCCATGGATCAACGGCCAAGAGAAAATTCCTCTACAATCAACAATCCAGATTTATTCTCTTAGGCTATAAATAGGCTTAGAGATTTAGCTTTAGGTATCAATCATTCTTATTCATTCTTATAAAATCTCTAAAAGTCTAGTGTGCTACTTTTGTAAGGCTTCTCCGCCACAAGGAGATTTTTATTGAGCGTCCATTGCCTTGGAAGCAACGTCCTTAGTTGCGACCAAGTTTTTTTTAAGACGAGTGCCTTCCAATTTTCATATTTTTTTTATCGTCTATTCACCCCCCTCTAGCCGGTCCAACCCGATCCAACATAGACTTCCCTTGTGTCTTTAGGGTTTGTCAAAATCAAAAGGGAATCAAGCACAATTATTTAAAATGAATTTTGAAGTATTAACACTTCTAAAGAAATGAGTATTTGAAAGACATATTTTGAAATGATAGCATAGTTTCGAAAAACATGGAAGTGATAGTGATTTTTGTAAAGCATAATTTTCGAAAAACATAGCGATTATTTGAAAACATAGTATTTTTAAACTTCTTCTTTTAATTTGAACTCCCCCTAAACCTGATACAGCCCTAGGAGGCTTGTTGACCACAAGTTAATCCTCCTCTGAGTCTTTAGGGTTTAGTTCAGATTAAAGGAATTATTCAAAACAAATAATTACCAAACAACATTTCAAAAATTCTTCTTTTGACTCAAACTCCCCCTAAATTTGACACATCCTAGTAGTCCTTGTAGATCATGAAGTGGACCTTCCTCTGTGTCTTTAGGGTTTATTAAAATCAAAAGAATAGTTTTGAATGGTAATTTTCAACATAATTTGGAATGATAATAATTTTTCAAAGAGATAGTAATATACGAGGGTTTTTGAATCAAAATTTTGAAAACCTTATTTTGAGATGATACTAAATTTTAGAGCATAAGGTTTTTGAAAAAAATCTAACTTTTAAAAAAAAACTCCCCTTGTATCCGACTCGTCTGACTTTGTCTAAGTGCTTGAAGGGTCTTCAGTATTGACTAGGTTTGACTATGTTGACTTGGTTTTACCAATAATTGACCCAATCAAGTCCTAGGTCTTAGTATTAATTCAATCAAGACTTAGTTTGATGAGTTAATTTTGAAACAAATGAAATTCAATTTTTGAAAAATGTTGAGTGGAAAACATATTGAGTTAATTTAGAATTAATTTTTAAAAAATGAGTTGATTTATATTTAGAATTAATTTTAAAAAACAATTGAGTTGATTTTGAAAAAGTATTGAACTATATAATTAGGTCCTAGACATCTCACCCAATTCTACATGACAAAACAGGTTACCTTATCTGTTTTGTGAGATGCTTTAACAAAAATGAAAATTTTAAGTTTGAAAAAAAAATATGGTTAATTTTAAAAGGTTAAATTAAAATTTTGAAAACAATTAGTTTTGAATTTATTTTGAAAAAGAATATTTGAATCTAAGATTAACTGAAAATTTGTGTTAGATTCGAATTTGACAAAGAGTAAACTGAATTTGAATTTCAAAAATTGACTTCCAGGTCTTGGCGAGGCACAAGGCCTTCTTTGGCCGTAGCCTTATTAGATCATCAACCCTTTCCTTGACAAAGCCTTTTAGTGAAATTTCATTTTCAAGGTTACTTTTTGAGAAATTCTAGTCTAACTAGCTTGGGTCTTGGATCGATAGCTTCGGCTAATTTCACCAGTCTAAAGAGACCAAATAGTGTATACTTGACATTATTAGAAAAGGCTTCCCTAACGTACTATCATCTCACCGCCACCCAATATTATGTTGTTCAAATTTTAGTTAATTGATTTAGTCCTTATACTAACCAATCCTAATTCTAAGAAAAAAAACAAGCAAACATGACAAAAAAATGATCTAAGTTATATCATAATTGAAATAATACTCTGGGTTTTTAAAATCAGCAAGGTTGTGAATTAAATTTTCTAACATATTAACCTTAACTAATTTATATGAATCAATCATGTTATTTGAGATAAGTATTGAATTTTCAAATATTGAAAACTTACCTTTCCCGATCATTTGTCCAGTATTCTTGTAATGATCACGAGCTAATCGGACCAGTTTGGGCCGATCTCCCTCATTGTCTTCTGATTCCGAGTCTGAATTGGACTCGGGTACAAGTTGAAGCTTCTTCTTTGGTGGTTCTCTTGGAGCTTTCCCTACACTAGAAATTATACCTTCCTCGACCATTATAGTATCAGTCTGATTATTTAATTGTAATTCTAGAAAAAAATTCAAAATTGGTTACCATTTTTGTCTCAGTCACTTTGTCTTCTGACTCTGGCTCGTATTCACAGTCGAGTATGGATTCTGTCTCATCTTTTGATCTGGAGTCAATTTTGAAGTCGGGTGCTGACTCTTCTAAGATCTCAATATCGGAGCTCTCTTCGTGTAGATTGATTAGCTTTTCCCACATCTCCTTGGCACAGGTGAAGGATCCGACCCGCTTCAATTCTTCTTTGGTCATGCCACATTGTAAGATTACTGTTGCCTTAGCATCAGTCTCGATCTTCCTTAGCGTTGGTTCGTCCAGTTTGTCCCAGGAGATCAATGTTCCATCTTCTATGGGGAATGTGAACCCTGTTTGGATTATCAACCACACATCCAAATTGGCCTTCAAGTGGGATTCTATTAGACTTCTCCAGGAATTGAAATTTTTGCCAGAGAAGAGCGGTGGACGGGCACTGTTCCATTCTTGGATGGTCATTTAGTTTAAACCTCGTACACACAAGAAATAACAAAAAAATGTAACAAGACTTGGTCTTGGATTAGTAGTGCGGGAGAGAGAAAAAATAGCCTAAGATAAATGTTGCACCCACCTCGATTAACGAAACAAATTCGATTAAAAAACGAAGAAAAAATCCGAAAAAAACTCTCAAATTGGTGGTTGCACCAAATTTGAGCTTCCCCGCTCTGATACCACTTGTTGGATCGATAGAATACGATAGAGGGGGGTGAATATCGTAAAACCGTTTCGGATTATAAGATAGAGAATACACTGCGGAAATTAAAACAACAAATGCGAACACAAAGTTTTTTACTTGGTTCGGAGTCGTGGTCGGCTCCTACTCCAAGTCCCACGGTCCTTGACCGTTTACTGCGGGCAATTCTATAATGCGCAAAGTTTTACAGAAAGTTGTACAATAGTATTGCAGTAAAAACAAAAATCTAACTCTTCGTTACCGACGCCCGGTGTGGATCATTCTTCGGTGCGTAGGGTCGTCGTCGGCGCTAGGACCTTGAGATCAGAAGTTTCCGGAGCAGAGCGCTTGAGCGAAGAGTATTGAGGCGTTGAAAAATTATGTTCGGAAGCCTTAGGGGTTGAGCCCCTTTTATAGTGCACCTGGGGGCGCCCGGGACACTGGGGGCGCCCTCCTTGTGTCTCTCGATCCGCAAACCTTCATCCGAAACTCGGTCAGCCCTTATCCCTCCAGGATCGGGCACGAGGTTTAACGGGGGTGCCCGGGACACAGAGGGCGCCCTGCTTGACTTGGTCTTGCTGGCTTCTATGCTAACTTCAATCCAATTGCTTCGTTGGCTTGGACCCAGGGTGCCCGAGACATCCGGGGTGCCCGGGAACATGGGGGCGCCCGAGACCATGGGGGCGCCCGAGAGCTTGGGGGCGCCTGGCCCAGTGAGCTTCCGAAGCGTTTTCTTGCTCAACTCATGTTTGACTTTGACCTTGGGCGCCCGGGACCTCCCGGGCGCCTGACCCAGCTGCTGCCCCTCTCCTTTGGGGCGTTCTGAGCTGTAGAAACTCATTCCTTCGGTCCTGCATCCAGGGTTAGTACCAAACAAAACAAAGCAAGAATGTTAGTGAATTTTACAGCCGTAGCTGTCTTGGTTCTGACTTTGGGTCTCCTAAATGGAACCCTAGGTCGAACCGACGCCTACTGTTCCCTCGATGGGGAACGCATCCTCACCTACTCCTCTCAGGAGAATTTACCTGTTGCCAACCGGCTCCTCCGGTTGGACTTTTTCCCAGCAGTCCTTCGCCTGGTGCCTAGTAGTCCTTTGCCAGGTGCCTAGAAGCCCTTCGCCAGGTCTTCGGTACCAAGCAGTCCTTCGCCCGGTGCCTAGCAGTCCTTCGCCAGGTCATAGATTCCTGGCAATCCTTCGCCAGGTGCCTAGCAGCCCTTCGCCAGGTCTTCGATTCCTGGCAGTCCTTCGCTAGGTGCCTAACAGCCCTTCGCCAGGTCTTCGATTCTTGGCAGTCCTTCGCTAGGTCTTCAACTCCTGGCAATTCTTCACTAGGTGCCTAGCAGTCCTTTGCTAAGACTTCTTTCTGCACACTTAGTAATATCGTTAGATCACAAATAATACTTAACTTTGAATCCTTTGCCAATATCAAAACAAGGTTCGATATGGTGCTTCTTGCACCAACACTTGATTCTAGAAAATTCATCTTCCTCCTCATCCTCATCATCAAGGTTATATTCTTCTATATCTTCATAGTAAGTAGAGTAATTTTCAAGGTTGTTAATTAATGTTTCATAATTAATATCCAAGAAATTATCAAAATTAACTAGGAAATCAATATTATTTAAATCTTCATTCTCATTTATAGAAGTTTCTAGATTATCAGGATTATCTTCAGATAAAATATCAGAATTAATAATAAATTTATCATTATCCTCAAAAAATTCTTCAGAATTATCTTTGATATCATCATTATCCTTAGAACTATCTTTAATATCCTCAGAAAAATCTTCAGAATTATCTTTAATATCATCTGAATTATCTTTAATATTATCAAAAAAAATATTAGAATTATTTTAAAAATTATTGCATTGATATTAAAGATTAAAAGGTTAATTTTTGATATTTTAATATTATCTACATTTGGTAATTGGTTATGCAAAATATTAATTTGACTATAAAAAAGTCTAATTTTTCAGAAAAATTATCTAACTTATCTAAATTATCATATGACTGTGCAGGAATTTGAAAATCTTTACAATCATAAACTTTTCGTACCTTGGACGGACACTGATTCATGTAGTGTCCGTACTTTTGACATTTGAAGCACTTGATTTGACTCTTGTCCCTCCGGACTCTGGGCGCTGGCACCTCCTTTGCCGCCGGTGGTGAAAATCGAGTCTTACGAGTAGGACACTGATTTTTATAGTGTCCTCTCTCCCTGCACTTGAAACATGTAATATGAAATTTGAAAATTGACATACTTAAAAAAAATATACCTAATTCACCCCTGGACTCCCCCTTAACTCCTGGCGTCTTTGCTCCGTCGGCAGTTAGTCCGGTGAAGAGCTACCAGGCTCTGATACCACTTGTGGGGATCGGTGTCGTCGATAGAGGGGGTGAATATCGACTTGTAAATATTTGTGGAAACTTGTCATAAATTCGATCGTTCGTTCTAGATACAGGGTTAGTAGCACAGCGAAAAAATAGACAGAACGAAAAACCAAACGACAGAGTGCACACAGGTTTTTAGTTGGTTCCCAACCCCCCAGGGTCAGTACGTCCAAGGCCTAAGCACGGAAAACGCTCGTCCACTAATAGTCTCCTTTTCAGACTTTCCGAAGTCGGAGAAACCCGTCTTATAGTGCATGATTTACAATCAAAATATTAAGGAAAGTAAATGTAGAAAGTAAATTCAAACCAAACAAAGAGTCGACGATCACGGCCGATCTGGAACTCCGAAGTGACGCGCACTTCCTCCTGGAGTCTCCTTGGTCGTAGGGCTTCATCTCTAGCACTTTTCTTTTGCTCGGAATGCTTAGAATGTCGTTGTGATTGATCTTCTGAGTTGAGGGGTTGAACCCCTTTATATATCCTTGTCTTGGGCGCCTGAGTTGCTATGGGGCGCCTCTATACCGTCAAAGTTTCATCCAAACTCGCTATCTTCGCGAAGCTGATAAACACTCCTTCTTGGGAGCCATGGACCTTATTGGGCGCCTGATTCATTCATGCGCCTGGAATCCAGAGCGTCTAGCTTGATGGGGGCACCCAGTAAGCTATAATTCAGCTTCTTTGTGTTTATTTGCTTGCTTTGTCTTCAATTTTAGGTACCTGCAAGATACACAAACACAAGACAAACAAGTATATACCCTTAGCCTTAAAGATTGGTTCTGACTTTGGGTTTCCCTCAAAACCCTAGTACCGATGCCTGTGTTCCCTTCCCGGGGAACGCGCCTTTCGCCTACTCCTCTATGGAGAAGGTTGCCACCCGACCCATCCGGTTGGACTTTTGCCCAACTTCACTCACCAGGACTCTTGCCCAATCCTATGACCAGGACTTATTGCCCAGCTTCACTCACCAGGACTTTTGCCCAGCTTCACTCACTAGGACTTCGTGCCCAGTCCACGACCAGGACTTATTGCCCAACCCTATGTCAGGACTTCGGTGCCCAGCCCTTGGCCAGGAATTATTGCCCAATTCCTCGAATCAGGACTTTGTGTCCAACCCTCGGTCAGGTCTTCGGTGCCCAGCCCACGGCGGCCAGGATTTATTGCCCAATCCATGATCAGGACTTAGTGTCCAAATCTTCAAACCATGACTTATTGCCTAGGTTAACTAGGACTTTTCTTCACTTTTATACGGATTTCTTGACTCACCCTTACCTTGTCAATGTATCATTAACTTAAGCATATTGTTAAATATTGAAACACTAGAAGAGGACATCACTGATGCATCTTGCACCAACATCTCCTTCCCTCTTGCTTGCGCCGAGAGCCTCCAAAGGAAAGAGGTGTTTTCCTTCTTCCTTTCTCCCTTGCGCCGCACCTCTTCAAGCAAAAAGATGACCGACCCTTCAAGCTCCAAGTTGCGCACACCTAAGGAGGAAGAAGAGAAGAAGAGAAGGAGAGAAGAAGAAAGAATCTTCTCCCACTTCCCTAACCCTTTGCCACTCCCTTTCCTTGCTTCTAGCCGGCGCCGCCTACCCTAGGAGAGAGAGAGAGAGAGAGAGGGAGAAAAAAAGAGGCTTAGGTTATTTGGTTTTATGGCTTATGAGGGTATTTATAGGCTACAATAGGGACCATGAGGAGGAGTTGGTTTTGGTCACCTAATGGATCCTCAACCCAATCCATTAATAATAACCCGCTCCACTAATGGATTATTATTGAACTACCACACCAACCCCATAAAATAATGTGGGATCCTTCTTATTTTGTGTACATCATCTCCCCGTGTTTAAGATATCGCATGTCCATTAATTAATAAATTACTGATAATTTAATTAATTAATATCTAACTCCATGAGTAGTCCCATTCATCCTTATTATCATGTCAGACCAAGTCCACCTGCAGGATTTACATGATAAACTTTATGAGCTCCTCAAGGGGACATCATCATCCTAAAATAATTTGGACATAGTTTCCTTCTATAATCAACGACACACCATGTAAATAATATTATTTCCCAATTTACCGGGCCTATTGATTTAACGAATAAATCTCACCCATTAGTAAATTAAAGAAATAAATATTAGGTACATGTGCCCGTTATCATATCGGGATTAAGAGAATGTACATCCATAATAACTTGAGGTCTTGTTTGATTATATAGTCAGTATAAATCGAACAACCTCAAATCAGCCCTGCTCAATACACACAAAGTGGACTAGTGTAATTCTATAGTCAAGATAGACTAATACTAAATTACACTACAACCATTCCAATGGTTTGTCCAAATCTATCTCGGTTGTGAGCCACTACTTATACTTTACAAGGAGCTGATAGCATGATCTTCTGTGTGGCACCACACACCATGTTATCAACAATGTAAAGTATTGGACAATTGCACACATATATCAAATAAAATGCAAACACATGGCCATTGTGATTCTTATTCCAAAATAGATGTTCATACAAAAGCTAGGCTTATAGTATACATCCTAACAGGTTTAATAGCTCTTGGTTGGGCATCCGCAGCACCCAGACTAAGCCTACTCACCTCCGGCATCCGTATTACCATGAGGTAGTAGGGTTTAACAACTCTTGGTCGGGCATCCGCAGCACCCAAACCAAGCCTACTCACCTCGGGCATCCACATCACCATGAGGTAGTAGGGTTTAACAGCTCTTGGTCGGGCATCTGCAGCACCCAGACCAAGCTTACTCACCTCGGGCATTCGCAGCACCGCGAGGCAGTAGGGTTTAACAGCTCTTGGTCGGGCATCCGTAGCACCCAGACCAAGCCTACTTGTTGGTGCAGGCAGTACCTAAGTCGAACCTGGGTTTTGATATTGGCAAAGGGTTCAAAAGTTAAGATGTTATGTTGATCTAATGTGCTCACTGAGTGTGCAGAAAGAAGTCCTAGCGAAGGGCTGCTGGGCACCTAGCGAAGGGCTGCTGGGCGCCTAGCGAAGGTCTGCTAGGCATCGAAACCTGAAGACCTGGCGAAGGACTGCTAGGCACCTGGCGAAGGGCTGCTAGGAGTCTAAGACCTGGCGAAGGACTGCTAGGCATCTGGCGAAGGACTGCTAGGAACCGAAGACCTGGCAAAGGGCTGCTAGGCACCTGGCGAAGGACTCCTGGGCGAAAGTCCAACCGGAGGAGCCGGTTGGCAAAAGGTAAACTCTCCTGAGAGGAGTAGGTGAGGACGCGTTCCCCGTCGAGGGAACAGTAGGCGTCGGTTCGACCTAGGGTTACATTTGGGAGACCCAAAGTCAGAACCAAGACAGCTAAGGCTGTATAAACCTAACATTTCTTGCCTTGTTTGTTGTGGAATTAACCTTGGATGCAGGGACCAAAGGAACGTGTTTCTACAACTCAGAACGCCCCAAAGGAGAGGGGCAGCAGCTGGGCTAGGCGCCCGGGAGGTCCCGGGCGCCCAAGGGCAAAGCCAAACAACCAATTGAGCAAGAATCACTTCGGAAGCGTACTGGGCCAGGCGCCCTCAAGCTCCCGGGCGCCCTGATGGTCCCGGGTGCCCCGGATGCCTCGGGTGCCCTGGGTCCAAGCCAACCAAGCAATCGAAGCGAATTCAAGTGAGAAGCCAGCAGACCAAGTCAACCGGGGTCCCCCCAGTGTCCCGGGCGGCCCCGCCAACTCCGAGCCCGATTCTGGAGGGATAAGCGCTGACCGAGCTTCGGATGAGAGTTCTCGAATCTGAAGGCACGTGTCAGGTGCCCCAGCGTCCCGGGCACCCCAGGAGTGCTATAAAAGGGGTTCGACCCCTAAGGCTTCAGTATAAAACTTTTCCAACGCCTCTACGCTCTTCGACTCAAGCGCTCTGCTCCGAAAACCTCCAATCTCGAGATTCAAGCGCCGACGACGACCCTCTGCTCCGAAGTACGATCCACATCGGGCGTCGGTAATGAAGAGTCTAATTTTATTTACTGCACTACAACTGTAACATTTTCTGTAAAGATTTGCGCACATATAGAATTGCCCGCAGTAAACGGTCAAGGACCGTGGGTCTTGGAGTAGGAGCCGACCGCGACTCCGAACCAAGTAAAAATCCTTGCGTTCTATGTGTTTGTTTTAATTTCCGCTGCGTATTCTCTTAACTTCTAATCCGAAACATTTTCACGATATTCACCCCCCCCCCTCTATCGTGTTTTCTCGATCCAACAAGTGGTATCAGAGCGGGGAAGCTCAAATTTGGTGCAACCACCAATTTGAGAATTTTTCAGATTTTTCTTCGGATTTTTTTTAATTTTTTCCGATCGAACTTTTATCGATAATCGAGGTTGGTGCAACACCACTCGATAATTTCTTTTAATATCTTATTCCCGCACTGCTAATCCAAGACCAAGTCTTGGGATAGTTTTTTTGTTATTATTTCAGAAATTACTAAATGGCCATGCAAGAAGGGTTCAGTACAGCCAGACCACCACTTTTCAGTGGGGAGGACTTCTCCTACTGGAAGAGTCGGATAGAAGTCCACCTGAAAACTCAGGTGGACATGTGGATAATAATCCAATCTGGACTGGAAATCCCAAACGCTGAAGGAGTGCCACAATCATACACCGAATGGGATACAACACTGAAAAGAAAAATCGAGGCTGATGCTAAAGTAACTCAAACACTCCAATGCGGCCTAACCAAAGAAGAGCTAAACCGGGTAGGACCATTCAACAGTGCAAAAGAACTCTGGGGTAAGTTGATTGAGTTGCACGAAGGAACCTCCAACACCCGAATCAGCAAGAGGGACCTACTGCTAAATAAGCTGTACAGAATCAAGATGAACGACAGCGAATCTGCAACCCAGCTCCACGCCAGAATCCAGGAGCTGATGAACGGTCTACATTCAATCGGTCACAAGGTAGAAAACCGTGACTTGATCAGGTACACCCTTAACGCCTTCCCGAGAATCACTTTATGGGCATCTATGGTAGATGCGTACAAAGTTTCAAGGGATTTGTCTAAAATTAAATTAGATGAGTTGTTTTCTGAGCTTGAATTACATGAGCAGACTAACTGCACCCTGGCCGAGAAAGGCATTGCCTTTGTTGCAGGTAAAATTGGAAAGATGACCAAGAAGAAGCCCCAACCTGCACCCGAGTCTGACGCAGACTCAGACTCAAACTCAGACTCAGAAGACAGCGAAGGAAATCGACCCAAACTGGTTCGGCTAGCCCGGGACTACTACAAGGAATTAAAAAACCAAACCAACAGAAGGAAAGCCAGCCGAAGAAAGGAAGAACCAGCTGATCCTTCAAATGAAAAGACCAAACCAAACGTGACATGTTACGAATGCAAAAAGAAGGGTCACTACAAGACGGAATGCCCAAATCTGAAGGAGACAAAGAAGACAAGAAGGAAGAATGCCCTTCAAGCAACGTGGGATGAGTCTTCCTCTGAAGAAGAAGAAGAGGCCCCACAGTCGAACCTGCTCGCTCTGACTGCTTCGGAAGAAATCGAGACCGAATCAGAATCGGAGCCGGACAACGAAAACCTCACATTTTCAGAGGACGGCCAAATCACTGTAAGTGGGTTTTCTAAAAGTCAATTATCAGAATTAATTGCATATCTATCTCGAGACTTGGCGAAAGCCAAAATCCGAGTCGAGTCCCTCCGACAGGAAGTAAAACTCCTGAAAGAGGAAGCTGACTCTAGATCCTCAACTGAGAAGGTTCAAGAAGGAACCTCTACTCAAGTTGAAAAACTTGAGAGAGAGAACTCCTCCTTGAAAACTCAAGTCAAGGACCTTAGAGCAGCTTTGGAACGATTCACTTCTGGTTCCAAGGGTCTTGCTATGATCCATGGAAAACAGAAGTCCGTTCTAAATCGATCCGGGTTAGGCTATCGAACCAAACCGAGACAAAGATCTTACTATGCTGTACTGAATCAGTCTAGATCCAAAGTTCAGGCATGGGTACCCAAACTATGCCTGAATAACCAAGTTGGATCAAATCAGTATTGGATCCCCAAGGACAAGATTCACATCTTGCCGAACCATTATCGTGGCTTTAGTCCGGGGGAGCCAAATTAAAAATAATTTTCATAGTTAAATGAATTTTTTTTCTTGTTTAAAATTGCATGATTGCTTGTCTATTTATTTTCTGCAATTTACCATGTTTAGACTTAGGAATAGTTAGATTAAGGACTAAACCAATTAACCGAAATTTGAACGACATAGTATTGGGTGGCGGTGAGATGATAGTACGTTAGAGAAATCTCTTCTAATAAGGTCAAGTATACACTACTTGGTCTCTTTAGACTGGTGGAACTAGCCGAAGCTACCGATCCAAGACCCAAACTAGTTAGACCAGAATTTTTCAAAAAGTAATTTTGAAAATGAAATTTCATTAAAAGACTTTGTCAAGGAAAGGGTTGATGATCCAATAAGGCTACGGCCAAAGAAGGCCTAGTGCCTTGCCAAGACCTGAAAGACAATTTTTGAAATTCAAATTCAATTTACTCTTGTCAAATTCGAATCTAACACAAATTTTCAGTTAATCGTAGACTCAAACACTCTTTTTCAAAATAAATTCAAAACCAACTATTTTCAAAATTAACATAACTTTTTCAAAATTAATCATGATTTTTCAAAATAAAGTCTTACTTCTATTCAAAACCTGTCTCACAAAAACCCATAAGGCAAACGTGATTGACAACTCTAGAACGGGTGAGATGGTAAAATTTAACTTAACTAAAATTCATTTTAATCCCTGTACTATTGTTTAGTACAAACATTAAATCCTGTAGTTTAAAACGGAGTTGACCTAATTATTTCTTGATTAATCTAGTTAATACTAGTCAAATCATGGTCAAAGTAGTCAAACCATGGTTAAAATAATCAAATCATGGTCAAAATAGTCAACCCATGGTCAAAATAGTCAAACCATGGTCAAACTGGTCAACAATACATCAAAAATTATCAATTCCTACACCCGGGCGCCCGTGGCCCCTCGGGCGCCCCCCCCCCTTCTCTTTCACTTCGATCAAGACAGAAAATCTGTCTAAGCCAGGCGCCCGGGCCCTCACGGGCGCCCCCAAGGACACGATCGTAACATCACCGATGGAGAGATGACCGCGATGACTGAATTTGATGAAATAGGTTTTAGGAACTTTTCCCTAGCGAGCATAGAGGTCTCGGGTACCGGGGTTTTATCATGGAGACGTCAGCGAGCCGGACCCCAGATCGACTCTGATGAGGAGATAGAGGTCGATGTCACAGATTTGGCGGCCGAGATTCGAGAGCAGATAGACGAGCCTCCACCTCCAACGACTGTCGAGATGCTAGCTCTACTTCGGACAGAGGTACACAGTCTGAGGGAGGAAGTAGAAGCTAATCACGCAGAGTATATGGATGCCCGCAGAGCCGATCGAGAGACTAGCGACGCACGGTATCATGAAATGATGTCACTATTTCGATCCTGGTAGCCCAGCTCATCTGATCATCCCGGTCCTTCCTCCTAGTTCAGATTGACATTGTACTATTGACTGGTTGACTATCCCTACTCAGTAGGGTTGACTTGTATTTGACTGTGGTGTGACTATGCTGGTCCTCGCCTTGACCAGTTGACGTATCTAGTTGATTAGTTTCTTTATTATTTGATCTTTATCAGTGGTTATGCTTGGTAGAATAGGTTTGCTCTACTTCTGTTTTTTAAAACTGTTTTATTATTCATCAGTTTCTACTTAATTTGAAAAAAAAATCATTTTGTTGCATTTTTAAAAATAATTTTTCGACTTAGTTTTTCTTATGAAAAAAATACCCCCTTTCAAAACTAGGGCTTTTTCGTAAATGGACTTAGCTTAGGCCCTAACCCTAGAACTGCATGTACCTATAGATCTAGAAGCCAGCATCTCACAAGCACCTTAGGGTACTTTTTGATTGATCACCTAGAATGGGTTGAAATGCTTAGGTCTTTGCCTTGATTCAAGATGCTTAAGTATGTGCATCTGCAGTAATTGGGGCACTAAATACCAATAAACAATAATCAAGTTAAGTGTCAAGCTTAGAAAATCTAACTTGAACAAAACACAACTTGACTAACCCTAGCGAAAGCTACTGTTTATAACAGTTAGTATGTAGCTAATTGGGTTAGACAGAACCCGAAAGAGAAAATTAGATTTGATTTGGTCCAGTTTATATCTTGAATTGGTTCAGTACAGCACCTTACTTCTTTTGCTATAATATTTTGCTATATTGTTTTTTTTTGATATATGGCAAAGGGGGAGAGATAGGTAAGGAGAGAAGGTTTAAAAAAAATTCAAAATTTAAAACTTTATTTATCTCCTTTTTCAAAAAAGTAAAATCACTTAAGCTATTTGCAAAATTATTTCTAAGTACTTGACTTAAGCTATTTTCAAAATTTCTCTAAGTACTTAATTTAAATTTCACTAATAGAAAAATTTCTAAGTTTAATTTCAAAATTTTTCTTGAAAACTTTCTAAAGTGCTTGGGAAAATTTGTCATAACTCAAAATATGGTAGACATTCTTTTTTGTATTAAAATTTCAGTTTTTCTAAGTACTAAAAACTTCAGAAGAAGGTTAGAAAAATTTCCAAAAGTGGGAAAACTAAGTAATGACTTGAAAATTTTCTAAGTATAAATTCTCTAAGTACAAATTTTCCAAGTGCCCAACTCAAAAATTATTTTTGGAAAATAATTTCTAAGTTACATTGTTTTCCAACCCAAAATTTTTTTTTGGAAAATATTCTCTAAACTTACATGTTTTTTTTTGGAAAAGATTCTAAGTGTTGAAAAATAATTTCCCTTGTAGACTTAGAAACTTTTTTCAAACCCCGCGAACCTTTGAAAAATCTAGGGGGAGATTCCTTCCAGGGGAGGAAATGAAATTGGAATTTTACCTATTTTTGTTTTAACTTAACTTTTTAAATCGGGTTGCCATAAATCAAAAAGGGGGAGATTGTTGGTGCAGGCAGCACCTAAGTCGAACCTAGGTATTGATATTGGCAAAGGGTTCAAAAGTTAAGATGTTATGTTGATCTAATGTGCTCACCGAGTGTGCAGAAAGAAGTCCTGGCGAAGGGCTGCTGGGCACCTAGCGAAGGACTGCTAGGCATCGAAACCTGAAGACCTGGCGAAGGATTGCTAGGCACCTGGCGAAGGGCTTCTAGGAGTCTATGACCTGGCGAAGGACTGCTAGGCACCTGGCGAAGGACTGCTAGGAACCGAAGACCTGGCGAAGGGATGCTAGGCACCTGGCGAAGGACTACTAGGCAAAAGTCCAACCGGAGGAGCCGGTTGGCAAAAGGTAAACTCTCCTTAGAGGAGTAGGTGAGGACGCGTTCCCCGTCGAGGGAACAGTAGGTGTCAGTTCGACCTAGGGTTACATTTGGGAGACCCGAAGTCAAAACCAAGACAGCTAAGGTTGTATAAACCTAACATTTCTGCCTTGTTTGTTGTGGAACTAACCTTGGATGCAGGGACCAAAGGAACGTGTTTTTGCAGCTCAGAACGCCCTAAAGGAGTGGGGCAGCAGCTGGGCTAGGCGCCCGGGAGGTCCCGGGCGCCCAAGGGCAAAGCCAAACAACCAATTGAGCAAGAATCGCTTCGGAAGCGTACTGGGCCAAGCGCCCTCAAGCTCCCGATCGCCCTGATGGTCCCGGATGCCCCGGATGAATCGGGCGCCTTGGGTCCAAGCCAACCAAGCATCGAAGCGAATTCAAGCGAGAAGTCAGCAGACCAAGTCAACCGGGCCGCCCCCAGTGTCCCGGGCGTCCCCGCCAGCTCCGAGCCCGATTCTAGAGGGATAAGCGCTGACCGAGCTTCGGATGAGAGTTCTCGAATCCGAAGGCACGTGTCAGGTGCCCCCAGCGTCCCGGGCGCCCCCAGGAGTGCTATAAAAGGGGCTCAACCTCTAAGGCTTCAGTATAAAACTATTCCAACGCCTCTACGCTCTTCGACTCAAGCGCTCTGCTCCGAAAACCTCCAATCTCGAGATTCAAGCGCCGATGACGACCCTCTGCTCCGAAGTACAATCCACACCGGGAGTCAGTAATGAAGAGTCTAATTTTATTTACTGCACTACAACTGTAACATTTTCTGTAAAGATTTGCGCACATATAGAATTGCCCGCAGTAAACGGTCAAGGACTGTGGGCCTTGGAGTAGGAGCCGACCGCGACTCTGAACCAAGTAAAAATCCTTGCATTCTGTGTGTTTGTTTTAATTTCCGCTGCGTATTCTCTTAACTTCTAATCCGAAACGTTTTCACGATATTCACCCCCCCCCCCCCTCTATCATGTTTTCTCGATCCAACACAACTCATCTCGGGCATCCGCAGCACCTCGAGGTAGTAGGGGTTTACATATCTTGGTCGGGCATCCGCAGCACCCAGACCAAGCCTACTCATCTCAGGCATCCCAGCACCATGAGGTAGTAAGGTTTAACAGCTCTTGGTCAGGCATCCACAGCACCCAGACCAAGCCTGCTCACCTCGGGCATCCGTAGCACCACAAGGTAGAGGGTTTAACAGCTCTTGGTTGTGCATCCGTAGCACCCAAACCTAGCCTACTCACCTCGGACATCCGCAGCACCGCGAGGTAGTACAGTTTTACAGCTCTTGGTCGGGCATCCACAGCACCCAGACCAAGCCTACTCACCTCGGGCATCCGCAGCACCGCGAGGTAGTAGGGTTTTACAGCTTTTGGTCGGGCATCCGCAACACCCAGACCAAGCCTACTCACCTCGGACATCCGCAGCACCGTGAGGTAGTAGGGTTTAACAGCTCTTGGTCGGACATCTGCAGCACCCAGACTAAGCCTACTCACCTCGAGCATCCACATCACCACAAGGTAGTAGGGTTTAACAGGCAAGTATTCGGTGCCCCTCGAGTAATATTTCATTTGCTCCTTTATTTATTGAACTGCAAGGCAGTGCCAACAGAAATACAAGCTTTATGCAATCAACTCAACATCTCACAGAGTACGATAAGGTCGGAGATGATTGGCATGTCATGGCCTGTCCAGCCCCTTGCCTTTGTCATCCTCCAGATAGTAGCTGCCTCCTGTAAGCTTTCTGGTGATGATGTAGGGTCCATCCCACTGAGGCTCCAGCTTCCCCGGGTCGCCGACTAGTTTGATCCTCTTCCAGACCTTATCTCTGACTTCAAAGCTGCGAGCGATTACCCGGCGATTGTAGGCTTGTTGCATACGTTGTCGGTACGCTTCCAGGCGGGCGACTGCTTTATCACGGACCTTCGACACTAGATCTAGGTTGATCAACCGCTCTTGATCATCGTCCTCCTTGTTATAGTGCTGCTGTCAAACGGACTCCTCGCCTACCTCCACCGAAATCATGACCTCGGCTCCATACACTAGCTGAAAAGGACTCTGGCTTGTTCCTTCTCGTCGAGTGATACGGTAGGACCACAAGATACTGAGGAGCTCCTTGACCCAGCTGCCTTCGACGTGATCTAGTTTTATCTTGAGTCCTCTGAGGATTTCTCGGTTAACGACCTCATTTTGTCCATTGCCCTGAGGGTACTCGACCGATGTGAAGGCTTGTGGCGAATGCCTAGCCCCTCGCACCATTCTCTGAGTTTGCACTCGACAAACTGCCTTCCATTGTCTGACATCAGCTTGTGGGGGATGTCGTATCTACAGAAAATATCCCTCCATAGGATCTTCATAACCGCGACCTCCATGATATGTGCCAGGGGCTCAGCTTCCACCCATTTGGAGAAATAGTCCACGAGGACCAGCAAGAACTTCTTCTGTTGTGGTCCAATGGGAAATAGGTCTACAATGTCCATTCCCCACTGATCGAATGGGCAGGACACTATGGAGACTCGTAGGGGCTCGATCGATCGATGAGTCACATGCTGATGTCTCTGTCAGGCTTCACATCCGGCCAGTAACTTGAGAGTGTCAGCCTATAGCGTGGACCAAAAGTACCCTGCCAGGATAATCTTCCTAGACAGAGACCTTCCCCCAATATGGCTTCCGCAGATGCCTTCATGTACTTCTCGCATCACATAGTCAGTTTCCTCTGGACCTATACATTTGAGGAGTGGTCCGGCATGAAATGTATCCCCTCGAGGGGAGACCATTAACACCCCGACTCTACTGTGCTTGTTGTTGGAAGACCCGTCTCCATAGACCTTCCAGGCTCCCTCAACCTCGAGCTCTGGGACAAACTCAAGCATGAAATCTGAGAGAGTTTGTGCCGTGATAGCGGTACGAGGCTGGTACTCAATCCCGTATTCGCTTAGCTCTGTCGTCCATTTGATCAGCCGACCTAAAGCTTCGGGATTTGTGAGGACCCATGCGAGCGGGCTATTGGTGAGAACCACGACAGGATATGCTAAGAAGTATGGCCTGAGCCTCCGAGCCATTAAGACTAGAGCATAGGCCAGTTTCTCCATAGTAGTGTATCGCGTCTCGGCATCCTTAAGGAGATGTCCGAAGAAGTATATAGAATATTGCACCATGCCTTTTTCTCGGACGAGCGCAGAGCCCGTCGCTTATTTTGCTGCAGATAGGTAGACAAATAATGTTTCCCCCTCCACTGGCTTGTAGAGGATAGGGAGCTCGGCGAGATAGGCCTTCAGATCAGCAAATGCCTTCTCACATTGGTCATCCCAGTTGAACTTGACTGCCTTTCTCAGAATCTTGAAGAATGGTAGGGTCCTATCTGCAGACTTGGAGATGAATCTGAGCAGAGCCATGATTCTACCATTTAGTCGTTGTATTTCCTTGAAGTTGCGAGGGGATGGCATATCCAGAATAGCCTTTTACATTTTTTGAATTAGCCTCGATTCCCTTCTCTGTCACCATGTATCCCAAGAATCGGCCACTCTTCACCCCGAACAAGCACTTAGCAGGGTTTAACTTCAGCTTGTTGGCCCTCAGGGTGGCGAACGTTTCTTCTAAGTCGACTATCATGTCCTTTCCCTTGTCGATCTTGACCAAGATATCGTCTACGTACACTTCGATGTTCTTCCCGATCTGATACATGAAAACATTGTCCATCATCCGCTGGGAAGTTGCCCCAATGTTGCGCAATCTGAAAGTATGACATTATAGCAATACGTATCATCTGCTGTAACAAAACTGACTTTCTCCTGGTTTTCGGGAGCGAGAGGAACTTGATGGTAGCCTTGATAAGAATCCAACATCGAAATGAAATCACAGTCGACCGTAGAATCTACTAACCGATCCATTCGAGGCAAGGGGTAACAATCCTTAGGGCAGACTTTATTCAAATCTCGAAAATCAATACAGACCCGCCATTTACTCCCTGACTTAGGGACAAGGACTATATTAGATAACCAGACCGGGAATTGAACTTCCCTTATGTGCCCGGCTCTTAACAGCTTACTGACTTCTTCTCTGATAGCTTTGTCCTACTCAGGTGCAAAATGCCTTCGCCTTTGTTTCACCGGCCGAGCTCCAGGGATCACATGCAAGTGATGCATGGCTAGAGCTAGGGGGACTCCTTTAATTTCCTCGGTGGCCCAAGAGAAGACATCTCAATGGCTCTGCAGGCAGTTGATCAGACGGCTTCTCAGCTCTGGTGCAAGATCGGTGGCAATCCTCGTGACTTTCTCCGTTTGTTGAGGCTGGATCTGGACCTCTTCCCTCCTGACCTCCCTCCATTCTTCTTTGAGTCCTTCCTCCTCCATTAACCTCGACCACCTGATCTCCTATTGGAAAATTGATCTTCTAGTGGTAGACCGAGACCACCGCCTGGAATATACTAAGTGATGGGCGCCCCAGGATGGCGTTGTAGCAGGAGGGAGCGTCGACGACCAGGAAGGGAGTCCTCCTTGTCCTCTCCAGCGTGTCACTACCCAACCACAGAGATAGGGTAATTTGCCCTATCGATTATACTCGATACCCGGTGAATCCGAAGAGTGGAGTCGAAACTAGATGCAGTTCAACTTTGTCGATCTTTATTTGATCTAAGGCAGCCTTGTACAGGATGATCACGGAACTACTTGTATCCACGAAGATACGCTTAACCTCATAATTTGCAATGCGCGCAAGAATTACCAGGGTGTCCCCTGTTGGATCGAGTAATCACGATAGAGGGGGGGTAAATATCGTGAAAGAGTTTCAGATTAGAAAAGAGAATGCGCAGCGGAAATTTAACTCAAACACACGAAACACAAGTATTTTTACTTGGTTCGGAGTCGCGGTTGTCTCCTACTCCAAGGCCCACGGTCCTTGACCGTTTACTGCGGGCAATTCTATAATGACACAAAGATTTACAAAGATTGTTACAATAGTAGTGCAATAAAGAAAATTATACTCTTCGTTACCGATGCCCGGTGTGGATCGTACTTCGGAGCAGAGGGTCGTCGTCGGCGCTAGAATCTCAAGATCGGAGGTTTCCGGAGCAGAGCGCTTGAACGAAGAGCGTAAAGGCGTGGGAAAATTAATGTCTTGAAGCATTGGGGTCGATCCCCTTTTATAGTGCTCCTAGGGGCGCCCTGGACGTCGGGGGCGCCTGACACGTGCCTTCAGATCCGAGAAACCTCATCCGCAGCTCGGTCAGCGCTTATCCCTCTAGAATCGGCCTCGGAGCTGACGGGGGCGCCCGGGACACTGGGGCGCCCTGGTTGACATGGTCTGCTGGCTTCGTGGCTGATTTTGCTTCGATTCACTTTTTGCTTTGACTCAGGGCGCCCGGGACCTCCAGGGCGCCCTGCTTACTGCAGTTTCGATGCAACTCTTGCTTCCTTGTTTTTCCTTGACCTTGGGGGCGCCCGGGACCTCCAGGGCGCCCTGCCCAGCTATCTGCCCCTCTCCTTTGGGGTGTTCTGAGCTACAGAAATATATTCCTTCGGTCTTGCTTTCAAGGTTAGTTCCAAAACAGCAAAGCAAGAGTATTAGATAATTTTTTTTACAGCCGTAGCTGTCTTGGTTCTAACTTCGGGTCTCCCAAATGGAACCCTAGGTCGAACCGACGCCTACTGTTCTCTCGACGGGGAACGCGTCCTCACCTACTCCTCTCAGGAGAATTTACCTTTTGCCAACCGGCTCCTCCGGTTGGACTTTTGCCCAGCTTTACTCACCAGGTCTTCGTACCCAATCCACGGCCAGGTCTTAGTGCCCACCTTCCGAGCAGGTCTTCGGTGCCCAGCCCTCGGCCAGGTCTTAGTGCCCAATGCCTCGAACCAGGCCTTCGGTGCCCAGCCCTCGGCCAGGTCTTAGTGCCCAACCCTTGGTCAGGTCTTAGGTGCCCAGCCCTTGGCCAGGACTTAGTGCCCAGTCCACGACCAGGACTTATTGCCCAACCTTATGTCAGGACTTAGTTGCCCAGTCCGTGGCCAGGACTTATTGCCTAGATCAACTAGGACTTTCCTGCACACTTGAGTAACTTTATTAGATCACAAATAGTACTTAACTTTGAATCCTTTCTCAATATCAAAACAAGGTTCGATATGGTGCTTCCTGCACCAACATCTTCGTGGGTAGCTTCTACGTTCTCTAAGTCCTCAGGGCCAAAGGAGATTGTTGGACCCTAATACTGGTTGTGGCTTGTCCCGATGGCGTAGTTCTCCAGCCGGCGGGTGTGAGCTTTCCTTGCCCGGTGGGAATCTCCTCTGGTAGGTCCTCCCGAGATCACCCCCACGTGGTCGGAAGGCGGACCACGTGCAGGGGCCTTGCCCTTCTTGGGATCCTGTTCCAATGTGGGAGATCGACGAGGTGTAGCCTCCCAACTCCTCCCCCTCGAGTGCGACCGAGATCGATGTCGGGCTTCCTTTTCTCCCGACGACCGTTTACGAGGAGAAAAGCTCCACTGAGGGGACCTCCGGTGATACCCTATCTTCTTCCACCTTCTCCGAGGCTTGGGGTCTGCTTCCTCATTCAATTTATTTTTCAAGGCATGACATTCCTAGGTAGAGTGTGTCGTACTGCCATGGAAGTCGCAGTACCTCATCAGCGGCTCTAGCTGCTGGGTGTCCACCATCTCCACCAACTTTCTCTTTCCAGCCCACTGGTCTTTCCATGGGTGAAGATCTTTCCCTCGGGCTAGAGCTAGAGGTTCCCTCCTCTCTGACCGTACAATGGTCGAAGTAAGGGCCCTGGCTGGTTCCTTGCGACGGGCGTGTTGCACTTCTTCAACATTGACGTGCTTGACAGAGCGCCCTAACAAATCATCAAAGCAGGTAGGTGGCTTCTTCACCAAGGATCGAAAAAAATCCCTTTCAGAGATCCCCTGGGTGCAGGCGCTGACGAGGATCTCTGATGTCGCGGTCGGCACATCCTGCGCCACTCGGTTGAACCGCTGGATGTAATCCTTGAGCGGTTCCTTCGACTTCTGCTTGAGGGAGAATAAGTTCAACGTTGTCTTCTAATAGTGACGGCTGCTGGCAAAATGAGGCAGAAAGGCGGTTCTAAACTCCAGGAAGGAGTTGATGGAACTCTGGGACAGCCTTTAGAACCATCGTTGGGCGGCCCCCGATAGGGTGTTCAAAAACACCCGGCACTTTACGCCATCAGTGTACTGGTGTAGGAGTGTCGCGCTCTCAAACTTGCAGACATGATCTTCAGGATCTGTCTTCCCATCGTAGTCGGCAATTCCAGGCCCACGGAACTGCTTTGGCATGGGATCTNCATGTACTAGCCACAACATCTGGGCTAGTAGAATTCGTGATTTATCTCCTACGTATTAGCCCTGAGACGAATTAATGGGGGCACTAGAGTTAGCGAATTATCTTTTTGCCATCATTATTATTTTTAATTTAAAAAATTAAACACACTTTGAAATATACTTCTTTTTTTAATGTGCAATTAAAATGGGTTAAAGAGTCTAAAATTATATAATAAAATAAAGAGTTGAATAATATAAATCTTTCATAATATAATAAAATAAATAAATATTATGGGTAATCATTTAATATAATACATCTTATTTTTGTTTTAGTTAAAAAATACAATGTGCTATCATTTTTTTTAACCTACCCCACATAGAATAAAATATAGAGTTAAATAACATTTAGTATTGCAAAATATAATCAAATAGAAAGATAAATATTATCAATAATCATTTGAATATAATATGTTATAGCTTATTTTGATCGAAAAAAATATCAATTAAGCATGTATAATTAAAATGTTCAACTATTTTTTTCAATAGATAACATTATCAATTTATTTAATCCTTTTTGTGACATGATTGATCTAAGATTTATTTTAATTAACTTTAACTTGTTATGATCTTTAAAGAAAGGAGAATGACATGTCTGGATTAACATAATGTGTTGGGGATAATCTGAAATGACAATTGTTATAATTTTTAAAGTAACCTATGAAAAAGCAAAAAAATCAAATAAAGGTGAAAATTAAGCTTTATAAAGTATGATATGATTGCAAGCACATACGAGAGAAGAAAAGAAAGCACCTATACACACCCATTATATTACAATCACAATTGTAATCAATGTGAAGGGTAACAAACTAGTGCGAGCAAGAGATTAAGAATGGGCAAGGAGCATGACATATACATACTAACTAGTTCCATACAATAATTGTTTGCAAAAGAACACATCCATATCAAAAAAAATGTCAATTTATAGTATGAGATAGATGCAACTTTATAAAAGATCTGATCTATCAGAAACATATCTAATTAGAAATAAAGAAACACTCACAAGCAGTCATTCAATCTATCAAAGAGGGAACAAAAGGAAGTCTTAGCTTTCGAGCGAAATCGGAAGGAAACAATACCAATACAAAAGCTAGACAGAAACTTGTCAAAATGGAACATGTATCAAAGAGATAGCTATTGTTGGCCGTGTAGGAGACAAGAACCCTGGAAGAGGAGGAGTTCATGATGAAATCATGATGATGAGGATGAGAGGATAGGCTTAGGTAAAAGTTTACCAAATAGAAAATTTCAAACCTAACTAATTATTAATTTTTGGGCCCCTTTGGAAAGTACGTGTGATTGAGCGCCTCCCGGGCCTCACCTTAGGTCCAGGCCCGAATGTATATATACTTAATTTGTTAATTTTAATTTTGAATTATTTATAAATAATACTCATAAATGTGATTTTTCAATCATATTTATTAATAAATTTTTATTAAATTTATAAATAAATAACCAAGGACCAAACTCTTAAAACAAATGAATATAATTGTTCTAGAAGGAATCTACGCGGACAGTGAGTCACCGAAGTCCAGCCCACGAGGATGATGACAAAAGGAAAGGAGGTCTCACCCTGCGAGATTAACACGAACGTTAATGGGAACACACGGGAGATTATCTAGTGGAGCCCACTCCGACGCTCAAGTCAACACTCAAGACGAAAGCAGGAAAAGAATTAAGGAGTTGTGATTTCAGAGAGTGTAACCCCCTTACCTGGGAGGTTGGAGTACCTTATATACCTGTAGGATTGATCGCACATATCTCCACGTTCTCCTCCACGTCCCGTGCTTGCCGGTTACCTGATAGCTTTTAGGTAACGGCTCCCGCGATTATTGAGCTTTAATTGTCGCATATAAATGACAATAATTATCCGCCACCTTTCCTGAACAAGGAAGGGTAACGGTTATTGGAGTTGGGTTATCGGGTCTATGACTTTTTGGGCCTTCGCTTCCCCCAGGGGTCTCGGGAGATTTCTTCTCTCGGAAGAGCTTCAGGAGTCTATCTTCCCAGGGAGGTCTCGGGCTCACACAATCCCAAGTTGGTCTCAGGGATTTGCCCTCCCGAGGGGGTCTCGGGAGTCTACCCTCCCGAAGTGGTCTCAGGAGTCTACCTGCCCGAGGTGGTCTCGGGAGTTTGAAAGAGTCGTTCAGACTCGGTGAACCTCGATACATATATAGCTTCTTCATTTCACGTGTAAACCATGGGATGCTCAACCCCATCACAAGTCCCTCCCTTCAAGTCTAATCGAAGAAAGTGTGGCTGACTGATTAGACTAGTGGTGTAACAAAGAAACTATACTGTGGTAGGTCCATATATCCATTACTATTTCATTGGCGGCTTGTCGAATCCGAGGAATCGAAACATTCATCCCTAGGTCCGAGGCAATCCCTTTGAATTAGTCTTCCAAAAGGGCTTCTGCGAACTTCGAGGGCATCTCCCCCCTTTCTTCATGGGCATCTCCACTTACATAGACATTCCTTTCCACCAAATGGCTCCCAACGCCTTCGCTCAGATAAGCTAAGCACTTCGACATCCCTCTAACCCCTCATTTCTTCTATTTTTTTCTTTGTTCCGACTGGCTCGCGAGGGACATTTAGCAATACGGCGCGCCCTTGCCTTGAGGTTCCCTTCTTCCCACAAGGGATGGAAAAAGCGATTCTACTTCATTCAACTGCCCCAATGTCCCTTCGACCCCAGTCACTGGAGGGAAAACCTGCTTGCTCCTCCGAAACTAGGGGACTTCCAACAGGACCCAACCTACCAGCGGGCAAGAAGTCTTCTGTCCGGCATGGAGTTTAGCGGCCCGAGTCTGGTGCATAGTGACAAACTCATGTACTGAGCGGGCCTCAGCCCTAAAGTCACCAGCATTAGCCCCAACCTCGATAAGTTCATCTTTTTTATTAATACCTGTTAATTCTAACTGATGTTCCATTGCTTGTTTATTACATAGGACATCATGCTATCAAGGGTGATTGACTCATCAAGTGGGATGAAGCCAACAAGGAGGCCCTGGTCCTCCGGTCCCTCTCATCACACCAACTGCCCCGATTGAGGCTTTGGAGGAGGCCGCAGAGTCGTCCGGTGAACACGCAGCGCCGGAGCAAATAGAGGCACCAGCCGTGATCAATCCGGCTACGGACCAAGGGGCCCCGAAGCTGCCTGTTGCCCAGGAGGCCAACGTCGCCTAGGAGACCGACCTGCCTCTCGTTATCATCGAGGCGAGACCAAATAAGGAGAAGTCGGCGCCTCCAGCCGACACGCAGCTGCCTAAATCCTTAGGGCGACCCAAGAGGAAACGCCACGAGAAACACCCATTGAAGTGGAAAAGGCTACGCCGTTTCAACCCCAGCAAACTCCCCTCCATCCCTGAAGAGGGCATCCCAATATCTGATGACGAGGACACCATCCCCTTGTCTCATCATTTCAAACCGACGACCACTCCAGCGACAGGAGGTCAGACCACCAGCACTTCCCCGGCCAACTCTTCCGACACTTCCAAAGGCAAGCGAGTGGTGCCTACCAAACCTCGCATGAAGCTCGATCGCTTACGCAAGAAGCTTCAAGCGTCATTGGAGGCAGCTTCGTAATCCTTCCCCCCAGTGTAGTTCAGGGAAGTCCTTATCGAGGGATGTTCTTCGAAGGGGGCCTCCAGCTTCGACGAGGACGTCTCCGACCCTTCATCTGTGCCTCTGGGAGCTCCTACCATCCAACTTCTCCCTCAACCCAAAGACTCCTCACCCTCAGTGAGCCGAGGCGGCGCCCTGAGGAGCCAAGGAGTCTTGGGAGGGGGTGTCGTGCACACTTCGGCCGAGCCTCTGACCAACCTCCACGAGTCCCTCTTGAAGGTAAGGACCTCCACTTATTTATGTTACTTTAATTCACATTTTCTAATTCTTCTATACTATGACAGACTGCTCAAGATTGCCTCACAGCCGGCCGTCATTTATGTTCCTGGCGGGAGGTTGAGTCCATGACCCGCAGAGCACTGAAGGCGGAGGCCGAGGGCGACCATGCCCATCGAGCGGAGCTCTTGCAAGCAGAGGTCAGCAGAGCTCTCCAGGTGAAAGTGGAGCATCAGCTGGAGACTCTGTTGGCCTTAGAGTCAGCCCTACACGACTCTCGTCATAGGGAGTGGTTGATGTCCGAGAGGGTAGTGACCCTCTCGAATGACTTGCACACCCTAACCGAGGAGCGGGATCAGCTTCAAGCCAAGGAGAAGAAGCTGTCCAGGGACATCCAACTTCTGGAGTCGTCCACAACATCCCTGAACGGTCGGATCCAGGAGCAAGCCAACCTGCTGGTCCAGAAGGAAAAGATGGTGAAGGCTGCAGTTGCTCACATGACCGACCTCCAGGAGGATGTTTCTCGGGCTCGGTCAGAAGCCTCGACCACCTCAGAGAGGCTCAAGGAGACCTTGGAAGACAAAGAGAAAATGTCCTCTGAGGTGGCTCAACTAAGGATTGCCAAGGAGGAAGCTGAGGGCGAACTGTAGAACCTCAAACCTGAAGAGGTGTCCCGACCAAGAGAGACCGAGGCAGAGTTCAAGGCCCGGTTCTTGGAGTTTGATGAATTCGGTGATATCCTAGCAGTGCAGGTCTTTAAACGACTAAAGCAAGACTTAAACGGTGCCATCAGCCAACTCCAGAAGGCCCAACTACTGCAGCCGGACGTCGATCTCAACTTTATGAGTTTCAGTCGAGTTTGGGAAGAGCTCCCTCCTAATGACAAGGAGCTGTAGGAGCTTTTTCTAAAACTAGTGTTGTGTATTTTTTTGCTTTCTCACTTGGTTTCCTTTATTCCCTGACTTTGTAATGTACTCATCTGCTTGGAATGAAAGGATTTTTGCAAGTTTCTGTCTTAATCTTCTTGTAGATATTTTACTCTGAAATGTTCATCTATGTCGGTATAAAAGAAGATGTTAATTTTTTAAAAAATAATATCATAGTGATTATATGCATGTATAAAAGAGGGGAAAACAAATTAAATTGAATCAGAGAGAAGAAAAGAAAGTTACGTATAAAGGAGAAAGGACTATTAAGGAGAAGGAGTATTAAGGAGAAAGGAAGGAGAAGAAAAAAAAAATCAATTTGACATGGAGTTAAAATGAAAAGAGATACAATTTTGGACTTTCTTAAATTTTGGAATGCCTTTTAACAATCCCAAACTTTAGAGGCGCATTTTGGAAAATTTTTGTCGATAATATTTTACGTGGTGCAAATATGGAAAGGTAAAGTATTGATTATTTCATTATATACATATTATTAATATATTTAAAACTAAAATATCTTAGTAAATAGATTGCGTGACAAAATGGATTCTGTTAATCTCAAGTGCCTCTCCACGCCCATTCCAAGATATTTAAAAAGAAGATAAATCATCACGAAGTTAAAAATGAGAATGAATTTATTTTCTATGGACTTATTCTCTAACAAATTCTATCCATTTTCATTTATGATCATTTAAGTTAATAATTATGTCACCGAAGACAGATTATGTGTATTATTGCAAGTTCTGTTGAGACGGGATCCTCCTTCCCCATTTTTTCATGTGTATCCTGTTTTAAATTGCCCGACGTTATTGCTTTGGATTCGATTTTCACCTAGTCACCGTCGATGACCTCCGGCCATTTAACCCGACCAAACTATAACGTTTAGGTAACGTGAACTTTAGAGAATCACGATCAATTATGACCGGATCGTGTCCAATTGGTTATAATTGGCCACGATCCTTCAGGATTTATCTTCCTAGAGGTTATACATTGGCCGGGCCAAGTGGTTGAAGGCTGCCACGGTGAGTGATCGGGTGACAAATAAATCTAAATTAATGTGATCGAGTGATTTAGAACAGAGAAGACATATGAAAAATAACAAGACAGAATATCTCATCTCTCATCTCAGTACTGTTACATATGACGATAAGGGATTCTCTATCCCAAAATCTCCTTGTCCCATGTCCCACAATCATTAGTCATTATTGACGATTTATCCGATTGTTGATTGGACACTATCGACAGTCTTCGATCATCGTCCCGAACCAAATTATATTCCGAAGGGTACGGTGAACCCGTCAGAGATCGTTGTATGCAATTTCATCGGATTCACTATTAAATTCAGCCAGATTACAATTATGACGATCCCGATCGGTTCATTGTTTCTTAATATATTTATTTCAGGATCATAATTAAATATTCGGCAATTTACCAAAGGGCGTACGTAACAATACGAAATTATCAAAGGACGTCCCATGGTTTCTATTTTACCAAAGGGCGCAGCATTTTAAGTGAACTTCCTATTATACCCTTGGCGTCACAATAGACCTTTTCCATTCTCATTTTCGAGACATTCGAACCACTTTTACAGTAAAATAAGAATATGTGGTTCGGATGTCAAGGTAGTGGAAATATTCTCAGCCTATATATATAATACTAACTTGCAAAAGTCGAATCATCACGAGGGTACGTATATATTTCGACTTTGCACAACTCAATTGATCATAGCAGCTGAGGAAGATAGGTGTTGAAAGAGAAAAAGCAAGCAACAGATTGGTAACGAATACAAATAGTAATGTACGTATGATTGTCATCTTTGATATTGTATCAGACCTGGTTTTATACTTATCAACTCTTGCTACAATTTGTATGTTTGGAAGAGTCTAAGGGTGATATGATTACATAATAAGGCTCTGTGAAATTTGTTAAAATGAAGATAAAAAAAATGCTTGAATTCGACCTAGGGATGATATATTACCATATCAGGCCCTAGAAGGGCCAGAAATTAAATGAGTTAAATCCCTAGGAGTGCATGATATCATTAGATTTTAGGCCCTAGGAGTGAATCAAATATGTTGTTTTCAGGCATTAGCAGGGGCTGAAAAAAAATGAATTCAGGTCCACCTAGGGCCTGAAAAAAAAGGAATTCAGGTCCACCCAGGGCCTGAAATGAAAAGATTTCAGGTCCTTACAGGTGCTGAAATCATTGGATTTGAGGGCCTGGGAGGGCCTGAATCAATATAATTCAGGCCCTGTGATTTCAGGCCCTGGGAGGCACAAGGGGGTGGGCCTGAAATAAAATGATTCCAGGCCCACGGTGGGCCTGAAATAAATCATTTCAGGCCCAATGGAGGGCCTGAAATAAAAAATTGGCAGGGCCAGGGTGGGCCTGAAATCACTTCAATTCAGGCCCAGTTTGGGCTTGAATACCTCCATTTCAGGCCGAGGGTGGGCCTCAAGTGGGAAAATTTCAGGATTTTTCAGCAAGGTTAGAGGTTTGGGCCTTCCTAGGTCCTTGATTATGTTTTTCAAAGTTTGCTAAATATAATTGTAATTTATTTTTTAGGGATGATAATGATATTGACGAAATTATCTCCGAAATATGGAATACTCTTGATGATAATGCTGTCACGGGGAATGGATCAGAAATTACAAGGAATTTGACAATTGATCTAAATGAAGAAGCAACTAATATAGAAGGTGAGGGTTTGAATTCTTCTTCAAGAGTTGTTGAATTCTTTGAGGCAACTTGGAGTGGGGAGGAAGGAATTGAAATCCGGAATGCAAATGAATTAGAACCCATTACAAGTGTACTAGAATTCCAAGCCGATGATATGCAGATTGAGGAATATGATTTCCCCCCAGATGAGTACAGTGACTTAGAGGAGGAGTTTCCATTAGCTGAAGATCCTTATATGAATGCAAATGCATTTTATTGATTATGTATTTATATTTACTTTTCAAGGCTCTAAAATTCAGATATATTTAATTTTATTGATTATGTTTTTAATTTTATTGAACAAAGCTGGGCATGAAATAAGATATATTCAGGCCCAAGTTGGGCCTGAAATAAAATTATTTCAGGCCCACCGTGGGCCTGAAATAAAATTATTTCAGGCCCACCGTGTGCCTGAAATAAAATTATTCAGGCCCAACGTGGGCCTGAAATAAAATTATTTCAGACCCACCGTGGGCCTGAAACAAAATTATTCAGGCCCACCTTGGGCTTGAAATACAATTATTCAGGTCCACCTTGGGCCTGAAATAAAATTATTTCAGGCCCACCGTGGGCTTGAAATAAAATTATTTCAGGCCCACCGTGGGCCTGAAATAAAATTATTCAGGACCACCTTGGGCCTGAAATAAAATTATTTCAGGCCCAACTTGGGCCTGAAAGAAAAATATTTGGAATTCTGAAAAACCTAGATCAGTGATTTAGGTCTATAAGTGAGTTTTGCTCAAAACTCACTGATGGACCACCCA
This sequence comes from Boesenbergia rotunda, assembly GCA_024364735.1. Taxonomy (NCBI): domain Eukaryota; kingdom Viridiplantae; phylum Streptophyta; class Magnoliopsida; order Zingiberales; family Zingiberaceae; genus Boesenbergia; species Boesenbergia rotunda. The sequence goes on along the minus strand of JAGFNQ010000723.1, from coordinate 730,223 downwards.
TATCTGGAATTCTGAAAAACCTAGATCAGTAGTTAGGGTTGAGATAGGAGATGAGATTTTGGGTGCCCAACCCTCTAATCTTGCTGTATCACCAAGGCTAGATCAGTGGATTAGGTCTATCAGTGAGTTTTGAGCAAAACTCACTGATGGACCTCCCATATCTGGAATTCTGAAAAACCTAGATCAGTAGTTAGGGTTGAGATAGGAGATGAGATTTTGGGTGCCCAACCCTCTAATTTTGCTGTATCACCAAGGCTAGATCAGTGGATTAGGTCTATCAGTGAGTTTTGAGCAAAACTCACTGATGGACCTCCCATATCTGGAATTCTGAAAAACCTAGATCAGTAGTTAGGGTTGAGATAGGAGATGAGATTTTGGGTGCCCAACCCTCTAATCTTGCTGTATCACCAAGGCTAGATCAGTGGATTTTTATGTGCACACTAAGTACCAATATTTATCAGTTATCTTCTATAAACGTCTTACACCTATACAACTACAAATTTATTATCCACCAACTTAAATCAGAAGTATTTAATGGTTAACAGAGACCCTGAAATTTTCCCAGTCGAGGCACACGGTGGGCCTGAAATGACTTGATTTCAGGCCCACCCTGGGCTTGAAATGGATCTATTCAGGCCCAACTTGGGCCTGAAGTGTTTTTATTTCAGGCCCGCCTTGGGCCTGAATTGATTTATTTCAGGCCCACCCTGGGCCTGAATTGGATCTATTCAGGCCCAACGTGGGCCTGAAAGGTTTTATTTCAGGCCCTCCTTGGGCCTGAATGTTTTTATTTCAGGCCCACCGTGGGCCTGAATTTATTTTATTTCAGGGCCACCGTGTTCCTGAAAAGTAAATTTCATGCTCACCTTGGCCATTAAATAAAATCATGATTTATAGATTAATATTCTATATTTATCTACAAGTTGTGACCAAATCCTGTAATTTTATTTAATTATTAAAATTTACAATTTGAAACAAGTATTTTAAATTTATGGTAGAGATAATCCATCTTACTAAGTCAATACAGAATGTATACCAATTTTCAATTGATTCGAGACGATAAAGTCATGTTTTCAAATTATGTATCAGAAACCCACTTATGGACCTTCGATACTTGGATATATGTCAGTAGTTAGAGTTAACCAAAGAGATGTTATTTCTGTTGTGCAAACTTTGTCCAAATCATTATGAGTTGTTTTCTTACCGTATCAGTTGGTACACTACATTGCAGCAACTCGATGTGAATCAACATCACACAATTGTTTTGTTTTTCTGGACAATAAATTATATTCATACAAATTACACAATTTCTATACAAATGGAGCCGAATCACCAGCAAAGGATGTTTTTTTACAACATTACTTCAAGAGATTGACACTCTCATGTTTTACAATACATGTCTCCCATAATATTTACTGTCAGATCAAATCTCATTTTCGTCATATCTCCTTGTTTGAAATCCATCTTCTCATCGTATAGGAGACATCGGACGTATTGCATAACAAAGAAGGCACAGTCCACGCTGAAAATAACAAACAGTATTTCAGATTTCAATAAGTGGGGTAATAAAATACTTTGATCATTTTAAAATTTTCAAACTCTTCCTCACTTACTGACCTATGTTCTTGTTGAGGACATTTTTGTCTAACGGAGGGCCATTTGTCCAAGGGATGATGACTTTGTAGATATGAATGAATAGCCGTAAGTTCCTCGTGAGTATATTGTTTAAGTTCTTTTACCTGTCAAATATATCATGAATTTCAATGACATTTTTTATCAAATGATGAACATATATATGAATAAAGGTAGGTAGCTCACCGCTGAGTCAAAATCATGCTTATATTTATGGCCACTAGCAAGAGAATTTAAATGAATGAAAGTCATTGCTTCTGTATCCACCGCCAACAAGTGAAAGTGTGTATTATCACTGCACAAAGGTATTAAAATATATCTAAACCCTTGTTCTATCATATCCGTCTTCATCACTTGTTGCATGGAAAACTTTCTTGACGATCTTATTGAAGTCTAAATAGTTGCAAAATCAAAATTATTAATAACCACATCATAATACTAGGTCTTCTACAATCTATTAAATCTTACTAATTTACATCACTTACTGTGAAGAAGGTTGAACAATATATTGACTTGTGGTATGACCTACCAGATGTGGATGCTCCCCTAAATAACATTTTACAGAAGGCATCAATGACCTCGCCTTTTGTAAAAACCTCTCCATTGAGGATTTGTAAGAATGAATGCAATTTCAAAGCAAAAGGTGCATCCTCCCAGATAAATTCATTATCCAACCTGCCAAGTTAATTGATAAGATTATATATTAAAGCCCCAAATTTATTAACTAAACTATGTTTCATAACTTACTTTAGGTTCTCCAATTTATTTATCACGTAGGCCACTTCTTTATCTTGATTTTTCTTCTTCGACTTAATAAAATGCTTCTTCACAAACTACATCGATACAATTTACACCAAACTAATTAATGACCAAATTCAATAAAAATTAATATGAAAATAAGTCACATACATCAATGCCTTGAAGCCTCATTTTGTATAGTTCGAAGGTCCTTCTTTTCTCCTCCTCTATATCTTCTTCAGACATGACTTCCATTACAGTAATGGTTTCTCTTGCTTCATCCATATCCTCCTCATTAAGTTTCCTTTTTCCCTTGTCCATGACATTTGATATTTGTTCCTTTCTCCGCTTCCCCTTATGTAATAGTTGGTGCCATACTGGACTCTCAATTGGAGTATCCCTGTAATCATACCGAGTTCGGTCACGTCCTCTCCTTGTTCTACAAGATACTGGATCAGAAAGAGGACTGACTACAGGATATCTTTCTTGAGCCTCCATGCCCTTTTTTTCAATAATTGAAAGTAATTCCTTAACCCTTTCATTCAAACATATATTCTTCTCTGTTAGTTCCTTGATTAGTGTGTCTTTAAGAATGCATTCACCACATGGCCTTACATCTTCTGTGTCATGTCCTTGTGATGTCGCTATTGGCTGTGGAATGTCATCCCCAATTTCAAGGTCCTCAAACAATGTGTTTTCATATAGGTTAGGAATTATTTCAACAATCACCTGTCAATTACCAAATACATAAATTTTACTGCCTCTATGTCAAACTAACAAAGATAAACTAACATAGATCACAGTTTACAATAATTACCTCTTCGGAGCTGATTTGGTTGACAAGGTCCCTCACCCTACTAATATGCGAAGGAATATTCCTCCACTTATTTATTCGGGGTCCTTCAACATTGTATGGTTTTTGAATGGTTACATGCTCCAAAAACCATGTCTACACAATGTTTTCCAGCCAATTACATTAATAACAGCAAAATATTATAAAATATAATTTAGGTAAATTCTACTCACTGCCGAAAGCCCAGCAAATCCCTTTACATAAGGGAGGTTTGTGGTCCTCTGGTTTCCTTGATTTGATGAAAATAATTCCCCAATCATAGGTAATTGGGGAGACAAAAATTTATGGATAGCTTCCACCCAGTTGAATCTACCAAGATTGTCATAATCATCTACTATATCTACAAGCCCTAGAGGGACCTTATATGTACTAGACGAAAATAAAACACAAACAAATATATACAAAATATAAAATTTACAAACTAATAACACATCATCCTCTGATTCAACACTTTTAGAATAATGTTTAAGTAAGTCCTCAATTCTTGTTCTAGTAGGTTGTTTTTCTTTTGAGAAGTAAGTACGATAGAGGTCACCCGATGCTTCAGTTGAATTAATAGGGATCAAAACTCCACGGTCCACTATACCCAGTACCAAAGCAACATCTCGTCCGGTGAACGCAACCGGTACACTTGAAACAATTAAAATATTTAGTTATCATCAGCAATATAGGCTTCAATTTATTTCTCGTTGGGCCTGAAATGAATTCATTTCAGGCCTACCTAGGGCCTGAAGTAAATTCACTTCAGGCCCTCGGTAGGCCTGAAATTATTTCATTTCAGGCCTACCGACCTGAAGTGAATTTCACCTTAAATTCACTCATTTAAATTGATCAAATATCAATCATTTAAGGTCAACTATATCCAAGTTTTATCTTACTATAGATATTGTTTATAATTCATAATTAAAACTATTACCTGAGAATTTAAAAACTTGCGAGGTTGAATCCCAACTTTCAAATATATTAACCAAAATTCCCCGGATATGCTGCAATTCTTGAATGTCCAAGAAAATACTGAAGGGCGACTCTTTGATCTTCGCAATGTGTTGATCTTTTAAAATTTCAAATGCTTCAACAGAATGTTTAAAATGGCCTAAAACACTGCACCAATGTAATTTTTTCCCAAACTCATCTGAACCCTACAGTTTTTATACATTACAAATTTATTCAGCAAAAATAAGTATAAACAATATCACAAGCAGTGTTTATTCAGCAAAAATAAGTTTAAACAATATCACAAGCAGTGTTTATTCAGCAAAATTAAGTATAAACAATATCACATACCTTGATGATTAATGCCAATGAAGAAGATGATGAAGAACCACCCACAGACCTTTTACCTGTCATTATTATGAAAATTAAACCTGCAGAAACCCTAAATCCTACTTTGATAGTGCCGAGCAGTATCAACTTCAACGTTAACACTTCAAGCAGCCTCAGGATCACACACTACCACTTTCCTGTATAGGAGCCTAGGTTTTGGTTGGGCGGAGGGATTCGAGGGAGTAGCAAACGACTAAAGCACAACTAGAGCACGCACAATGTCCTTCTTCAACAATACCATTTACGTTTTCGCGGTGAGAGATAGAATGACCTTGTCATCCGAACCACATATTCTTATTTTACTGCAAAAGTAGTTCGGATGTCTCGAAAATGGGAATGGAAAAGGTCTATTGTGGCGCCAAGGGTATAATAGGAAGTTCACTTAAAGGGCTGCGCCCTTTGGTAAAATAGAAATTATGGGACGCCCTTTGATAATTTCGTATTGTTACGTACATCCTTTGATAAATTACTGTTAAATATTTGTTTTAGGATCATAATTAAAGAGTCGATGATGTCAATCATCGATTGGAGGAATCGCTGCTAATGATCGATGATTGTGAGACATGAGGACTGAAAAATTTTGAGTCAGATGATCTCATCCCACGTATGACAGGGCTTATTTAACGGGACAGGGGCAAACCGGTTCCTTATCTCTGTCCGGTTTTTTAGATCAACCGGGTCTTCTGATCCAAACCGTATAAATATTCTGCATCGCGTAATAGCCCCATTGTCGATCTTCGCCTGCCGCCTCCGCCTCCGCCGGAGCTTGCGAGGAGGCCGCGAAGCTCGAGGTCGAATCATCAGCCGCGCGAGGACAAATTACTTTCGATGACGCTCGGCGGCTCTGGTGGATCGAGCGTTGTCGGTTAGTCTTCTGACCCTTTATTCTGAGCCGGACGATTAGGGTTTTCATCTCGATCAATGGGCGAATGCCTTATCGGACCGTCCTCGATGGGTACCACGAATCGGTTCTTAGGGTTTTGCTTCGAGCTAGGGATCGGCATGATTCTTCTTTCTTATTGCGGGTTTCGTTGGAAATATAGTAAATTTCTGTCTTCCAGTCGTCGTTGCTGTTCCTGCAACATATTTCTAGCCTTTTCATTGTTCTAGCGACTGCTTTGCCTATCCAATATTGTGGAACTTCACAAAAGATGGATCCAAACTTTTTTTTTATTGTATGCTTTCTTCAATGTGCTACTATGGAAACAGGAATTTCAGGTGTTTGTTTATATATTTGTTTGATTCGATATACATTGTTATATATCATTTCTTGTTGCATTATATGTTTCCTTGTAAATTGCAACCTTGCAATACGAAATATGATGTATTTAATTACAAGTTTAGATGTGAAAAATTCTATTACTTATTTGCTTGTGGTTGCAAATTTATTTTGATTGATTAATATACTTTGTTGCATATATACAATGTTAATATACATTTTTTATTAATATTTTAATACCAATTGCATAGCACTTGCATATTGCTTATGCACTTTGCTAGCGTGGCTAGCTGCCTGTCGCCTAAAACAAACTTTTAGAACCTTAAGCCAATTAGTAGAGTTTTCATCCTCAACATTGCGCAACAAGCTGAAATGAATTGACAAAAAGATAATTAATCATGTTAGTTCTGTTAACAAAAGGACTTGTTAGCTCCTACATGAGAAGATCTCTCCTTTACACCCCAGTTTGCAGTGATTATTCATTCTAAGAAAAAATTTTGATAGCCCTTTTTCTTATGAAAGCTCGTCGTTGGGACAATGGTACTCATGGTCCACAAATGTGTTATTATATTTGATATTGCACCTCATGATTTTTCAGTCTTTGCCTAAGACAAAGCTCAGGTGAAGATCCCTTTCACCCCAAAATTTAGTGAATGGGTGTCTTCACCGGTTGACATGTATTGAGTGGGAATCTGAAAGCATTTTTTTTCTTAAAAAGAAAGAATTAATTTTTGAGAAAAAACAGCATTGGGTCACTGCATGCCATCCTCGTCCAATTCCCTTTCCTGTGGTTACCAATCTGAAGCATTGATGGGATGATAAAATACTTTTCTTCTTGTGATGTCAAACTTAAAGTTGCATGCTAGTATGTGCAAGTCAAGCTTGATATCTTTTTGGAAATCATGAGAAGATCCTAGAACGAATACAGCAAGATACCTAGCTCCATGTAGAAATATAAATATGCTCAGAATCATTATATCCAAATCAGAAGTTTGTAAAACAACAAATGCTTACTTATCAGATTTTTTTTGTTGGAAAAAACTCAGATTGAGAAAATTTAATTGTGGTTATGCATAAGTACATTCTTTCTCTATCTTATCATTTGTTACAATTTGATTCTTGATTAATTGTAGGAATACCTTCTTTTCTTATCTTAACAAAATTTGCATGCATCTTGCAAAATAAAACCCTCATGCTAAGTAAGGTTTCGCTTGTGAAAAACATTAATTCGATTCAACTTGTGATGTTTAGATTGAAATTTCTGGATCAGTTGTTTTGTCTTACCCAAAATAGTGGAACCAAGGAGAAAGAAATATTAGCCAATCACCTGCCCTGTTTTTTGTTTTCTTTTGTAGGAATGTATCTACCTAAGATTATCCTTATTGATTGCCTTCTCTCAAATTTCAATTATCCTCTAGTTTATCCTATCTCATTATCTCCTTTAGATGGTGAATTTCTGGTGCATTACTTCCATATGAACTGTTCTCTCAAGACCATACACAGCATACCTTGCAGGATATGTTAACATGGATTCACATACCAGCAAGATATTGATTTAGACACACTGGACCAGTAAATCTCAACGCAAGATGGAGCCATACCATCTTAAAATTAATATCACTTAGAACCATAGAATATTTCAGTAGTAATGGTTACATCTGTGGTTAGTTGGTCAATGAAGGCCACAGCGGCTTAAGGTTCACATTTCAATGTTTTTTGTTAAGTTCTAAAACAGCAATATATCAACTAAGTGGTGTGATTTTAACTTTCAGCATCTTTTTTCCCCATCATGTTTTTAGTATGTTGATGTGGGTCTTTGTTTGCAAATCTTTCATCACTTGGTTTGGATCACTGCTTCATCGTGTCTTATGTTCAAGTGATATGAGTCCAAACAACCTTATTGTCACTGCAATTACTATTCCATGGTTTCTATCCGAGTAAAACACTCTTCATTTAGACCCCTTATTTGTTGTACAATTTATATGGCGCTCTTAGCCTCTCATCTTTCCAGTTGTTCTGTGCTGGAAATGTTGACATTTTCGCTAGATTGAAAAAGTGACAGCATTAGGATATGTGCTTGACTATTGATATACTGTTACAAATTTCTATGAGGTGTCTTATTGTTATTCTCTTTTTTTTCCCATTCTTAATTAATTCAATCATTTGGTTAGATTGGTTTCCTGTTGTTATCATAGCATTACTTTTGTTTTGTTCTCTTGTAGTTCCTCGTAGCTTCAGATTGCTTGAAGAGCTTGAGCGAGGAGAAAAAGGCATTGGAGATGGGACTGTAAGTTATGGTATGGATGATGGAGATGACTTTACATGCGTTCCTGGACTGGAACAATAATTGGTCCTCATAATGTAAGTGACTAGTTTTATCTCCAATTGCTTATCGTCATATTTCAATAATTCTCATTTATTTCTGCATCACATTCACAGACCGTCCATGAGGGCCGCATCTATCAGCTCAAGTTGTTCTGTGACAAGGACTATCCAGAAAAACCACCTAGTGTTCGATTCCATTCTCGTATTAACATGACCTGTGTCAATCCTGATTCTGGAGTGGTAATCCTATTTGTTCCAATATGCAGTGTTTTCACAGCGATCAAATTCTTCTATCGTACGCTAATGTTTGCCTTGTACATCAGGTTGATCCAAGGAAGTTTTCAGTTCTTGGAAATTGGCAAAGGAATTATACAATGGAGCATATTTTGTCACAGCTCAAGAAGGAAATGGCTTCCTCTCACAATCGCAAACTGGTTCAACCTCCAGAGGGCACCCATTTCTGAGACAACGAACCTCAGAATCGACTTCAGATTCAAGGGACTGCCAGCGTATCAATTACTTCTTGAACATTGCTTTATTTATTTGACAGCGTTGGCTGCCAAACTTTGCGTGGTTATATATTTCAGTGTAGAGTATGTCGTAAAATGTGTGCAATGAAAGTATTTTTAACCCATTTTCTAAATTGCTATCGTAATTCATGTTTCCACATGTTTTCAGCTTGCTGACAACTTGTCTTTCTCGATCGTACCTGGTGGCCTACGAGGATGGGGTTGCAACCAAGTCCTTGTATGCCTGTCTCAGCCTTTATCTTGTTGACATTTTACTCTTACCATTTTTGGCTGCATATGCCTCACATATGTCGATATACTTCTCTAGTAGATTTCCAGAGCCTATACTCTTGTTCCTAATGATAATTAGGCCAAAGGAGAATCTTTTGTTTCCCTTTCCCTACAATGTTCTATATTTCCTTCGTACTCTTATCATTTAGACTTATTTTGCTCTCAGTAGACTATAGACTGAAGACAAAGATGTACATTGATATTCGTCTCATTCATGCGTACCATTACTACTTTGAGAATGTCGGAACACGCCCAAGTCAGAAGTTCATGTAACGACCCGCCCCCTTGGCCCCTTGGGCGGCCCAACTGGCGGCCCACTTGGCGGCCCTCGGCCCCTTGGGCGGCCAAATCTCATTTGGCGGCCCATTTGGCGACCTCTTGGGCGATCGTTACTCACAAATACTTTCCACCCCTGGCCAGTGGATTTTTGCCTTTCTCAGGATTCGAACTCTAGACCTCCAGGCTAAGTACTAAAGTTTATGAATCCTGATACCAATTGAGCTATAGCTCAATTGGTATCAGGATTCATAAACTTTAGTACTTAGCCTGGAGGTCTAGAGTTCGAATCCTGAGAAAGGCAAAAATCCACTGGCCAGGGGTGGGAAGTATTTGTGAGTAACGATCGCCCAAGAGGTCGCCAAATGGGCCGCCAAATGAGATTTGGCCGCCCAAGGGGCCGAGGGCCGCCAAGTGGGCCGCCAGTTGGGCCGCCCAAGGGGCCAAGGGGGCGGGTCGTTACAATAAAAAGGCGCCTTATTATTGTAACGACCCAGCCCCTTGGGCAGCCCAACTAGCGACCCACTTGGCGGCCCTCGACCCCTTGGGCGGCCAAATCCCATTTGGCGGCCCCTTTGGCGACCTCTTGGGCGGTCGTTACTCACAAGTACTTCCCACCCCTGGCCAGTGGATTTTTGCCTTCCCCAGGATTCGAACTCTAGACCTCCAGGCTAAGTACTAAAGTTTATGAATCCTGGTACCCGACCCCTTGGCCCCTTGGGCGGCCCAACTGGCGGCCCACTAGGCGACCCCTTATGTCGTCAACCGACGACTATTGGCCGTGCCGTTACTCACAAGTACTTCCCACCCCTGGCCAGTGGATTTTTGCCTTTCTCAGGATTCGAACTCTAGACCTCCAGGCTAAGTACTAGAGTTTATGAATCCTGATACCAATTGAGCTACAGCTCAATTGGTATCAGGATTCATAAACTCTAGTACTTAGCCTGGAGGTCTAGAGTTCGAATCCTGAGAAAGGCAAAAATCCACTGGCCAGGGGTGGGAAGTACTTGTGAGTAACGGCACGGCCAATAGTCGTCGGTTGACGACATAAGGGGTCGCCTAGTGGGCCGCCAGTTGGGCCGCCCAAGGGGCCAAGGGGTCGGGTCGTTACAATAAAAAGGCGCCTTTTTATTGTAACGACCCGACCCCTTGGCCCCTTGGGCGGCCCAACTGGCGGCCCACTTGGTGGCCCTCGGCCCCTTGGGCGGCCAAATCTCATTTGGCGGCCCCTTTGGCGACCTCTTTGGCGGTCGTTACTCACAAGTACTTTCCACCCCTGGCCAGTGGATTTTTGCCTTCTTCAGGATTCGAACTCTAGACCTCCAGGCTAAGTACTAAAGTTTATGAATCCTGATACCAATTGAGCTATAGCTCAATTGGTACCAGGATTCAGGAACTATTGTACTTGTCCTGGAGGTCAAGGGTTCGAATCCTGGGGAAGGCAAAAACCCACTGCCAGGGGTGGGAAGACCGTAGGGTCGCCGGCCTAGAGGGTAGCCTGCGGGGACCATAGAGGCGGGGCCGCTACATAAAAAGGCGCCTTTTTATTGTAACAACCCGGCCCCTCGACCCCTTGGGCGGCCAAATCTCATTTGGCGGCCCCTTTGGCGACCCTTGGCCGTGTCGTTACTCACAAGTACTTCCCACCCCTGGCCAGTGGATTTTTGCCTTCCCCAGGATTCGAACCCTTGACCTCCAGGACAAGTACAATAGTTCCTGAATCCTGGTACCAATTGAGCTATAGCTCAATTGGTACCAGGATTCAGGAACTATTGTACTTGTCCTGGAGGTCAAGGGTTCGAATCCTGGGGAAGGCAAAAATCCACTGGCCAGGGGTGGGAAGTACTTGTGAGTAACGACACGGCCAAGGGTCGCCAAAGGGGCCGCCAAATGAGATTTGGCCGCCCAAGGGGCCGAGGGTCGCCTAAGGGGCCGCCAAATGAGAGATTTGGCCGCCCAAGGGGTCGAGGGGCCGGGTTGTTACAATAAAAAAAATTTGGACCATTTCTCGATTTATGCGTGTCATCCTTGCGCAGGGGCCATGCTAATCTTCTCTGGAGGTCTAGAGTTCGAATCCTGAGAAAGGCAAAAATCCACTGGCCAGGGGTGGGAAGTACTTGTGAGTAACGACCGGCCAAGAGGTCGCCAAAGGGGCCGCCAAATGGGATTTGGCCGCCCAAGGGGCCGAGGGCCGCCCAAGGGGCCGAGGGCCGCCTAGTGGGCCGCCAGTTGGGCCGCCCAAGGGGCCAAGGGGCCGGGTCGTTACAATAAAAAGGCGCCTTTTTATGTAGCGGCCCCGCCTCTATGGTCCCCGCAGGCTACCCTCTAGGCCGGCGACCCTACGGTCTTCCCACCCCTGGCAGTGGGTTTTTGCCTTCCCCAGGATTCGAACCCTTGACCTCCAGGACAAGTACAATAGTTCCTGAATCCTGGTACCAATTGAGCTACAGCTCAATTGGTACCAGGATTCAGGAACTATTGTACTTGTCCTGGAGGTCAAGGGTTCGAATCCTGGGGAAGGCAAAAACCCACTGCCAGGGGTGGGAAGACCGTAGGGTCGCCGGCCTAGAGGGTAGCCTGCGGGGACCATAGAGACGGGGCCGCTACAGTTCATTTTAGGTGCATTGTGATCAATCTATCATGGAGGAGATTAGGCTAAAGACAAGTCATGTAAATTTCTATTCTCGCTTGTGCGTATAGTTAGTACTTAAGAATGTTGGGTCATCCAAGAGCCGAGAGTTCAGTCTAGATGCATCATGGCTAATCTACTATTCAATGTAGGAACATATGCTATTGCCGTGTAGGAAATGACAGACCTCTGTTATTTCTGCATTTCATATGAACTACATGTTACCCTTGCCCCCCCTTGTTTGCCACAAAGGTACAAAGGAATGGTCCCAATATTTCTGGTATTTTCGTATCAAGAACTTGTTTCATTGCAACAAGTCACTGCTCAAGCTTTTGGAGTCCTAGATGGTTTGATTGTGGTCGAGCCATAAGCAAGCTAGATTCAAAGTATTTATAACGAAGTAGTTTAATCTCGTCGCATTCGTATTCTTTTTATTCCCTAGAAATTGAGATCTAGGGTATGATACGAGTCACACACAAGAGGAAACTAGAATGGTCCATTGTCATGTGAACCTTTTGTTTGTTGAAAAAAGTTGCAATTATTATCAACTTTAGGGCCTCCTCCACTTGAGCCCTGAACTCTTGGTCTAAATCTTAAAACCATGTCGACTAGTGAGTAGATAATCTCGCCAAAGGTGATTCTTTTCACTTAGTTTTGTCAAATTTTAATTCAAAGTTGCAGATTCACCTGAGATCGTCTTCCTCTTTTGTAACTAAGTTTGCCCCTGAGGTTATGATGTCTCTGTGAAAGAATTATTAATTATCTCCTAAGCATTTACAGTTTGATTCCTAATTACGATAAATTTTATAGATTTTTTTAAAATGGTACGCGTAATCATGGTATGTTGAGTTTTTAAATTGTCTATTGTAAACGCTTTTAAATTTAGTTTGATGATCGATGAAAAATATTCTTAGGATTAGGTCGATTATTTCATATTTAATATTATCCAACTTAATTAATCATCTTTTATAACTAAGGTAACTGGATGGACAAGCCAATCGATCTAATCTGTAAATACTTTCGATAATGTTTAACAATAAAAAGTAGAGACAATTGAAAAGTAAGAGGTTTGATACGAAAGTGACATTGTATTGTAGGCGGCAAGTTGCTATCAACATTAGCATCACTTAATTTGCTGATATGAATTTTCTCAAAGTCTAAATCTTGTAAGATTCGATTGAGAAAATCTAATGATTGTTTTTTAAAACTCTTCTTTATTTTTAATATATTTTATTATTGTGAGCGGAGTTCTTTTTTAATAAAGTTGATGTCTTATGATTTTAAGATATGAAAATACTTTTTTACAAAATGTAAGATAAAATTGTATACGACTGAATTTTTTTCAGGGACAACATTTATTTTTAATATATTTTTATTATGATTTAATTTCCTAATTATTATCAGTATTGGTATTATTATTATTTTCACCGACATCCCATGTAACGACCGCATGGCGGCTGGCGCTTGCCGTTGCTTTTGTCCGGGAAAGAGAAATTAATTGGGCTCCCTTATTGGAGAAAAGGAATGGGACCCAACGTGAGCTTACCCGTCAGTTCATTTAGACAATTGCTTGGTGAATGGTATTGTCAGTGGGCAGGCATATCATTTCTTTACTAAGTTCGTGACGTAAGTGTGGGCGCAGGTCGGCTTCCAGTCAAACCAAAGCGCAGAGAATCACGAGAGAGCTCAAATATTAATCAAACAATAAAAGCCATAATTTTTGTTTTTTTTCGATATTTTCACTCAGGTCGCACATAGATTTAAAATTTTTCAAAAAGGCACATTATAATTTTATATTTTTAAAAGGCATATTTTTTTTCCAAAACTTTATTCTTATTGAAAAATTAAAAGCTTATAAAAAAATTCTTTCTCGTGCAATCCATTGGACGGTGCCTTGCTAGATCTCTTGGCTACTCAGACTACTCGATTTGATCTCCTGACCATCTTGGCCGCTCGCCCAGGACTGTCTAATGGCTAGATAATTATAGTCACGTAGACAAGCGACCTGAATAAATAATTATAGTCAAGTGGCTAGGTCGCCAAATAACTAGGGCAACTAAGCCATTAGTCTTAGACCATCTCCAACCCATGACACTAAATTTGGTGTCAATTTCGTACCAAAATGGTGCAATTTCAGCACCAAACACTATTTCAGCTCCAACCCATTCACACCATTTTACACCAAAAAAAAATATTCCTTAGAATATTCTATTCATTCTTATTCATTTATTCAAATTTAACTACCGAATAATTAATAATATAATGATTATGATAATTATTATATTTAAAATTAATATTTTATTTATATTTAATAAATTAAAATTTTCATATGTATAATCATTATGATTTTCTTTTTTAATATTTATTGTATAATTATTCGAGCTTAATATATTTTAAAAATAGTATAAAATCACACATAATTAGGATAAAATATATTATTAATATAAAACAGACAATAACACTTAATTAAAAATACAATAATATGGGAATTTAACATTCAGAATTACTATATTGTTCCCATATATGATCAATTAATGCATTTCGCAGGGCAATATGAGCATCTTTGTCTTTGATTTTTCTGTGTCGAGCTAAAAATTCTTCAAACCGAGTATGATCATCTACTGCTGGCTCGACATCTGGAGTTGATACCTCGAACTGCTCCATGATTGGTGCATTTAAATCACGTTCATCTTCAATTATCATATTATGCATAATAATACATGATGTCATTATATCATGTAAAATATTTTTCTGCCAAAAACGTGAAGGCCCTGCAATAATTGCAAAGCGTGATTGGAGCACACCAAATGCTCGCTCAACATCCTTTCTATATGCTTCTTGCTTCATTGCAAATAATTTATTCTTTCTACCTCGTGGATCATGAATCGTTTGAACCAGTGTTGACCATTTTGGATATATACCATCAGCTAAATAGTAACCCATATTATACTCTTTTCCTTGAATGACATAATGAGCAGGAGTAGTAATACCTTCAGCAAGATTAGCAAAAAGATGAGAAGACTCAAGCACATTAATATCATTGTTCGATCCAGGAAATCCAAAATACGCATGCCAGATCCACAGATCATAATCAGCTACAGCTTCCAGAATAATTGTTGGCTTTCCACTACGACCAGAATATTGTCCTGCCCATGCTGTTGGACAATTTTTCCACCTCTAATGCATGCAATCTAGGCTACCTAACATACCTGGAAAACCACGTTGCTCACCAATCTGAAGTAGCCTAGCAACATCTTGAGCATTTGGAGATCGTAAGTACTGCTCCCCAAAAACTTCAACAACAGCACGACAAAATCGTTTCACACTTTCAATGGCAGTCGATTCTCCTATTTTAATGTACTCATCAGTAGCATCTGCAGGTAGACCATATGCCAATATCCGAAATGCAGCTGTTACTTTTTGTAAGCCGGATAAATCAAGTCTTCCAACCCCATCTCTTTTCTGTATAAAATAGTTGTCATGATTACTAACACTATCATAGATACGCATAAATAAATTCCGCCCCATTCGAAATCTTCTTCGAAACATTGCATCATTATATAAGGCATTTTCGGCAAAATAATCATTGAATAGATTACGATCAGCAGCTTCACGATTACGATTGATCACGTTGTGACCATGAATTGAGCCTCGATGCATGCTCTGGCTGCTTTCTTCATTCAGATAATTCAAGATAATTTGATTGGAAGAAATCACCTGAGAGATCAGTTGTTGTGTTGCGCCAAACTGCTTTGCGACAAACATTTCCGCATAGTTATCATCATCAGAGCTTGAAGATGATAAATTTGATGAACCTTCATTGGTGGTATCCATTTTTGGAGATAAGTGAATGAATGAGGTATATGCTGCTTATGGGGTTTATATTTATAATGACAACTTCGGGCCAAGTTAGGCAGGCGACGTGACTTGGCAATGAAACATTTATTTTTTTTTTACAGATGACATGACCTAGCAATGAACATATTTGGACAAAATTGCTCAGATGACATGACACAACAATGACAACTTCGGGAAAAGTTAGACATGCGACGTGACTTGACACTGACCACATTTGTTTTTTGTGCAGATGACATGACCTAACAATGGACTCATTTGGACAAAATTGCTCAGATGACAAGACACAACAATGACAACTTCGGGAAAAGTTAGACATGCGACGTGACTTGACACTGACCACATTTGTTTTTTGTGCAGATGACATGACCTAACAATGGACTCATTTGGACAAAATTGCTCAGATGACATGACATAACAATGACAACTTCGGGAAAAGTTAGACAGGCGACGTGACTTGGCAATGAACATATTTATTTTTTGTGCAGATGACATGACCTAACAATGAACACATCTGGACAAAATTGCTCAGATGACATGACACAACAATGACAACTTCGGGAAAAGTTAGACATGCGACGTGACTTGGCACTGACCACATTTGTTTTTTGTGCAGATGACATGACCTAACAATGGACTCATTTGGACAAAATTGCTCAGATGACAAGACACAACAATGACAACTTCGGGAAAAGTTAGACATGCGACGTGACTTGACACTGACTACATTTGTTTTTTGTGCAGATGACATGACCTAACAATAGACTCATTTGGACAAATTTGTATAAATTTATATTCATATTTTTCCCTATATAATGGCTTACCAAATATTGGTATAACACATCCTCTGCAAGTATTATCTTCTTCGAATCAAAATGAGTTCAACCCCCACCATCCGACAAGCTTCATACTCAATAGAAGAAGATAAACACTTATGTCATGTTTATCTTCATATTTCACAAAATCCGATCATAGGAATCAATCAGTCAAAGGATCAATTCTGGGCTAGAGTAGAGAAAGAGTATCATGCTGAGCCGAATTTTATGCATTGTAGCCGACCGCCAAGATCATTGCAAAAGAGGATGCAGCTTATGCTTGGTGCAGTATCAAAAATGAAAGGTTGTATACGACAAATCGAGCATTTAAATCCAAGTGGAGCATCAGAGCACGATATTGTAAGTTGTTATGCTCATATTTATTTTAGACTATCTAAATTTTATAATCAAAGTCTATGTTCATTAATAATATTCACTTCATAACTAATGTTTAATTGCTTCCTTGCAGTTAACTCGTGCTAAAGCGTTATTAGCACAAGACCCGAAATATACAAAGGGTTTTAAATTTGATCATGTCTGGGATATTCTCAAAGATATTGAAAAATTTGGCACTGATAATATGAATACTGCAAGCATCAACTCGCGAGGACAAAATGCTCCTGTTGGTTCATCTGAACAACAATTCTTCGAGGAAGAATTTCGTCCACCTTCATCTCCTTGTGTGGCTAGTTTTGATCTTAATATCACTTCTTCAGATAGTGGTGGTAGTTCCAGTAAACGACCTCCCGGGGTGAAGAAAGCAAAAATGAAGAAAAAAAATGATGATCAAATTGCAAAGGTAATCAATATTAATGCTCAACTTGTTGAGGCAATGAATGCAAACACTGCTGCTACTACGAAATTTACAGATGCTATGATCTACAAGCAAGAAACTAAAATTTTATTCAAAGATTTGAACTCGATCTCTGACCCGATGATGCGTGATTATATTCGCAATGAACAATTTAGAATTATGCAAAAGAGAATGGAAGTCCAGGGATTTCGTCCAGCTGCACATCAAGGAGAAGGATCTCAATCATCACCAATACAGAGAGAAGGATCACAACTCAATCAAAATCAAGATGAAGATCAACAATCTCAGAATCCTATGAATTTTTACAGCCAATATTATAATTACTTGAGTGGAACGGGGAGTGATTTTCCTGAATATTAATATTGTAATATTATTTTAGTTATTTAAAGTTTATGTGTGTTTTATTTGTAGCTATTTGTAAGGTTTAAGTATATCAGTATCGTTTGTATTTGTATCCCTAAATATTTTTAAGTTTATGTGTGTTGTATTCCCAATGTATTTGAGTGATTATTAGTAATATTTTGAACTTGTGTCATTACTATTTTTTTTTGTATGTCGACATAATAGATAATGCATTTTCAATTTATGCATATTAAATTTTTAAATATTTTGTTATATAAAATTTTAAATTAGTTAATTAATTTATAAATATAATTATAATATATTATAAATAAAAAATTTAATAAATTAATTCTTTATAAATATTTCTTCATAATGAAATTAAAATATGCTATTATATACCTTTAATTTATATTTATAATAAATAATTAATATTACTATAATTAATGAGGAAAAAATAATAATTATAAATTAATTTTTTATTTATAATATTTAATAATAAATATTTAATTATATATCATTTGTTTTTAAATTCAATACTATATTATTTATATTATTTTGTATTTATTGATTAATTAAAAAATAAAAAAAAATAAAAAAATTGCTAAACGTGCACACCAAAATTTATTGTTTAATTAAAAAATTAAAAAAAAATAAAAAAACTGCTAAACGCGCAGCACCAAATTTGGTGCTGCGCTACAGTGTCGCACCAAATTTGGTGCGACACTGTAGCAGCACCAAATTTGGTGCTGCTTTTTGGGGTATGCATTGGAGAAGAAATGGTGTGAGCTTGGCACCAAATTTGGTGTTTTGGTGCCCGGTTGGAGATGCCCTTAGGCGACCACGATTGTGATTAGACGATCATGGTCATTGTTAGGCGGCTGCACAGCTAGGCTATTAGGCCATGTCAGCATGGAAATAGGCAAGGTCATATTTTTATCTTAATAGACCAAATCTGTATAATAATAAAATAGTCTAAACTTGATCTGTGACTTATTATAAGTTTTATTCTTGACCTAAGCCTGTCATGTTCAATAACATGATCTTACCTGCGGCCTGTTTACAAAGTCTATAAATTAAAACATTTTATACAGACCAACAGACTAAAGCATTAAACAGGTCGAAAACCAACCTTAATAAGTCTTGCATCATACAGGCCCCAAAACAGACCTTGCATCATACATACTTCAAACAGGTCAGATCTATAAATATATACATATGTATCTAATCTTAACAGGCGCAGGCCAGCATGTCAGACTTGGTAGTCTTTATATTGAGCCTGAGCCTGACCTGATAAGAAAAATAGACTTTGAAATATGCATGAATATTATCCTATTTCTAAACAGGTCAGGTCAGACTAAACACAGGCTCCTGACAGATCGCCTGACCTATTTTCATTCTTAGTTGCATCATGCATGGGAGGTGAGATGAAGTGGCGGAAGAATTTTTTTATATTATATATATATATATTATTTATTTATTTAATGAAAATGATATTTTGAAAAAAAAATACTTTATGTGGATTATATGAAAAGTATTATGATATTTTATTGCCCATAATATAGAAGACTGAAAAGCTTAGTTGGCTTTTTTTTAGGGCAAACACTTTGGCAAATATATATTTTAGGGCAAAAGAAAAGGCGCCCCCGCCCCTATTTTTATTAACATCAATAAAATATTTAAAAAATATTAAAAAGATATTTTATCATTCAATTAGTCTAATCCATATTTTGATCATGATCTTAATATAATTGCTATAATAACATTTATTTTTGAGACTAAGAATAAAATAATACAGTTTGTAAGATGATGAACTAATTTAGGTAATAATTAGTATCTAATTGTTTTATTTTTTGAATGTGACTCGAGGATGTATGAAATATGACTCTTCAAATTATTAAAAATAATTTTTAAAATCAATACAAAAATCCTTGAGTAATCTAAATTAGGGAGGTAAACTGTAGAAAAGATGATTAAGTTCATTTCAGATATATTTTATAATTCATTTTCAAGTTATATGAAGAAATATAAATTATGAGATTAATTTATAATTGACTGTCAAGTGATTAGGAGATTGGAGAAGATTTTTTTCCGAGGATATAGATCCATCGGAAATTGATCTATGCTCCTATGCCCCCATTATAATAAATCTATCACTCTCTAACTAATTAAGTACTCTCTGAAGACAACTAGCAAGATAAATAAACTAAAGGTTAATGTTAGTGAGTAAATTTGGGGTTTAATTAATGGGAGTTTATTTATATTTATTTGATATACACCGAATAATTAAATAAATAAACTTCAACAATTTATTAAATAAAATGAATAAACATATATATAATTCTTATCAATATAATACATATAATGCATGGATATTTTTTTTAAAATAAATAAACAAACTCATATTACCAAATTCGACAACAAATAAATTTAAATACAAACTAGATAATATATAAACAATCTAATCTCAAATTAAGTTCGAGCCCAACTTTAACTTATTAAAATAAAATAAAATCAAATTCAAACAATCTTTTTAACATTTTAATTTATTTTAAATTCAATTTAAATTTGAATATTTTATCAAATAACTTTCAACATTCCTAATCTAAACGACACTGTAATACATTTTTTTAATATTTCATAAAATTGTATTGTTTTTTTGTTTGAAACAGGGAAATGGAGTTCGAGTGATTTTGGAGGCAAAAGTTGGAAAGTAGCATGAAAAGCAACAATCGATCAGAGAAAAAGCGCAAAAAAAAACAGTTCCAGAAAATGAAAAAAAAACAGTTCTAGGAAATGAACCCTAAAAATAAGCAAATTGCAGCACCAAAAATAAAAATATGAGCAATAATAAACAGTATAAAATTTTAATGTGAATAATATGATATTTTTGTATATACGTGTTTGATTATCGTTTGGACACCACGATAATCTTGGATTACTATCCGAATTAAATTATATTCTGAAGAATATCATAAATTTATCAAAAATTATTATAATTGAATATTATATTATTCCTATTAAATTTTATGCCGAAACTTAATATCTATCATTTTTTAAAAATATATTGACAAATATTTCAATTTGTATAAAAGTACTACTTATTCGGTCTTCTGTCTCTCGCTCTTCTTGTGGGCCCCGACGCCGCTTTCCAACTCCAAGCTAGCCAGCCGACGCCAACTTCGCCGTCCCTTTTGCTCTCTCTTCTCCCTTTGATTTGAACTGTAGTCTCTCTCTCGCTCTCTCTCCCGCATCCTTCTTCGACGATCGCCTGCTCTTTTTCTTGCTCCTCGTCTCCGGTCTTCTCCCTGCGTGGCGATTGAGCAGGGAGAAGCGCTTTGTTGCCGCGGAGTAGGAGAGACGGCGCCGGAGTAGGGAAAAGGGCAAAAGGGCTACACGTTTGGTATTTTTTAAAAAAATTTTTGCACGAGGGTCATGGCGTCGGGGAGCTACCGGAATGGAGGGTGAAGGTGGCCTCCAAGCTCGATCGCCTCCCGTCCTCCGCCGGATACACCACGCCCAAGCCCTCCACGAAGTCCAGGCTTTCAGCTGCCGCTGCCCCCTCCCGCCGTGGCGTCTCAGTGGCGCCCTCCTCCAGCAGGGCTGGTGGAGATTCCGGAGGTCCATTTCTTGCTTACCCTTCCTCTTCTCCCTGCTGGGATCTGGTTAGATCGCGCATTCTGCGCCGATCTGTGGGCTAATTGAGTCTCGGGAATTGGAAGAGACTTAAATTTATTTTTCACCTCCTTTTCTTTTTTCATTAGGAGCAGAGATTCTGTTTCGGGGCTAGTCTTTTCATTTCCGTTCTCGTTACCCTAAAATAGCAAAATGCATACTCTAAGCTTATGATTAGTTTCTGTTTTCCGTGTTGGTACTTGAGATGACTCTAGCTGAAAAATGCAATGCTACACTGAAATTGATTTTACACTATCAACTATGAGATGATCATAGCAATAACTAAGTGAAACGGGCACCTGAAACAATTCAGTGAATGAACTGCTGCTGCGGACACTATCACGGAGTTCTTGTGATTGTCTCCAGTTTGCTCGTGCTATTGATTGTATTAGTCGCCAAGTCGGACATCCTCCTCTATGACTCAATAAAGGCAATGATCTCTGATCTTATGGTTTTGAAAGAGATCTAACAGAAGCTAATCGATTCAAGAAGGGACAACTGCTATCAAACTTATCTCCTCTATAACCGGCCAATAAGTTACATTTCTGTTTATGGTGCTTCTGAAGCCGCTTGTGAAAGTTAGTTTTAAAGAATTTTAGAGGAGTTGCAGGGTAGTTATATGCAGTAATGAATGAGGTGGCTCTTAAAGGGATGACCGAAAGGAATAATTGTCTCTTGCTGTTTGATTAATTTTGTGGTTGGGACTTGGGGTGAAGATTGGATGTTTTCTGGGAACCAAGTGTAGCATGGGAGAAGGTAGGTGAACTGCAATGACACTCAGGCTTGAGTTGAAAAAATTCTGAGGGTCCTAGACGATCTGTGTCTAAAACGGACTCATTTCCAATGTTTTCTCTTCCGTTTCCTTATTTCTTTATTCCTTTCTTGCTATTTCTATTTGGTGCTCTTTTGTACGCCCCTCTCATGTTTCCATTGTTTTGAAATGGATTGTTCTGATGCAGTGTTTTCACATTTCTTTGTGTAAGACTATTAGCTCCCTATGTCGAATGTCTAAACTATTCATGCAGTTCAGAAAAAAAAATTGGCCTTGCCATTTAAATAGGTCTATCTTGGTTGAGGTTTAAAATCTACATAAATATTAAGAAAAATGACAAAAAAGGTAATATTTTACCTAAAAAAATATTTGATGAAGGTATACTCTGCAAGATAATGTTATAGTTAGCATTCTACTTCTTTACATTGTTTGTCCTAGGTATAAAGAGGGATGTCTGTTAGAAGAATGGACAGCTTTACATCAGTTTAACTTATTAATTGTTGTTAATAAGGCATACTAGTAGACTGGATTAGTCATAAAATTGTGCATTCATCTTTAGGACAATGTGAAACAAACATGATCCTTGGTTAATAAAATATTTGATGTATGCTTAACTAGAAACCTAGAAAAAAGTGTATTGTGATGCTTGCCACTTTGATAATGCTTGGTAATAAGTATACCTTTTTCCATGTTGGTTCTTTCTGAAATTTTCACTTCTAGAGTTAAAATTCTTTCATTTGCATGACACTTTACAGTTCTTGGAAGAGTTCGAGTGGCTGTGAGACTTCGTCCTCAAAATGCAGAGGAGATGATAGCAGATGCTGATTTTGCTGACTGTGTCGAGTTGCTTCCTGAGGTTCTTCACTCCTGCTTTTATGTTCAAAGTCAGAATTATATGACTACTGCAATCTGAGAATTTATATTAGTTTGGTTGCTTCAGTACAATATTGGGCGTTTAATAAAAGTATCAGTAATTCTCATTTAATTGTGGGTTGCAGCTCAAAAGGTTAAAACTCCGTAAGAATAACTGGGATTCAGAAACTTACGAGTTTGATGAAGTACTGACAGAATTTGCCTCACAGAAACGTGTATATGAAGTTGTTGCAAAACCGGTTGTAGAGGTACATATGGATGCATGATACACATGTAACTTGTTTTTTTTTTGTGTCAATTCTTGTTTACTATTTCAGATCTTCCTTTAAACTTGTATGTAATTTTTTAACCGGTAATTTCAATGACAAACTATAAAATTTGTTTGACTATTCATGGACATCATATTCAAAGTTGTGTTCATTTTCTAATTCTTTGATCAAATTCTTCTACATGCAGCTAAAATTATCCCTTTTTGGTGATTCATAGGCATTGTTGCCTTACAGACTGCTTCAAAAAATAATGCATACTTGTTACTCTTGTTATCCTCTTAGATATTTATACAACTCTTGGTTAAACACCCATTTTATATTGTCCTGAGATTGCTCAAGTAACGATTTTATTCTTAAACCTGTATTTCCTGTTCTAATTTCCCCTTTCTTGTACTATAGAATTCGAGTGTCTTTGATCTTTATACAATATGCCAATATAAGGCACTTTGATCCTCATGCTTGCTCAATGGAATCATCAGCATCCCTATTGGGTTCCAAATCTATAATAAAAAAGTTCACTATCGTTACCTTTCAATATGATTCTGGTATTGCATCTTGTGACAAGGTGTCTTTCTTTCACAGAGTGTTCTGGAAGGGTATAATGGAACAGTTATGGCCTATGGACAGACAGGTACTGGGAAGACTTTTACTCTTGGAAGACTTGGAGAAGAAGATACAGCTGCCCGAGGCATCATGGTCCGTGCGATGGAAGACATTCTTGCAGATACATCACCAGAGACCGATTCTGTTTCAGTATCATATTTACAGGTTCTTTGCTGTTAAAAATGGGATAATTCTGTATCCCATGTAATTATTTATAAAGAATAAGAACTGATAAGACTTTTACTCTTCGTTTGCTGAGAGTTGTGGTTGGATGCACAATTCGTTCTTGCTAGCTAACATTTGATTTTTATGGTTTTGTATAGCTTTATATGGAAAGCATACAAGACCTTCTCGTTCCTGCAAATGACAACATTAACATTGTAGAAGATCCAAAGAGTGGGGATGTTTCACTACCAGGTGCAACAAATGTAGAAATTAGAGATCAAAAAAGCTTTATGGAACTCTTAAGAGTAGGCGAAGCACACCGTTTTGCTGCTAATACGAAGCTCAACACAGAATCATCTAGGAGCCATGCTATTTTGATTGTGAGCAAATACAGATTATCAATCTTTTTGTGATGACTTGAACTTCACAGATAACTTATGTTGTATAATAACAGGTACATGTCAAGAGGTCAATGAAAGGAAGAATTGATGTTGATCACAGTTTTCATGGTGAAAATAGCATGGCCACTAATTTGGTCTCATCATTCAGGCCGCCCATTGTTAGGAAGAGCAAATTAGTTGTTGTGGATCTTGCTGGATCTGAAAGGATTGACAAGTCAGGTATATTTTGTACGTTGTATCCAGAAATTTTGGCAAAAATTTAGTTGCAAACACCATTTGGGATTTCTCTATCTTCAAACAAGAATAAGACAAAAATGAAATGCACAAGTTTTCTCTCTCTAATGTGCAACGTTTTATGCCCTCCAAAAGTATGAAGATTAATGTCCTGATCATGTTATTTCAAGAATTTTGCAATGATGATGAAACACATCTCCATTCACATCTAGTTCTTCAGACGAAAGTGCATACATATCTTCCCAACAATTCTTTGATTATAATCTTGATTCTTCTGTATTCAACCAAATGGTCTTCTTGTAGCTATAACCCTAAAAAATTCTCTTTTATACATGGTAATGGCTTTTATCAAACATGTCTGATAATTTTCTCGTGCTATAATTTCTTATAGGAAGTGAGGGACATACTCTAGAAGAAGCAAAGTCAATTAATCTATCACTGAGTGCTTTAGGCAAATGCATCAATGCCCTCGCAGAAAATAGTCCTCATGTTCCAGTTCGTGATTCAAAGCTTACAAGACTTCTTCGAGATTCATTTGGAGGTATGATATGGAACCTTCTGAATTACCATTTACCAGTAAATTATGCGCTTGAAATTTTCCCTTGGGTAAATTCCATAACTTAGATGGTTAGCCTCAATGCGTAATTTTTGTGAACACTACCATTGCTGCTTGTGAAAAATCATGAAATGATACCTGATATTGGTAAATATTAGAGAATCTCAAACTGAATCTTTCCTAATCATCGCCTCTTGGTTTTAATTACTATACCTTTTTTATCCATATAAAAATGTTATGATTACAAATTTGATCTATGGGTTCCAATGGTATTTACATCTGTGCCTTAATCACCTATAAATTCAATTAAATCATATGGCAATCTCAAAGATTCTTTGCCCGATACAAGTAGCTCCACCTTTGTTCTCATGCTTTATTAAATGCAAATATTTTATAGGCAGTGCAAGAACTTCATTGGTGATCACAATTGGTCCATCTCCGCGCCATAGAGGAGAGACAGCGAGCACCATAATGTTTGGACAGAGGGTATGGTTATCATTTTACATTGAAGTTTTGCTTGTCTTAAAATTACTCCTATGTTCTTATGACTTGTGGGATATTTTCCATTTCCTGAGATACGTACAGTGACTCCACTGAGTGCCTTACTCTGGCAAAAAGCCTTTTTAATCTAATTTGTCAATTGCAGGCAATGAAGGTAGAGAACATGGTCAAACTAAAGGAGGAATTCGATTATAAAAGTTTATGCAGGAGGCTTGATATTGAGCTTGATAAATTGATTGCGGAAAATGAAAGGCAGCGGAAAGATTTTGAAGATGAAATTGAGAGAATTAGAATGGAATCAGAGAATCGAATTACTGAAGCTGAAAGAAGTTACATAGATTCTCTCGAGGTGTGTTTAAACAATTATACTTCAGCTTGTTAATTGGCAATTTGAAGGATGTTTCTTAAATTGTCTGGATGTTTGATTTAACAAATTATAATTACATCTAACTAATATTCTCCTGTGCTGCACTGCATCATTTCCTAAGTATTATTTGGTTAGCCGATGAATTTGAATAGAGCTCCTTTTTTCATTCCACAACTCAATGTGCTTGACCGTCCGTCTGGTCCTGACGTTTCTGCTTTTCATTCTTTGGCATACAATATGGTGCTCTTTTTTCTTACAAAAATTCTTGTAAAAAATAGTACAAAGAACGTGAAATCTTAGGTGGTTTTAAGTCAATTCCCACCAATTAACACTCTTCTGTATCTAAGTGCTAGATATTGTGACTTTTGTATGCCCAATTATCATTACTAATCACCAACTTTCCGAGTATTGTTTCAATCAGTTATATACTCTTGTTTTTCCTTTTTCTGGAGGAGAACCTTAATTTTGGGTGATCTTCAGTTCTTCACCATATTCAGCTAGCCATATTGTGCGATTATCTATGCAAGTGACAGTGAAGTCCAAAATTGTTGTTTAGGTCCATGCCTCTCCATGTTGAAGATTTTCTGTGTTCAGGATAATGCCAACGGAAAGATGTAAAAGTTGAAATCACATTATCCTACTGAAGGATCAATTTGCCTTGGCATTGAACTAGATTAATGCAAACCGATTCATATCCATGTTCTTTATTTACATCATTGTCTGACTTGTTCTCATGTAGCAGACACTGCTTATATCTGAAATCTGTATTAATTGTATGATGATTACTGGCTCCATTTTTAACCTTATTCTTAAACATGGTTTAGTCATTATATTCCTATTGATTAGTTTAATATTTTTCTCTATATAGAATGAAAGACTGAAGTTCCAACAAAATTATTTGGAGTCAGCAAAGAAGCTTGAGGAGAAGTGGAAGGGTAATGTTGATAAAGCAAGAACAGAGCATCAAAATCTTTGTCTTGACAAGGCACGTAGTGTAGAGCTATTTACTGATACTCATGACCTGTTCATTCAATGTTTCGATTATTATTTTCTTGCTTCTGGGCTTTGTTACTAGATATCAGATGCTTTATATATTAATGTATAATTGGCTTAGTTGGATATGGCACAAGCATAGTCGTGATTAAATTTTCTTTTAGATTCTTCATCAGATTATTGGCGTTTGAGGAAGCAAACTCTCTATTTGCATTGAAGTCCATATAAAATGTGATGGGCATTTGATATTCATACACAAAATAGAGTTGTAGCTAATAACTACGAGAACTTTTTAATATGTTTAATTGGCCAACATTTCCTATTAAATTTTTTGTCTGTTGGTACAAACTTTTATTATGTTGGATCTTTACTGATTTTAGATACTTGTTCCTGATATGTGATGTCATCAGTGATTGTAGAATGCACATGTGTGTGATATACTTGGATGCACAACATAATTCACCATTTTGATCATTATCAGTAGATCTAACAAGATTGATATAACTTTGTTGGAACTTTTGGGTCTCATAATGGAATTGCTTCTTTTGCTTGGTGTCTGACAGGATATAGGATAATATTTAGTTAGAAACTTTTGCCTTCTTTGCTAAATATGCCACAGTAAATGACTAAAAGCTATGCATTTGATGGCTTATCGCACAATACCTCTTGTACACACTTCAATCATTTAGCAAACATTTCAAATTGCATGTCAGGTTATTTTTCTTTGATGAATTGCATACTTGTTTTTCCTTTTCTGAATTGTCTAATAATTACAATTTACTAATTTCTGGCAAAAAGGCTCCATCAACATCTACCTCAGATGATGTTGGTGAGGTCAGACAGTTTCAAAATGAAAAGCATTTGCGACAATCTACTGAGGATGAAATTAACAAACTTAAAAGTGAAGTATCACGTTGGAAACAATTAGAGGTATGGAATCATTTGGATATGGTGAAGAAAACCTATCAATATCTGAAATTTAACTGACATTGGCTGGCAATCTGTATGATTTACACTTTTTCGGTGTTAGGAAGCTGGAAATGCTGAAATTTTGAAGCTTCACAAGATGCTGGACAGTGAAGCTGGTCAGAAGCAGAAACTTGAAGAAGAAATAACAATTCTGAAAAGTCAGTTATTGCAATTGAGCTTTCACGCCAATGAGGTACATGCCTATAAATTAATTTCCACGCAATCATCTGGAACATTCATGCAATTTCCTCAGCAACTATGACAAGTTTCTTGAATGTCTATATTGAATGTATCTATATTGAGCTTAAAAGGGATTATTTTCTAATTAAGCTTGTTTCTGATTTAGACAAAGCCTAGTCTTGACAGAGGTGTTCCCGGGAAATTATCAACAGGATTCGACTCCCTTGTTTCTCAAGCTAGACATTCTCAGCTTAGAGACTCAGCAAATGGACCCAAAGCTTCAATTGCTAAACTATTTGAACAAGGTGCTTGTCCCAATCTTCCTTCAAAATTTATCAACAGATTGTGCTATTTGGTGAATTAATAGTTACCGTTTTTTATTTTTTGAGTTGGATTTTTACTCTTTTTTTTTTTTTAAAACAATTCTTTGGCAGTGGGTTTGCACAAGATACTGTCATTGCTTGAATCTGAAGATCTTGATGTTCGAGTTCATGCAGTGAAAGTTGTAGCAAATCTGGCAGCTGAAGGTGCCTTTTAATTTATGCATCTTTGACATATACACTAATTGGTTCACTATTGAGCTCATAAACTTTTATTATTTCATTTTCTACCTACTCTTTTTTTTTGTTAATACGTTTTGCTGCCAGAAGCAAACCAAGAAAAAATTGTAGAGGCTGGCGGTCTTACATCGTTGCTGATGCTTCTGAGAAGCTCAGAGGATGAAACTATACGAAGGGTAGCAGCTGGTGCAATTGCCAACCTCGCAATGAATGGCAAGTTTATGATTCAGCTCCTCCTATTATTGATCTACACACTCAGATTCTGTACCATTAGGAACCATAAGTTTGTCTCTCTTGAGCAGGGAGTTTTTCCTCTCTTGCTAATTTCTGATCTCTACTGGTTTTATATCCATAGAAACCAACCAAGAGCTTATCATGGCGCAAGGCGGCATTGGCTTGTTATCCGTGACTGCCACTGATGCTGAGGACCCCCAGACACTTCGAATGGTTGCTGGGGCCATTGCTAATTTATGTGGGAATGGTAAGTCCCAATGCATTTCTAGTATCCTTCTTCAACTGCTAATGCTGCTAGTCTACTTCAACATGGACTAATATTCAAGGTTGCCAATTAGCTCTGTCGGTAAGGACCTTGAAAGTTGTTGTCAAGTCTTGGGTTTGAAATTCATCTTCACCCAAATGTGGGTTGAAATTGGAATCATGCATGATGCTCGAACAAATACAATACACATCGCCTCCTTGGATATGTTTTGTCAAGATTTCTGAAATGAGCCGAGCCAATCTTTATTGCATTGAAGCTTGTTTATCTTATCGAGCTTAATGAACATGTTCGAGCTTATTTTCTTTAAATATATGTCGTACATATTTAGGTAAGACATTATTATTTCTTATTCGTAACAAATTATGCAGAATTTGTATTACACCAAAATAATAGGTAGCATGAATGAATTCTATTCTCTATATATTTGAATGAAAAGATGAAGAATATAACCATAATTAAGCCTTATATAAGTTTAGAAAAAACATCTGTTCGTGAATTATTTATAAGCTTTGTCGAACATTTAGTGAGCCAAGCTTGCTGCTTCCAAACTTGTTAAGTTAATATTTTATTAATAAGAGGGCATACATGAGCACTTATCAAGTTTAAAATTGAGTTTGTTCACAATGTTTTACATAGATACTAAATCTGCAGCATGGTCATTTTATCTCTGTGTTTACTGAAGAATTCATGTTATTGCAACACTTCGACAAAACTAGTTACTGATCCTTTAGCCATTGTCATACAGTGGATCGGAGGGTTGTCGGTAAATGAGATTTTTATTGTGACCTGCAGATAAGCTACAGAAAAGGCTAAGTAGGGAAGGCGGCATCAAAGCCTTGCTAGGTATGGTTAGATGTGGACATCCTGATGTTCTTGCACAAGTCGCTCGAGGCATTGCAAATTTTGCAAAGTGCGAGTCCCGAGCTTCAACTCAAGGTAAAAACTCATTCCTCGATTATCAATCAAGCAATAAAGTTATGCTAAGGACTCGTTCATGCAGATTCGTGTGGACCAAGTGCATTTCGGATTTTTTTTATTTTTGATTTTATTTTTTTTTTAAGTTTTCGATTGTGCTAATCAGATTTTGCCTTAAAGTTTAGGAGTTGAGTTATAGTGTTAAGCATAAAAAAAAATTTCAAACCGAAAAATTGATTAAGATTTGCATGGAGTTATGCACCGTAAGATCCTTAACATAGGAAAACCCATTAATCAAGATTTGAGACCATCTTTTTTTTGTTTTCTTTACTTCATACTCAATTTGTTGTCAGTTACCAATGTGACAGATCTCAGTGTAGTCTTTATATCTTCCATCTTAGATGAACAAGTGATGGCAATTGTTGTGTATCATTTCTCACATTCATACAATGGGTTTACTTGAACGGAAAGTTAGGAAGGTGAGGTGTGGAGGAAGGAACGGGACATAAAACGTATGAGTGATGGAGCTCCCACGTCTAATTTTATGAAACTTCTACTGTTCCTCTGCCTCTCCCTCGTAACTTTGCTCTTAAGTAAACCGAGCCTTAAAAATCCTCCAAATGACTTGCTTTTCTTGTGGGTGTCCTTCTTCAGGTAATAAGGCAGGCGTCTCTCTTTTGATAGAGGATGGCACTCTTCCTTGGATCGTAAAAAACGCAAATCATGAAGCTTCACCTATAAGACGCCACATTGAGCTTGCATTATGTCACTTGGCTCAACACGGTAAATTTCAATATCTCCCTAATATCTTCCTAATAACTCCCTAATATCTCGCAAAAGCTTACCATGGTTTTCCCTATCAATTCAATGCAGAAATCAACGTGAAGGACATGATCACCGAGGGAGCATTGTGGGAACTCGTTCGCATATCCCGCAACTGCTCGCGAGAAGATATTCGACTGCTCGCCCACAGGACCCTGATGTCAAGTCCCATATTCCAATCAGAGTTGAGGCGATTACACATCGAGTTTTAACTCTCTCAATCTCACCTCTGCCTCATCATTCGATCGCATATATTGTCGATGCCCAGGGAAGCCTTGCAACAGGGCATCCACTGTGGCATGGCTACTTCAAGTTTTCAATCAACACATCAGGATTCTTATATCTAAGGGAAGAAGCAGAATCCAAATTCACATTGTAAATATTGTTTTTAAGAAACAATCGTGAGCTTTAGAGGCATTAGTGAAGATTAATTTATCACTTAACTGAGCATTAATCACTGGCAACCTTATTATGTACCTGTAGCCAATGGAGAGTATAATTCAACAGTTGTCTTAAGATTTTGACATGATTTATGATTTTTTAATTATTTTTATCAGTTATCTTGCCGATGATAGACGTAAGTAGGCGAAGCAGAAAGAGAAAGGGCGATTACACATTTTTTAATTATTGTTTTCATTTATCTTGCCGATTTATTATTCTTCTTTCTGGAACATTTGATGCTTTTACATCTTTGCCGATGAGAGACGAAGTAGACGTAATTTAACTATCTGGAACATGTTTGCCTCTTCTCTTTCATGTGCTATTATATAATCTTTACTCCAGCTCTCGATTTATCTGTGTATTCATTTATTGTGTTTAAAATTATACTCTGTTTCTAATTGAACTGTGTCACTAAATCAATGTTGGGCTGCGTTTGTTACATTTTTATTTTCATTTTTCATAAAAAAATATGATTTTTAAAAAACATATTTAATTTGTATTTTTCAGATTTATTTTTCAAAAAAATATAATATTTTATGAAAAACTAAAGAATAAAATAAAATTATTTTTTATAAAAAAAATAATTTTTCAAAAAATAAAAATAAAAAATAGAGCAAACCAAATACTCCTTAAATTCTCCACAGTTGTTTGTTTACTAACAGCATACTTAACTTGGCCCAAGTCCAATACATAAATTTATGTGATACTATTACTATCGCATGCAAATTTGAACCTAACATCTTTGCAAAAGACTATTCTATACATATTCTTCTTAATAATATATAAGTATATCACTAATAAAATTAAGTTACTGAGACTTTTAATTATGCCACTTAGGTTTCCTTTGGCCTTTATCGTTTACTTTATATGAATTCTTGGAAATATAACCTTTCGAGTATAAAACTATAGGGGTGTTCCGGTGAAAGAAAAGTTATCGTCGATATGAATTTACCTGTACAATGTTATTACTGATCGGTGTAGCATTTGCCATTTGATGCTTATGTTTTCTCCAAAATGCTGCAGGGATCTATTTCAACTCATCCTTGTTTTATCGAGTAGGTTCGTAAACGATTTGAGTATTTGCCAGCAGGAAAAAGGGTAGTTCCTTTTTTCTCGTTGCATTTGGGATCGAATGGTTCTGTGATGGGATAAGCTTGTCTAAAATAAAATGTTACTATTAATCGGAAGGAGATAAATTATAAAACTACTAAACAATATTTATAAAGTATTTGGCTTGAGAGAATTGCATGCTTTGATTTTTTGGAAATTTATCAAATGACACACTTGCTTTTAGAGTTGATAAAAAACAGTTCATATTTTAATAATTATTAAAGAGCGTACTTTAATTTATTTTATCTTCTTATTCTACATCTCTTGCCAACCACATGCAAAATCTCTCTCTCTCTCCACTTATGGAATATAAGAGGTGTTTGGTAGGTTTATTTTTTATTTTCATTTTATATAAAAAATATAATTTTTTAGAAAACATATTTGGTTTACATTTTCAACCTTATTTTCCAGAAAAAGATACGTTTGGTTTGCAATTTTCAGTCTGTTTTTCATTTTCATTTTATGTAGAAAATGCGGTTTTCTGGAAAACATGTTTGGTTTGCATTTTCCAGCTTTGTTTTCCAGAAAAAAACATAGCGTTTTCTGGAAAACTGGAGAATGAAAAAAAGTCATTTTCCAGAAAACTAGAAAGACGATTTTCTGGAAAATGAAAATGGAAAATGGAACAAACCAAACGCCCCCTACGATTTTCTGGAAAATGAAAATAGAAAATGGAGCAAACCAAACGTTCCCTTATTTCTCTCCTCTTTCTCTCACATATCAATTTTTATTCAACTCCATTTTATTTTTTCGAAATACTACTATTAGGGAAGATCGAAAATAATAATAGATAATATATTTGAACTTCTTTCTATCAAAAAATTCACAGAACCTGAAATAGATGCAATCAAAACTCTCTAGGGTAAAATCCACGGGAGCAGATCCCCTGGTCTGCATTTTTGCGGACCAGGGGATGGTCCACTCCCAATTGCGGCCGGATCGTGATCACAATTCGGCCGCAATTTATTGCAATCCCTTCTAGGGTTCACCGTGCTTCCCATATTATAGTTTGGGTTCCGGCGGGTGGCCGGAGGCCACCCGAAAGTCACGATGAAAAATTTAGGGTTTGGGGTTTAGAGTTTAGGATTTAAAATTTAGGGTTTAGGTCGTCGGGTGGCCTCCGGCCACCCGCCCGAACCTAAACTATAACCTGGAAAGCACGGTGAACCCTAGAAGAGATTGCAATAAATTACGGTTGGATCGTGATTGTGATCCAGCTACAATTGGAGTGGACTATCTCCTGGTCCGCAAAAATGTGGACCAAGGGATCTGCTCCCAAAATCCACTAATAGATATATAAGGTCTAGGAATATGTTCATATCAGCCCAGGGCCTAATGTCCTAATAAGTTTTGGTCAAAATCTACTAATTATCTAGAGAATTTCGATTATTTTCGATCTTTTATAATGGTGGTGATTTGAAAAACTAAATTCAAGCCGAATAAAAATCGATAGGTGAAAGAGAAAGGGAGAGTGATTTACTTTCCATGAGTGGGAGAGAGATATTAAAGTTAATCAGTGTGTTTTAACCAGGAGAGAAAAAATGAGAAGATCAAATAAATTAGTATGCTCTTTGATAATTACCAAAGTATATTATACTTTTTAGGTCAATTTCAAAAAGTTGAACGTGTCATTTCATGAACTCCCATTGATTTTTTGAGGTAGAAAGAATTGTATAATGGTTGATCTGCTCGTGTTGGGCCCATACAAGGCCCGGTTGAACTAAGCCCTAAGGATATGATAGGAGGGCTTATAGGCCTTAATCCCTGGGCTTGATTCCAACGGCTCAGTCCAGTTGCCATCTCTGGACAAACAGATCTAATGGGTATTAAATAGGAAATCAACACTCAGCATCCTTGCTACAACTTAAGCTAATTCAACATAATTAGACAACTTAAACAACACTAGTACATTTCAAACCAACAAAAAAAAAAGAAGCGAAGTTTGATAATAATGCTTCAGTTGTAACCATTGGAGTGTCAATATGGCCCTCCTCTTTTGGTTCCCTTGAAGTGGCAATTGTATTATTACTTTAAAACAATACGATTTTAATTAAATTATTTTTAAAATGAAGTACAAAGAAAGCATCAATGATGGTGGAGGGCAATGATGGTGTCTTCTGCACTCAAGAAAGCATCAATGCGCTCGACTTTGGCATCGTGTCTGGTATCGACATCAAAGTATCTAAGCATGTAGGCACAGACCACTTGATCTTCTCTCGCAGGGACTACATATTCGTCGGAAGCACTGAAGGAAGATTGACCATTAAATTAAGGTTGATCACAGATACAACATTACTCATTGCACAAAGGAAAGCTCATCGTATCGTACCAACTGCCAGAGCCCAATTCTCACTCCTACCACTCTTCACTAACTCAAGTTTGGGGAAATGACAACATTGTGATGGGCATCTGCAGACTGGGGCTTTCTGTGTTCGATGCATTTCGTGATGAAAATTACAATTGGCCCAGATGATTTGTAATGTCCTATTTCGACTATTACGGATCGATAGGTCTTGTAATATCAAGAGACCGCCCTGCCTGCCGAGTTTTGTATCGTGATTAAGGTGAATATCTGCAGTTAGTTTGATTTTAGTTGTTTTACAAGTGTTTTATTTTGAATGTTTCCTATGCAAGTGAACCAACCTATCTAATTACATATGTTCTTGTCTCATTTATCATTCTATAATTAAAATTATTAATATTTAAGAAAATACAATAAATATTTGTCTTTCATATCTTCAGCTGTAATAAATGTAAAAGTGAGAGAACGCAATGATAAATATTTGCTTTAATTTTCTTTTTTACAACAACATTTAATTTTTTTTCTTATTAAGTAGGGCGCGTGTGTGTGTATATATACGCCCTAAATTTTATGTAAATCTTAATAATTTTTTGATTTGAACTTTTTTTTAATACTATAGCGTAAATGGAAAGCCTAATCTCTTAGAGATAATTACAAGTAAAAAAAATAAATGAAAAATTAAAGAAAAAAATAAAATTTTATAGAAGAGAGGGCAGTCAGCATTGTGGGCATGCCGCCTTAAATTATTTATTTTATTTATTAATAATTGATATTTAATCAATATATTTATTTATGACATCAATATATATATATAGTGTTTTCTATTAAATTTCTTTAGGATATATCATTAATGTCTGATTATATTTTACTTTTAAATATTTAATTATTAAAAATTATTAATGTTTGATTATAGAAAGCTTTAAATATTTGATTATTAAAAATAATTAATATTTGATTATAGAAAGCTTTAAATCTTTGATTATTAATATTTGATTACAGAAAGTTTTAAGTGTTTGATTATTAAAAATTATTAATGTTTAATTATAGAAATCTTTAAACGTTTTATTATTAAAAATCAGTTTGATTATAAAAAGCTTTTAATGTTTGATTATTAAAAATCATTAATTGTTTGATTATAGAAAACTTTAAATATTTGATTATTAAAAATTATTAATATATATTTTTTAGAAAACTTTAAATGTTTAATTATTAAAAATCATTTAATTTTAAAGATATTTAAATATTTGATTATTAAAAATAGGTATATCCAAGGACGGTCATGTGGGTGCTTAGGATTTTACCAAAGGAGCGTTCTTCCTCCATCCGTGCTATAAAAATCACGCCTTTCTACCGATCGTATCAAAATTCTCACTCTCGCCGCCTCCCGACATCGTCTGGCTCGCCCTCCCCCTCTTCCTCCTTCCTTCAGCGCCTCCTCCGCGCCGGACATGTCCAACGTCAGCTGCGACCGCGAGCACGACGTGCGGGGCTTGGAGCGGAGCGAAGAGGAGGTGCGTCGGATGTTCGACACCTGGGCGGCGGAGAACGGCCGGGCGTACAACGATCCGGGCGAGAGGGAGTACCGATTCGGGATCTTCCGGAGCACCCTCTGCTTCATCGACGCCCACAACGCAGGCGGGCACTCGCACACCGTCGGTCTCACCGACTGCGCCGACCTTACTCATGAGGAGTTCGCTGCGATATACCT
Source organism: Boesenbergia rotunda (assembly GCA_024364735.1). Classification (NCBI taxonomy): domain Eukaryota; kingdom Viridiplantae; phylum Streptophyta; class Magnoliopsida; order Zingiberales; family Zingiberaceae; genus Boesenbergia; species Boesenbergia rotunda. Next base: position 693,690 of record JAGFNQ010000723.1, on the reverse strand, counting down.
GTGCGACGGTAGACGGAGGGCGAGAAGAGACCGACCGCAACCGACTCCACGCCTGCCAGGAGCTGCCCGAGTCAGCCGTCGCCCCGTCAAGAACCCGGGGAGATGCGGCTAATCTTCCCCCTTTCCTCTCCAAATTCCCTAACCCTAATCGATCGAATTGGGGCTAAGTATTTTAAGTTGTATGTCAGTTATCTCTTCAAATCTAATGTGGTTATTTGCTTGACATTGTTACTTCTGTTGCTGTTCCTCTTAAGCTTTCCATCTCCATGTTCATCTACAAAATCTTTGACTTCGTTGCTGATAGGCTCATACTCTCATCACTGGTGTCTGATACATTATGGGTTTATCACTTGAGGTTTAATTTTTGAAACAAAATCGTAAAGATTGCCTCATGCTGTTCGATATATAAAATATTATCTATTTTCTGAATCTTTAGACAATTTATCACTCTCTAGTAATGTAGCTTGATTTTAAGTTAGGACTCACTGGCTCAGCATTGATTCTTCTTTGTGTCTCCCAAGTTGAATATGATTTAGTTGTTTATTTAGGCATGTAGTTTCCATTGCATTGAAGAAAAATTGTGAATCAAAAGAGGATTAAGTTGCTCAAACCCCTAGATTTGGGGGTGCGGATTTGATAACCCAAAGTAGAGAGGTTAAATTGCAAAACTACCCAAACTTAAGTTCTCTTCCTCTCCTTCCTCCGCCCAACTTCACTCCACACAATCGCACGTCGAGTCCAGGCCTCTTCTTTCTATTTCCTTTTTATTTTTTCTTCCTCTTGAGCTTTGCCTCAGCCCCAATCCACTGGCCAACGTCCTAGACATGACCCCGACCCAGGTGGCCTGTTGACCCGGTTCGCCGGGCTGAACCGGATGCAACTGCCAAACCGGCGGTTCGGAGCCGTTGGAAGTATTTTTTTTTATTTTTTTTAACGGTTGAGATCATTTGATCATTTTTTGATCAATGTCTATGATTTAGTGACTGTTATGATTCAAACTCTATAAATAGGGAGTTCATTTCATCATTTTCACACATATCTGCTCTACTCTCAATCTCTCATTCTCAACTTCTTATTCTCTACGCGTTTTCGGCTTCAACTTTTGACGATAATGGAAGGTGGTCATAGAGCTTCATCATCTCGATCTCGGAGGGGAAAAGAAATAGCGTACGAGGATCCTAACATTCAAATTCAATCCACCGATGATGAGACCGAGGCCAACCCCAACACTTTCCGATGTCCGAAACGCAAGGAAGTACCGATGCAATTACTTCTAAGGTTCGGGAAAATCCTCCTTTAAAATTTTCTATTTTCACTAAACATTTTGAGAAGGTCACACTTCCGTCGGGAGAATTGCGTGCAAAATGTAAGTATTGTAATGCTTCCTACAAATTCCAAGCCGGCGGTGCCTATGGTCTTTTGGCATGCTTTCTTCGTCCACCCCCTCCTCAGCCAGCAGAATGAGGCGCGACCACTTGGTAGGGGGTCGGCTCGATTTCTTGGTGGGCCCCATCTTTGGTACAAAATCCTGGATCGGTACTCTCTTGTCACCACCTCTCCCCTCAGGGGCCACCTTAGGGCCAGAGGGCTTGGTAGTCTTCAGCTCCTCGGTCGGGATCTTCCTGGAGCCCTCGGATGACTCGGCCGCGAAAGGAGGCGCCAAGGCTTGCTCATTGGCCAACTCCCATTTGAGGAGCTTGTTCATCGCTCGGGATAGCATGATGCCCCCTGCAATATAAAAACAACAAGCCATCAGTTAGAATCAACAAGCATGTATAAAAAAAAATTAACTTGTTGAGGCTACGACTAGAACTGGTGACTTTGGAGCTGAGCCCAACCCGATATAGTAGCTCTTCACACCGCATCAGGTTGGGGCCGTGGAACTCCATACCAGCTAGAACGCTTCTGACCCTCTAGTACCCCAAGTCTTGTTGAAAATCACCTAGTTCCGGGTGAGGGGGTAGGACTTTTCTCCAGCGGGTTGGGCAAATGGGGCGCTTAGGAAGCGTAATGAAGAAGAAGCGTTCCTTCCAGTTCTTGTGGGAGGAAGGAAGACTTCCTATAAACTTATGGCCGAGGCGAGCAGTGAAACTGAACGCCCCTTTGGATGTCAGGTTCGGGAGAAAGAAAAAATGAAAGAAATGAGGGGTCATGGGGATGTTGAAGAGCTTGAATGCCCCACTTATCTGAGCGAAGGTGTTAGGAGTCATCTGGTGCAAGGGGATGTCAAAATAAGCGAAGATGACCATGAAAAAAGCAGAAAGAGGAAAACGAAAATCAAATTCTACCTGCCCTAAGAAAAAGGTGAAAAACCCTAGAGGAAATTCTACGGGAGATTGGTCTAGCCTAGGGATCTCTACATCCAACTCCGCCGGAATGCTATATGCTTCGTAGGCGGCTCTAAGGGTGTCTGACTTGACCTTCGACGAAGTGGAAGAGAATGTGGGGACACGTGTGACCGCAACCTCAGGTATATAAGAGGTCTCGACATCCAGATAATGGGGGGTATGTTTTCCGCACTTGGAGAAAATCTCTTGATTCCTCATTGTCCTCCTAAGAGAGTTTAGATACCTGACTCGAGCGTCGGAGTGAGCTCCGTCGAAAACCTTCCGGTTTGTTCCTATTAATGCTCGCGTTAATCTCGCAGGGTACAATCGTCTTTTCCCCGGCATCATCCTCGTGGGTTGTGCTTTGGTGACTCGTCATCCGTGTCATTTCCTTCCGGAACAGTGGTGTTTTGAATAACTAAATTCGAGTTGAATAAAAATCGATAGGTGAAATAGAAAGAGAGAGTAATTTACTTTCCATGAGTGGAGAGAGATCTTAAAGTCAATCAGTGTCTTTTAATCAAGAAGAGATAAAATGAGAAGACCAAGTAAATTAATACGCTCTCTGATAATTACTAAAGTATATTATACTTTTTGGGTCAATTTCAAAAAATTGAATGTGTCATGTGATAAATTCCCATTGATTTTTTAGGTAGAAAGAATTGTAGAATGGTTGATCTGCTCGTGTTGGGCCCATACAAGGCCCGGTTGAACTGAGCCCTCAGGAACGATAGGAGGGCTTATAGGCCTACCTTAGGCATGAATCCCTGGGCTTGATTCCAACGGCTCAGTCCAGTTGCCATCTATGGACAAACAGATCTAATGGGTGTTAAATAGGAAATCAACACTCAGCATCCCTGCTACAACTTAAGCTAATTCAACATAATTAGACAACTTAAACAACACTAGTACATTTCAAACCAACAAAAAAAAAACGAAGTTTGATAATAATGCTTCAGTTGTGACCATTGGAGTGTCAATATGGCCCTCCTCTTTTGGTTCCTTTGAAGTGGCAATTGTATTATTACTTTAAAATAATACGATTTTAATTAAATTATTTTTAAAATGAAGTACAAAGAAACCTTTTAATGTATGTTTTGATTGTTTGAATATAGTCCACCTTATTTATTCAGATAAAATTTGGTTGTTGTTATTGTTTGGTTATTTGAATTTCAAGTTAATTGTCATATTATAATTTCTGATATTTATTTTATTCAAAATATATCTAAATAATAAATACATATTTATTATTATAAAATGAAATTTGATAAACTTACTATTTGAGCCGGCAAGTAATGAACAAAACCGAGGACGGTTCTTCATCGTGCGATCCAAACGGGCCGAGTCGCCATTATTTGTCAGCCCATTTGCCTCAAAATTCACAGCTTCATATCACTTGCCTTCAAAAGCCTCACCAGAGAGAGATTCATCGGAATCCAGATGTCGACGCGGCTCAAGGAGAGAGGCAGCGGCGGGAACAAGTTCATGGCGACGAAGCTGTTGGATAACTTGACGGGTTTCCTAAGTGAATACCGGGTCGTCCATGAGAAACCTCTCCATATCCAAGTGATCTCGGCCTTGCCTACGAGTAAGGACATAGGCCGGGCCCACAGGCCAGCCTGGCGCTCAGAAGGCCTGGCGGACAGGTCAACAGTCACATCAACGATTAGGCCCCCATATCTGAAAGCCCCTCCAAAGGGAAGAAAAGGGGAGATGGGGTCCATCATATCATATAAGAGGACATCCGGGCCGCCTTTTAGCCCGCCGATCCGGTAAAGGCCTAGTCGCTCGTACTAGCTTACCCCGACCTGGAGCAGGGTCGACATCACCGACAGGAAGCTGCCCACACTCTCTCTCTCTTTCTGTGGCCATCGCTCAGACAGGAAGCCCGATTTGTCCCGCGGTAACCCCCGACCCAGGTTATACCCTGCGCTCCCTCACTCTACCAGCCAGACGCGTGGTGACCCACACTCCCTGGTCCTTACCCGACTCGGTCCCCAGCATGCGGACCGGCCAGTCGGCGCTCGGGGTACGGGCTGTCCTGCCCTCACGCCCCCTTACATCCTTTCATCCAGGGTACGACCCTGTCAACGGGGTTCCTCACGCCGCACCTACCTCTGACATCTCCACGCGGCTAACCCCGCATCCGGTACCCTCATACCGCGCACCCAGTACCCACGTACTGCTAGAGCACCCCGCGCCATGCCGCGCCGCTTCTCAGTGCTCTACAAGGGCTGACGGACATCACACTCTTGCCCCATCAGTATGAACAAGGGGTGTCAGCTCCCCCGGTTACATAAGCTCGGCACTCCCCCTATCACAGGTACGCGTGCGCGAGTTCTCGCATCCCTTGCCTCATTTCAATTCAGTTTCCGCTCATCTGTACTCGGGGACTGACTTGACCGTCGGAGTGCCTGACCGGGGATTCCCCCAGCGAGTTTGCTGACGGTCTCTGTTTTGCAGGGACATGGCGAGACGCAACCAACGACCGGCCACCTCGTCGGCTCGCGGCTCCCGGGAGGCTCGTCTGGCTCGTGGGACTGCCACCCCACTTCGCGACAGGATTACCAAGGATTAAAATTTAATCCGAATGGAGACCTATCTCCCAAACGACCGTCTCGTCGCCGTACTAATTAATTCGAGTTACAACTTAGCCAAACTTGATGTTCAAGCCTTGTAACTCGCTTAACCAATTAATCGCGGAAAAGACATAGAGTGGATCATCGATTTTTGTTTTTATTATCGGGGTCCAACATTATTAATTATCACAATTAATTATCGAATAATTAACAACAAGAATAATTAATCAACCCACATAAAATAATAGAATTCAAAGGAACTACAGAGAGAAGTTTATACCTCTCATTACCTCACGATCTTCTATTGTATGACCCTCCCCTCTTAGACATCATGTGGGCGACGATCTATCATGAACCAGACTCACCAAGGCCTTCCAAGTCTTCCTTTCTTCAACTCCACCGAAACCCTAGCAAGAGGGGTAAGCGCCGACCCCCACCTTCTTCTTCCACCTTGCTCCGCCGACCACAACATGACTCCAAGAAGCTCCCACAGCAAGGGAACAAAGAAGAAGAGGTGAAGGAAGATGAAGAAGAGGATGAAGAAGAGAGAGAAAACTCTCCTTCACACAACCACCCTAGCAGCCGGCCACCACCCTCTTCCTCCTCACCGCCGACGCCAAGCACCGCATATCTCTCGCCTTTGCCGCCGGCCTTCACTTCCTTTCTCCCTCAAGATTGCTCCGGTCAAGAGAAGAGAGGAGAAGACTTCTCTTCTTCCTTGCGCCACCAATCAAGAAAAGAGAAGGGAGAAGAAGAAATGTTGCCGCCGGTTGCCCTAGGAGAGAGAAGGGGTGGGAGAGGAGAGAAGCCCTAGGTTAGATGTAGAATTGGATGCCTTGGTTTCATGACTCTATGGGGTATTTATAAGGCTACAATAGGGACCATGAGGAAGAGTTGGGTCTTGGCCACCTAATGGATTAAGGCTCGATCTATTAATGAAGAACTATTCTTCATCTGAGCCTCGAAGCACCACCGGAGGAGGACAAATCTGTTTCAAGGAAACTGCGTTGCGCAGGGCCTCAGCAATTTCCTGGTCGGGAGACGTCCGACTCAGCTCGGGAGCTCGGGATACTTGGTTGGGAGTTCGAGAAACTCAGCTCGGGAGACTTGGTCGGGAGTTCAGGAAACTCAGCTCGGTAGCTCGGGAGACCGGGTCGGGAGCTCGGAAATTCAGCTCGGGAGACTGCAATTTGCATAAAAGGCAACTCGGGTCACTCAACAATTAAGTTAAAATTAATTTTTATAATTTTAATTTATTATAAATTCTCCGAAAGGAGTACATTTCCTCCAACAAGTGCATCCCTGCAAACTAGAAGAAGTAAGAACTTTCTGGTCTCAAGCTCAAACTCAATCGATACAGATGCCACAAAAGTTGTTGCCAGTGGATTGAAGGACACAAGTTGTACAGCATCTCCAAATCCTGGTGAAATTGTTGTTCATACTATATTAAATGATAAGTAGAAAGATTGTTCAAAAGTGCAAATCGAGACTTCAAAAGAATTGGGATTTGATGCTAAGATCAAGGGTATTCCATGCGAGAAAAAAATCTGAGGTTGCACATGGATCATCTGCAAACACTAGTGTTTTTGATAAGGCAAATGAAGATGTGAACTATGGTCGAATTGGATCTAAGTACCCAAGTAAGTTGCATGAGATGCTGGCAGTGTTGGAAGGGAAAGTTCTAAAAATAGCATCCGAAATAAATTGGACGTAGGAAATATTGCATAGCAATAACCCAGATCATTCAAAGCTGGTTCTCTCTGATATCCAAAGCCAAATATGTGGAATCGAGAAAGCCGTTGCTGATGCAGTTCGTGGTACTACATCTCAGCAGGGCTCCTCTGAAGTCATGAAAGCTAACTGCCAGGATTAAAACAAATTTGCATCAGGTCATAATGATCGAACAAGCATTACGAGCTATCCAGTTAGAGAATTAAAAAAAGATGTGGTAGAAGCAAGGTTCTTTCTGCATGATAAGTTACCAAGAGACATGAACTCATCTGGCATTTTGGAAGGTCATAGCTCAGATTGCAGTGACTCAGATTTTGAAGATGAGACACAAGATCGCATTTCAGTGAAGTTCCTGGCTTATCGAGATCTCGAACAAGGTGATCCTAGCGATAATGTTGTGAATTTTGCATCTGAGCATGTGACAGTACAAGCATCTGCAGCAGAATATGCTTCAAAGAAGATGGCCAGTGGACTTTCCGAAAGGTAAAGTGAACTCGAAGAAATTTTTGACATGGAGAAGAAACCTGCATTGGTGTTGCATGAACAAACTGAGGGACCTTACAAAGATCAATTATGTGAGATAGGACAGAAGCCTTCAACTGGTGGATGGTTTGTTTCAGAAGGAGAAGCTGTTCTTCTTGCCCACCATGATGGATCCTGCTCGTACTACGACATAACTAATTATGAGGTGAAACTTTGAACTTTTAATACTTACAGACATCTTTTATTCCCATGTTTTCTGGTACACACTAATTTACTTTTCCATGTTTCAGTTCAAGGCTGAATACAAACCACCATTGGGTGTGTCGAACAATTTGTGGGGTGATTGTTGGATAATCCGTGCACCGGGTATAGGTGGATGTTCCTGGAAATATGTTGTAGCAGCTTCATCTGGGAATACTAATGAATCTGGATTTTGTTCTTGGGATTATTACACAAGAGGTATACAAGCATTTTGCATTGGAGATGCAGCGAATAGTTCCCCATTGCCATGGTCATCTACGATGCCTCTTGGTTCGGTAAATAATACTGGCTTAAGGCAGAGTAATTCGGCGACATCAACTATTGGACAACAACAGTGGTGGTACAGGCCTTGTGGTCCTCTCTTACTCTCTACTGCTACCAGGCAGAAATCTGTGGATGCTTATGATATTCGTGACGTTGAATTAGTGACGAAGTGGGAGACTAGCAGTCCTGTGACGAGGATGGACTACTCGAGCCCTTTGCAATGGCGAAGTAGAGGAAAGGTGATTATAGCAGGGACCGAAGCCATTAGCCTTTGGGATGTCAATTCTTTAAACCCTCAACCCCTACTGTCTGTTGCCTATGCTGGATAAAGAATCCATTCCCTTCGTGTAAACAACACTGATGCTGAACATAGCGGTGGCATTCGACAAAGGTTATTTTCTTCTCTTGTCAACTTTCATATAGAAATGTTATGCTAATCCGTTACATCCAACTGCAGAGTGAGTTCATCAGAGGTGGAGGGCAATGATGGTATCTTCTGCACTCAAGAAGCATCAATGTGCTCGACTTTGACATCGCGTCTGGTATCGGCATCAAAGTATCTAAGCATGGAGGCACAGACCACTTGATCTTCTCTCGCGGGGACTACATATTCGTCGGAAGCACTGAAGGAAGATTGCCCATTAAAGGTCGATCACAGAGACAAAATTACTCATTGCGCAAAGGAAAGCTCATCGTATCGTACCAAATGCCGAGTCCAATTCTCACTCCCACCACTCTTCACTAACTCGAGTGTACATGTGGGGAAATGACAACACTGTGATGGGCATCCGCCGGCTAGGGATTTCTGTGTTCGATGCATTTCGTGATGAAAATTCGCAGATCTTGTGCTTCGATCGCGGGAATACAATAGATGTGAAGGAAACAATATTGGCCCAGAGGATTTGTGCTGTCCTACTTTCGACTATTCCGGATCGAGAGGTCTTGTAATATCAAGAGGCCGCCCTGCCTCCTGGAGTTTTGTATCGTGATTAAGGTGAATATTTGCTATGTTAGTTTGATCTTTGCTTGTTTAGAAGTGTTTTATTTTGAATGTTTCCATATGCAAGTGAACCAAGCTATCTAATTACATATGTTCTTGTCTCATTTATCATTCTATAATTAAAATTATTAATATTTAAGAAAAATACAATAAATATTTGTCTTTCATATCTTCAGCTGTAATAAATGTAAAAGTGAGAGAACGCAATGATAAATATTTGCTTTAATTTTTTTTTACAACAACATTTAAGTTTTTTTCTTATTAAGTAGGGCGTTTATCTTAATAATTTTTTTATTTAATTTTTTTTGAATATTATGACGTAAATGGGAAGCCTGGGAGTTAATTGCAAGTAAATAAAAAATAAAAAAAATATATTTGTTCCGTACGAACTTGTACGATTTAAAATAAATTATATATATATATATATATATATTTATTTATTTATTTGCTACGGATAACGTTCTTGTACGAGCTCACTCATGACGCCTTGAATGAATTTGCTTAAGTTAAATTAAGATGCACAAGATCAAATAGTTAAACAAGTAACTCTATCAAGATCAGTGAGTTGGTTTTGACTTGTTTTCAACCCTGTCATATTTTCTGTTCTGTTGTACAATTATTCTAATACAACATTGCAGCCACGATTTTATTATTTGCATCTTTTCTCTTGTCCAATTATTAATCTAATACACCGTTGCAGCCATGGTTGACAGGATCACGGTCCACTAATTCTTGTTCTGACAGCGAAGCGACGATTTGGTCGACACCTTCGATGGCAATGCAATCAGATGATGTCGAACTTCCTGTAAACACCATCAAGGGTAAAATCAGCATACATGTCGAGATCAGTGAAACAAAGTATTTTAAATCTCATTAAGTCCCTTTAACCGGTTCGGTAAGAATTTATTTATATTCATTTAATAGGCAGAAGATCAAATAGATGAAGAAGCTTGAACAACTCTATCAAGAACAGTGAGTTGGTTTGGCTTGTTTTCAACCCTGTCATCCACTTATTAATTCTTAACAGTACTAATAGCAAATGAGAAACCTTCATCGATCTGGATTTCAAGATTTCGATACTAAATAATGTCTAAATAAGAGGTAGAAGCAGATACCCGTGCCAGTTATTCTAAACATCTAACACAATGAGAATCAGCAATGCTTAAAAAAATTTGAAGTCAACAAAGGAAGGAATAGCTCACCGCGAGCGCTTTGATTCTCTACGGCGACGACGGCGGCCTTCTCCTTACAATCTATAGAACCGAGCCGATTGCCCCCTTTCTCTGCCGGTTCCTCCTGCAACCACTTATTGGCGTATAACAGCTGGTACTCCTCGTTGGAGACGTCGCTGAACATGTTCATCGCGAGGTAGCAGGTGTGCTCCCCGCGGTCGGCCTCCGCATTGTGCTCTTCCACGAGACGGAGTTTATCCTTGAAGACCTTGAACCGGTTTTCGTCCAGATCTAGGGCTTTTTGGTCGGGGTGATACTCGTCCCTCCACTCCAAGTAGAGCATTCTCAGCTCCTCGTCACTGCGGACGGGGACGGCAGCGAGGGAGGAGGAAGACATGGGCGGAAAGAGAAGAGAAAAGCTTGATGCTTTGTTTGGAGATGGAAAGACTTCCTTTGTATAAAAAAATGTTGAATCAGACAGCAAATAAATTGAATCTGAGATAACCGATTCGATCCTACGAAAGTTTTCTACCGGTCACTAGGTATATCGGAAAGCGCTCGCGGTGGTCAGTCTAGAAGTCCAGCGTCCCAGGGTTCGCGCCTTCCTTTATATAGAAGAGAGGACAGTGAGCATTGTGGGCATGCCGCCTTAAATTATTTATTTTATTTATTTATTTATTAATAATAGATATTTAATCAATATATTTATTTATGAAATCAATATATACAGAGAGTTTTCTATTAAAATTCTTTAGGATATATCATTTATGTTTGATTATATTTTACTTTTAAATATTTAATTTTTAAAAATTATTAATGTTTGATTATAGAAAGCTTTAAATATTTGATTATTTAAACTAATTAATATTTGATTATAGAAAGTTTTAAATCTTTGATTATTAATATTTGATTATAGAAAGTTTTAAGTGTTTGATTATTAAAAATCATTAATGTTTAATTATAGAAATCTTTAAATGTTTTATTATTAAAAATCAGTTTGATTATAAATAGCTTTTAATGTTTGATAATTAAAAATCATTAATTGTTTGATTATAGAAAACTTTAAATATTTGATTATTAAAAATTATTAATATTTCTTTTAGAAAACTTTAAATGTTTAATTATAAAAAATCATTTGATTATAAAAATATTTAATTATTAAAAATAGGTATATTATTAATAATTTCTTTACAAATTCGTGTAAACAAAATAAATATTTTATTTGTAATTTTATTTTATATAAATAGACCTAATAATCCGTCAACATGCTTACCCAGCTTTGATACTTATCAATTTGTATTACATGGTTTTTAATTAGTTAATGGCTAATTCGATTAGTATGTAATAACAATAAAAACAACAGAACCCTAATTAATCAGATAAACTAATTTCACTCCCATTAAGAAAAATACTAGGGGAGTGGTCAACACAATCTCGTTCATCGTGGACTCGATTAGGACAATCTTATATAGACTAGCTTCGTGATTTTTCAATTAATCTAGATTCGGATTCTCTTTTGGATCCTTCTGAGCTCTTTTAGTTCTACCTTAAACTCTTTAGGATCCTTGTGATGAATTAACTCTACACAACTTGTCATACGAGATACATCCTTCATAGCGCCTTCATGTTAAGACAATTTATGGTTCGTGGTACTATGAGTTTTGATATTTGGATAAAAGATTTAAGTTAGGTTCATCATTATATTTGATATGTGTATTTGAGTGTGCAAGTTCTCTATGATATACATATGACTCAGTTTGATAGTTTCGGGTCTGGTGAAAGATGGAACATTCGAGAGACCGTAGATAAGGTAACAACGATGAGTCAAAAGAAGCGCACTTCGAGGCATACGCAAACGATGACATGTGGAGACGAGTCGCAGGCTTGTATGCATCTGAGGGATGAGAGCCAAAGCAAAGAAGACTTGAAGATAAGAGTCAAGGCTGCAAAGGAGAGTCAAGTGAGTCGTGAGGGTTCGAGTGTGAGTGAACTATATTCGGGATGGGAAACCCTAAGATTAGGGTTTTACCAGTCGACTAGTATGAGATCAGTCGACTGGTAGAGGTCATAGAAAGATCAGTCTACTGATCTTCTATGCAGTCGACTGGAAATTCAAACGTTGAGCTGTAATATTCGGATTTGGCTGAATCAGTCGACTAGTGTTGGCACCAATCGACTGGTAATGACTAGTCCAGCAACGAGCTCTATTTAAAGGAGCTCGGTTTTGCTGGCTAAGGTTGACGAAAGTGGTCTTGGTTAAAAGCCAATTAGTAGTCTAAATACTTAGAGTTCTTGTGCGAATTTGTGGCGAGGTTTCTCCACCCACAAGAGCTATACAAGCTAACCGAAGGCTTTCCGGGGAATCATCCACCAACGGATCGGGATCGTCCATCTTACGAACAGTCGTAGAGTAGGAGTTTTTCTCCAAACGACGTAAATCGGTGTGTTCTCTTCTAGTTAATTTTAGTTTAATTGTTATTCTGCTTGCGCACTAACTTGTAGGAAGAGAACCACGAATTGAGTGAGTAATCGGCTATTCACTCTCCTCTAGCCGGGCCATCAATCCCAACACCCCATACATGGTGTGCAACTACTTTGGGACGCCCTGATTATGATACAATCAATGCTCAGATCCTGTAATTATCTAGGACTAAAAACTCTTCTTACTCATGTTTCCAGAACAATCGATCGAGCCGTCCAATATTCCCTTGACTCCATGAACTGAGTCATACTCTATCTCCTCAATCGCCACCCATAGGTCATTCCATCTCACATCGTAACGAGTCATCGTATATATCATCCGTGACATCTAGAATTGAAAATAATAATGCAAGTATAATACTGACAAATAATAACAAGGCCTATTTAATTTAATTCACACATATGTATAAAACCAATACACAATTTAAATAATTAAGCAAATAAGAAAAAACATTTCTTTATTTATGGAGCTTTAGTTGATTGACATACTGGATTGGTCGATTGATAAAACGGATCCGAAGATTAATTTAGTCTCTTGTACTCATTAGAACTGATCTAAATGGATAGGGATGCCCTATATATTGTTAGCCTAAGCTCATTTAAGTCTAGCATATACTTATTGATCAAATCAAGGTTCATTTAATCAATTCTAGCCAATTTGACCCAATTTTAATCAAATCTGGTTCATTTGAATAAATTTGGCCAATTTGACCAAATCTGGAAAGATCCATCTCAATAAATCAAAACTGGCACAAATCTAGCCCAATTTTGATTAGTCTAGACCCATTTAATTAAACCTAACCAGTAATTAAGATTCAATCTGGTCTGAATAAACAAACCGGTTCGAACCGAATCGGTTTTAATTTAGGCTAAATTGGTAAGATTGAACCAAATAATAGTTTGAACTTGATTGGGATCTGATTCGATTAAATTGATCTATTTAAATCAACTAATAATTTGATCAGACCTGAATCTGATTGGACAAATCAGTTCTAAGAAAAAAATATTTAATGTTAAATATGATAAAATAAAAACCCAGCTCACAAATTATTGAAGAAGTCCAAGAAATTTTCTCGTAATTTATTCGGGTTTTCAGACTCATGATTGAAGATTAACGGATGAGATTGAGATCACCAAGTTTGAAAGGTTAAAGTGGTTAAAAACCTGAATACTAAGGTTGTGTTGGATGAAGAAGCAAAGTTGGAGGATTAAGTTGCTCAAAACCCTACATTTGGGGGTGCAGATTTGATCATCCAAAGTAGAGGGGTTAAATTGCAAAACTATCCTAGCTTAAGTTCTCCCCTTCCTCTCCTTCCTCTGCCCAACTTCACTCGACACAATCGCACGTCGAGGCCAGTCCTCTTCCTTCCGTTTCCTTTTTATTTTTTCTTCCTCCTCTCCACCCTCTGACACTGGAGCTTTGCCTCAGCCTCGATCCACCGGCCAACGTCCCTTCCTTGTGACTAGGTAGTTGACAACCCCTTTTGCTTGACCTTTCCCTTTTCTCTTACGCGCAGGAGCCTCCTTCAATCTAGCGGCGCCTTATCGGTCTGAAATCTGTTGGCTAAGCATTTGGAGCTCTGCAGCACTGCCGGAGCCAGCGTGTTAGGGCTCGTCACCGACCCCAAGTAAGTGCGATTGTGTTCTAGGTGCGGATGCATTTTAGTCCAGTCGTTAGGTGGAGTGAGACCTGTTCTTCATCGTTAAGCCCTAATCTGCCTTCGATGTGTAGATTTCGTGGGAGGTTGAGGCAATTGGAGGAGGGGCGTGGGTTGTCAACATGATTTTGGATTGGAGATTGTTAATCTACCTCCTATTTGATTGATCTGATGGAATTGGGAAAAGGAGCAATGCTAGCGCTAGGCTCAGGTAAGGTATATTTGGCCCCCACGGGCTGGATCGGATGGTGAGGCGCCTGCCGATTTGAATGAGGTCACAGGTTCGAGGTCGCCATTTGCACGGGAATAAAATCCTGGTCTGCTGGCATTAATTCCCTCGACCCCAGGCGCCTCACTACACCAGTGATAACCGTGATTTGCCTCCCTCTGAAAACCTGTGGGGCAGGGATCAGGGGGCCGTTGAGGTGGCGGTTCCACCTTTTTGAATCAGGTAAGGTATATTTTGAATTATGGTTAGATCTGAGTATTAGATCTGGAGATATGCAATTGAGATAGTTAGTTAGTTTCAGTGTTGTAGATTAGTTCAGATTCCTTCTTTTTTTATTTGAGCTGGGGTTTTGGTCTTTTGGATACTTTGTGATAGTTTCGTATTTGATTTTGATGAGTTTATGTCTGGAGTTGTTCTATGGTTTGAGCGCAGCTGCCCTTGTGGATGGATCTGTTTTGCTTAGGTGTTTGGATGAGGATCATGCCGTGAGTTGATTGTGATTCCAATCTAGTCATGAGGTTGTTTTGTTGCATGTTGCCGTGGTTGTGGAATTGGGATTCGGTGGGGATTAATTCCCTTGACTTGGTTGCTGTAAGGTTTTGTGGTAGAGGTCATTTGATTTTTGGTTCCTTTGCCATGAGGGGTATTGAGAACATTTTTGATTTGTTGGTTTAGGTGAGTTGGGGGGAATCTGATATGTATTGTCGTAAGGATCACTTGTGAATGATTCTGTTTATGGAGGTTTTGTATGGGATTGTAGCAAGTAGCATGTAATAACAACTAGGATTCTTGGTTGTTTAGCTTACACTACACTTGTGAGGCAGATCCTTGATGGGATTAGGTACAGGGGTTTTCCATGATGATGAGGTTGTGGTTATACCTTAATGTGAGCCACTCTAAACTCGGGCTAAGTTTGGGTTAAAACCTAAATTGAACCTAACCTTAATTAAGTGGGGTAATTAGAGATTAATCATGTAATTATGATAATTAAATGAAACGATATAATTAGGATGATCTTAATTGATTAGGATAGCTTGTTTAACTAGGTATCATATGTTATCATAACTAAACACTATATCTACTAACACAGGACATTGATTTTGCACATATACCTAGACAGGGGTTCTCTTCGATTATGAGCACCATCATTGGAGGTGGATACCTTCTGACTTATCTCTGTAGATATCATCAGGTTTTTATGCATGATTTATTTTATGGATAGTAGTAAAATTTACCTTATATCTATTTTTGTTTATTTTGCTTGATACTTACTGATTGACCCTTTAAGATACTGAACGCTTATTTTCAAACCGTCTCAATACTTGATACTCTTATTCTGTTAGAGTACACACTTGTGTATGCGTGCGTAATATATACATGTCATATTATACCTGACATTTGTTGATATCTTACATTATTGCATGTTTAGTAGCATATTTGTAGATGATTCATGTTTACAGACCAGTGCATGTCATGTTGAGGTTTGATTGGTGGTATTACACGTCTTAATGTCATGCACCATCTTTGTATTGTTACATAACTGGCGATCCATTACTCCCTTGTAGTTAAGACGGATCGTCAATCATATCAGGATCTTTGCATACTATCACTCATGAGTTAGTGGTACTATTGGACAGTGTGTGCAGTTGCCTTGTCAAGCCTCCGCTCGGTCGCTCATAGGTAGTAGTATCCGCAGTATGGTAGCAGACAGGGATTCTTCCTCTTTTCCGTGATACGAGAAGATGAGAGTGGTGCTCACCTATATGAATTGAGGTAGGATGGGTGTGTCCTCCGCCAGTATCCTATCCACTCGGTCACTAGAAGTCTTGATGGCAGAGTACGTACAATTGTCATAGCCCTACCCACTCGACCTCACCCATCACCGGTGATAGTGGCTGACTGGTATCAGGGGTGACCATGTCATTAGATCATGTTCACGATTGCATGGATTGCATTTGTTTGAGTTTGCTACATTTGTTTAAGCTATGATTGTTGAATTTAGATGATATGTATGTACATGAGATATTTTGTTTACATATGATCTGGTGATCTTTCAGGTTCGAGGATTTATGACCTTCATACCTAGCGAGTGGGTTTGACATTGGTATATACTTCCATTCAATTTCTCGGGCATGTGTTCTAAGTATTCCTATAAGACTGTATCTACTTAATTCTGTACTGCTTTTGTATAACTTTTTTACAGTTATGCATATCTATCTGTATATATATCCGTGGAGTCCCCTTGGATTCACCACCGTTTGCTTGATTTTCTATTCTAGGTTGATGTACTGAGAGTTGCTAGGAGAGAGCCCTATCGCTAATTCCACTCTCTGTCGGGCTGACTTCGTCTCGGTATTTTTTTTATGGATGTTTTATTTTCATTATTTTCTATTTATGTGGACATGTATTTGTGTTTTGTACTATTTGTATGCTCAAGATAAACTTATGAAGTTTTATTTATCGTAACTCATACTAATATGTAACTTTCTTATATGTGTTACATGTTTTTTCTCTTATTATATATTAATTTGTAGCCGTGTATATTTTGTATTGAGGATTTTTATTATCCGTTGTACCAGGAGACGCTGTTTCGTGTTTCTTTTTGATGTGAGAAAGTTTTCTCGCTTTTTTTTAAATTTTTATTCTCCATGAGAATTTGTTTTCTTTTTTATTTATAAAAAAACAAATATTTTCTCACTTTATTGTGCTTCGTCGTCTAATGCTCAATTGCTCATGTTGTGCTTTTTCCACCGCGACGAACACGGTGGTAGGTCGATCGCCGGCCTTCCGACAGGGTCACCGACGCTTACCAACCATGGACGGCGATTGCTAGCCACCTGTCATCGGCGCTCGCGTCAGTTCCGAGAACGGAGAAAACGCGACACAGTTGCTTTTTCCCGACGCGACTACGCGTCCTTTGCAGCGATATGATTGCCGGAGGGATTTCTTCTAGCACTGGGCATTACTTGCTATGATACCTGATGGAACGTGCCCGACACGAGGGATGAAGAAATCGCGGGGCGCGACAGGACAGATCGAAGCGACTTTCTTTTCTGGGCCCCAGGGCCCCCTCAGGAGACGCGCCCGGGAAGGTTAGCCCGAGAACCCCTCCCGGGAGCAACCCAGGAGATTAGACTCCGAGAGCACCTCGGGAGTTATAGCGCCCGTAGATCCCGGGCTCACCTCGGGAGGTGGAGTCTCCGTAATTACCGACCTCAGATAATGACCCCCTCACAGTACAGATAAGCATCCTCGTTAAAAGAGGTCTGCATGACCCTTAAAAGTCGCAACGGGTGGAAGCATGATAACGGCGCAGATCATTTCAAAGATTATCCAGTTGCCAACGGAAGAGGGGGGCGTGCCTTAAGTATCGGAGACATGGCACCGAGTGAGGGGGCACGGCACGTCTAGTCTGTCGTCGTCAGTATAAAAGGTAATCCAACCCCTCCAGTAAAGGGGTTACGGTCTCTCAATCCTACGTACATTCTTTATTTCTCGCTACCTTTACTTTTCGGATCGACACTGACTTGAGCGTCGGAGTGGATTTCGTCGGACTCCCACCGACGTGTCCCCTAACTCTCGTGTTAATCTTACAGGACCCTAAGTTCCTCCTCGAAGTAGCAATTTCCAAGGGAGCGGAACTCCAGTAACTGATCATCATCGTCGAATCTTTCCGGAACCATACCTTTGTTATTGTAAGAGAATTCGTACGAAAGAAAAACTATAGTGCTTTGGGAGAAGAAATAGGAGTAGATGCATGTGGTTGCCGAGAAGATAGGAACCTTCATGATTTTCCACGAACCAAATCCCTCCGAATCAATCTATTCTCCTTCCTGTATCTACTTTCTGATTTCATGGGATGCCTAATTATAGGAAAAGAGGTGGTAACTTGTACTCTTATTGCATATGAGGAATATGAATAGGAATGGGCGCCCATATTTCATCTTATTTCCATCCGTAGCGGCTTCTCAATGAAAGCTCCGGACTTTAAATCACGCAATCGACATAATCCCATAGATTATCACACATTTGAGATGGACATTAAATTTTGAATAAATTCAAATGCATCATATAATTTTATATCGTCCTTGAAAATTGATTCAACCAATTTAAATAATCCGATTCTCAATTATTATCCAACTTTTATACATATTTATAAAACATGATTAATTATATAAAAAATCATAGTATTTAATAAATAATGTTTATAAATAAGTATGATGATAACTTTCAATCAAATTAAACTTTTATCCATATTCATAAAATCTGGTTAAATATATTAAAAAATTATAGTATTTAATAACTAACTCTTATAAATAAGTTTGATGGTAATTTTCAATGAAATTAATTAGATAATTTTGTATTTTGCATGATTTTTTTTTTTCAAATTGGACGGACCGTTCGTCACGAGCGCTTCCCAATTTAGTCTGACGGTCAGTGGTAAACTTTTGTGAGGACAGGTCAATCGCCCCAGCTTTCATATTACTTAACTTAGTTAATCATTTTTAATTAAACAATTTAAATTAATTAATCATTTTAAATAACCAAAACATTATTATCTAAGTATCAAAATAATCCTAAAATATTCACCTAAGTATCACAATATCACTAAAATTATAATCTAAATATCAAAATAACCTAAAATTATCATTAAAAATATTGAAAATACTAGGTTTAGAATAACCCTAAAATTATCATCTAGAACAAAATAACTCTAAAACCATCATCTAAATATTAAAATATTCCAAACATTATTAATCAAAATAATCCTAAAATTATGATTAAAAATTTTGAAAATATCATACGAATAATAAACCTAAAATTATTATCTAAGTACATAAATAATCCTAAAATTATCACCTAAGTATTAAAATATCCTAAACGTATCATATAAGTATCAAAATAATCCTAAAATTATGATTAAAACTATTTAAAAAACTATATGAAAAGCTTCTACCGTGGGAGGAACAGTCGGAATATGACGACCACTCGTCAGGTCGGAGCAGGAGCAATCACAAGAAGGAGAGAAGGATGATTCGTTGGAGAGATGCACTAGAGTTGTCGGGTAGAAGAGTGCTGGTGGAGGAGAATGCGGAGGATAAGGAAGAAGTGTGCAGCGGGATCGGGGTAAAGAAACCAATAGCGTTTTAAGTCACTAATGTAAATTGTCCAAATTTTTAAAAATTCGCCGGTAACAAATATACATAATACATTAGCGACGAATGTTACAAAGAGAACTTTACAAATTCACTGCTAACATAGGTAGCGACGAATGTTACAAATTCATCTAATACCAAACTTTAACAGTGATATGAAATTTAGCCAATAATGTTGTTTGTCCACAAACTCAAATTTGTCACTAATAATTCGTCGCTATTTGACTTATTTTTGTGGTCATTTAAAATTATCGAATTCAAGCCGAACTCCAACATGTTCGATATTTTTTCAAGCCGAATTCAATTTCATAATATTTTATTCAATTGTTCGGGAGCCGCTTTCAAGCCAAACTCGAATCAAATTTTATTATTTTTACTCAATTATAATTTAAATATGTCTAAATTAAGGTCCATAAATAATTCGAATCATAATCGAATTTAAATCATTTTAAATTATAGTTCGATTATGGTCAAATCAAGATTGGAGCCAAAATTATTTGTATTTTCAAATTTCGAATCGAATTTAAATATGACTGATCTTGCACCAGGACCCCTCAAGGGACGAGCCACCGGTGATCTATATCGGATGTTGATGAAGTCGCCATGATCCGAAAGAAGTGGAAAGGTGAGTTATTTTTTATGCTAATTGAATTGCAGGACCTTCAAGAAAAATTCATTATAAATTGAAGATATCGGAGTGTCATTCTTCACTGGCGCCTGTAAAAGATGTATCCCTTTTAACATGATCCAAATCAACACACCTGTTATTATTATAAAATATTCTTCAATTTTTTAAATTTCATCTTCTCTTCCATGGACATGCTGACATGATGGGTTGTGTTTGGTACGATAGAACAATGTGTTAAACCTAATCTGGCACGGCCCCTAGTGCGACATTCTGCCTTATCTGACATGGCAGCTGAACAGCCCGTGCCATTTTCCGACTTTGATAGGTTCGATCGTAACTCGGTCGGGCATGGCGTCATTAATTACTTACTCACTGACCAATTAACCCTCGTGCCCACCTTACTGCCACCGTCCCACAGCCCAATTTAGGCCCGGGCCAAGGCACGTGAGGCGCCCACATCCCCCGGAGGACAACCACTCCGATGACATGAAGGAACCAAACAAGCCATGTGTAAGCCATGTGTAAGCCATGTGTGCCACGGCAAGAAAGTTTCTTGGATAATTTACCAAAGGGCGTACCTAAGAATTGGAAATTACCAATTCCGTATCATAGTTTCTATTTTACCAAACGGCGCATGTCTTTATGTAAACTTCCTCTTATACCCCTCTTTTAACTATTGTCTTTCTCTTTCTCTCTCTCAGTAACAAATTTCGAGACGTCCGTGCACATGCATGTTTAGACTTTTATTTTAAAATAATATATTATAGAATCGGCGCTAAAAATAAAAGGTAAAAACTAAAAAATATTTCAATTTTCAAACTTGATTAATATATAAATATTTTTTAATATTTCAATCGATTCGTTAAAATTTTGATTAATATATAAATATTTTTCAAATAAAAACGTAAGGTAAATAATTTTTTTAAATTTGATTAATATTAACTAATATATTTAATAATATTTAATAAATATATTAATATATAAAAAAAATTAAAAAAAAACATAACTGTGGGCCTGAAATAAAACATTTCAGGCCCACGCTGGGCCTGAAATGTTTTATTTCAGGCCCACGTTGGGCCTGAAATGTTTTATTTCAGGCCCACGTTGGGCCTGAAATGTTTTGTTTCAGGCCCACGTTGGACCTGAAATCTTTTGATTTCAGGTCCGACGTGGACTCAATTTTTTTTCTATTTTAAAAATATATTAATATATAAAAAAACGTATCAAAACACTTAATTTCAGATTCAAACGCAGGGCTTGAAGTCATCCCAGGAGGATCTGAAGTCAAATAACTTCAGATCCTATAAATAATTAATTTAATAAATAATAATTAAATATAAAAAAATATTTTTAAAATTAAAAAAAAATTCAGTGCCATGGGGCCTGAAGTCTAATGACTTCAGGCCCAAGGAGGGCCTGAAGTCATCAGACTTCAGACCCTCCATCAATTTTATAAAAATATATAAAAAAAATTTTTATAAAAAAGTTTAATATATAATTACATATTATATAGGAGTGGTTTACGTATATCAGTAAGTTTGGGTGTCGAAACATCTAATAGGAGTGGTCTAGGAGATGAGATTTTGGGTGCCGAAAGATCTAATCTTGTTGTATCACCAATGCTATAAGAGTGGTTTAGGTATATCAGTGAGTTTTGAGCAAAACTCACTGATAGACCTACCATATTTGGAATTCTGAAAACCCTATATCAGTAGACAGGGTTGAGCTAGGAGATGAGATTTTGGGTGCCGAAACCTCTAATCTTGCTGTATCACCAATGCTATAGGAGTGGTTTAGGTATAGCAGTGAGTTTTGAGCAAAACTCACTGATGGATCTACCATATTTGGAATTCTGAAAACTCTATATCAGTAGACAGGGTTGAGCTAGGAGATGAGATTTTGGGTGCCGAAACCTCTAATCTTGCTGTACCACCAATGCTATAGGAGTGGTTTAGGTATATCAGTGAGTTTTGAGCAAAACTCACTGATGGACCTACCATATTTGGAATTCTGAAAACCTTATATCAGTAGACAGGGTTGAGCTAGGAGATGAGATTTTGGGTGCCGAAACATCTAATCTTACTGTATCACCAATGCTATAGGTGTGGTTTAGGTATATCAGTGAGTTTTGAGCAAAACTCACTGATGAACCTACCGTATTTGGAATTTTGAAAACCCTATATCAGTAGACAGGGTTGAGCTAGGAGATGAGATTTTGGGTGCCGAAACCTCTAATATTGCTGTATCACCAATGCTATAGGAGTGGTTTAGGTATATCAGTGAGTTTTGAGCAAAACTCACTGATGAACCTACCATATTTGGAATTCTGAAAACTCTATATCAGTAGACAGGGTTGAGCTAGGAGATGAGATTTTGGGTGCCGAAACCTCTAATCTTGCTGTATCACCAATGCTATAGGAGTGGTTTAGGTATATCAGTGAGTTTTGCTCAAAACTCACTGATGGACCTACCATATTTGGAATTCTGAAAACCCTATATCAGTAGACAGGGTTGAGCTAGGAGATGAGAGATTTTGGGTGCCGAAACCTCTAATCTTGCTGTATCACCAATGCTA
Source organism: Boesenbergia rotunda (assembly GCA_024364735.1). Taxonomy (NCBI): domain Eukaryota; kingdom Viridiplantae; phylum Streptophyta; class Magnoliopsida; order Zingiberales; family Zingiberaceae; genus Boesenbergia; species Boesenbergia rotunda. The sequence continues at coordinate 671,146 of JAGFNQ010000723.1, read as the reverse complement.
TAGGAGTGGTTTAGGTATATCAGTGAGTTTTACTCAAAACTCACTGATATACCTAAACAACTCCTATAGCATTGGTGATACAGCAAGATTAGAGGTTTCGGCACTCAAAATCTCATCTCCTAGCTCAACCCTATCTACTGATATAGGGTTTTCAGAATTCCAAATATGGTAGGTCCATCAGTGAGTTTTGAGCAAAACTCACTGAGATACCTAAACCACTCCTATAGCATTGGTGATACAGCAAGATTAGAGGTTTCGGCACCCAAAATCTCATCTCCTAGCTCAACCCTGTCTACTGATATAAAGTTTTCAGAATTCCAAATATGGTAGGTCCATCAGTGAGTTTTGCTCAAAACTCACTGATATACCTAAACAACTCCTATAACATTGGTGATACAACAAGATTAGAGGTTTCGGCACCCAAAATCTCATCTCCTAGCTCAATCCTGTCTACTGATATAGGGTTTTCAGAATTCCAAATATGGTAGGTCCATCAGTGAGTTTTGCTCAAAACTCACTGATATACCTAAACCACTCTTATAGCATTGGTGATACAGCAAGATTAGATCTTTCGGCACCCAAAATCTCATCTCCTAGACCACTCCTATTAGATGTTTCGACACCCAAACTCATTGATATACCTAAACCACTCCTATATAATATGTAATTATATATTAAACTTTTTTATAAAATTTTTTTTATATATTTTTATAAAATTGATGGAGGGCCTGATGTCTGATGACTTCAGGCCCTCCTTGGGCCTGAAGTCATTAGACTTCAGGCCCCATGGCACTGAATTTTTTTTAATTTTAAAAATATTTTTTTATATTTAATTATTATTTATTAAATTAATTATTTATAGGATCTGAAGTTATTTGACTTCAGACCCTCCTGGGATGACTTCAGGCCCTGCGTTTGAATATGAAATTAAGTGTTTTGATATGTTTTTTTATATATTAATATATTTTTAAAATAGAAAAAAATTTGAGTCCACGTCGGACCTGAAATCAAAAGATTTCAGGCCCAACGTGGGCCTGAAACAAAACATTTCAGGCCCAACGTGGGCCTGAAATAAAATATTTCAGGCCCACGCTGGGCCTGAAATAAAACATTTCAGGCCCACAATTACGTTTTTTTTAAATTTTATTTATATATTAATATATTTATTAAATATTATTAAATATATTAGTTAATATTAATCAAATTTAAAAAAATCATTTACCTTACTGTTTTTACTTGAAAAATATTTATATATTAATCAAAGTATTAACGAATCGGCTGAAATATTAAAAAATATTTATATATTAATCAAGTTTGAAAACTGAAATATTTTTTTAATTTTTACCTTTCGTTTTTAGCGCTGATTCCATAATATATTATTTTAAAATAAAAGTCTGAACATGCATGTGCACGGACGTCTCGAAATTTATTACTGAGAGAGAGAATGAGAAAGACAGTAGTTAAAAAAGGGGTATAAGAGAAAGTTCACATAAAAGCCTGCGCCCTTTGGTAAAATAGAAACTATGATACGGAATTGGTAATTTCCAATTCTTAGGTACGCCCTTTGGTAAATTGCATTCCATTTACAATGCATGTTTGTATAAACTAGGTATAAAAATTGAGAATTAAAGAAAAAACAACAACTTAAAAAAAAATGTAATGACGAGGAAGGAAAGAATGAACTTCTCACATAGGATAGGCCGTGTGTGAATAACTACCTAAAAAATGTCATGATTGGGAAGGAAAATATTGACTTCTCACATAGGATATGGGACCGTGAGGGGTTGTTGAGATGGGGAATCCACCCCTTTGTAATTTTATTTGTATTTTGTAAATATGTAAAAGGAAATAAAACTCCTCCTTTTCCTTTTGGTATATAATATTAATATTCCATTCTAATTTTAATTATGACAAACCTTGCACCAAATGAAACACCATTTGAATGATTATCTTGCCGCTTCGTGTAAATTATATAAATAAAAATTTATACATATTTATGAGATAGGACGGACTGATGCTTAAAAGGGCATCACAAATTTTATAAATTTCCAACAGATTTTTAAAAAAAAATTAAAGAACATCCTATCAAAGTTTTGTACCAAAAATAATCTTTATTTAAAGAACATCCCTCGCCCGTCTCTCCTTTTCTCTTCTCCTTCTTGCTGCTCATGGCTTCCACCGTCGCCATTTCGCACTTCCTCCTCTTTTCATCCGCCCTCGCTGCCGTCTCCGCCGTCCATTCTCAGGACGTACGTCCTGACCCTCTCAAAGCAAGGCGGGGAAGTCCCCGTCCGCAGCGACGAGGAAGTGAGGATGCTGTACCTGGAGTGGTGGGCCAAGCATCTCCCAGCTGAAAATGGCCTAGATCTGGACGAATACCGGCTCGAGGTCTTCAAGGAAAACCTCCAGTTCCAGTTCGTGGATGAACACAATGCAGCGGCCGACCGCGGGGAGCACACCTTCCGCCTCGGGATGAATTGTTTCGCTGACCTCACCAACGAGGAGTACAGGACTAGGATCCTCGGGAACTTGTCCCAGATGAGCTCCACCTCCAGAAAGATCAGCAGCAGGTACCTGCTGAGAGAAGGGGACAAGCTGCCCCGTTCTATAGATTGGAGGAAGAAGGGCGCCGTCGTCGCCGTAAAGGATCAGGGTGATCATTGTGGCGTAGATCATCTCCTTTGGAATTTTTCTTTCGAGATCAAATAATAAAAAGTATTTTCCTAAGTCATTCATAAGCCATACATGCACTGTTGTTCCTAAGTCATTCATAAGCTCCTTGTAATTTTACTGGACGAAAACAGTGCTCATTAATCTTACCCCTTGATAACGTCGTAAAGTTTCTCCGGAAGCATCGATACCAACACTAATTGGTTGGTTTGCCACGGCTTTTTGGAGAGCTTAGCTTGTTCATCGTTGCGTCGATTGATGCAACATGAACATTTTGCTGCATGAGAGAGAGGTAGACAACCATCAATAATTTAAACATAAAATATCTTTGATGGCAAATGGTTAGTCTGACTAGATCACCTTGAAGGTATTGCAAGTCCCTTTTCGGGCTATGTACGGGTAGGTTTTGTCGCCGTTGATGCCACCATTGTTAATGATGTACTTGTATGCGATGTGCACGAATCCACCATTGCAGCCAAGGTTGCGACGATCACAGTCCACTAATTGCTGTTCTGACAGCGAAATCAAATTACCAGTGACAATTTGGCTGATACCTTCAACGGCAGCAACAGTAGAGAACGCCCAACAACTTTCTATAAACACCGTCGGGGTATAATTAGCAATAATTATCATACGATCGTTGAAACAAAATACTTTTTATTATTTGATCTCGAAAGAAAAGTTTCAAAGAAGATGATCTACCACAATCACCCTGTTTCTTTACGGCGACGACGGCGCCCTTCTTCCTCCAATCTATAGAACGGGGCAGCTTGTCCCCTTCTCTCAGCAGGTACCTGCTGCTGATCTTTCTGGAGGTGGATCTCATCTGGGAGAAGTTCCCGAGGAACCTAGTCCAGTACTCCTCGTTGGTGAGGTCAGCGAAACAATTCATCCTGAGGCGGAAGGTGTGCTCCCCGCGGTCGGCCGCTGCATTGTGTTCATCCACGAACTGGAGGTTCTCCTTGAAGACCTCGAGCCGGTATTCGTCCAGATCTAGGCCATTTTCAGCTGGGCGATGCTCGGCCCTCCACTCCAGGTACAGCATTTTCACTTCCTCGTCGCTGCGGACGGGGACTTCCCCGACTTGCTTTGAGAGGGTCAGGACGTACGTCCTGAGAATGGACGGCGGAGACGGCAGCGAGGGCGGATGAAAAGAGGAGGAAGAGCGAAATGGCGACGGTGGAAGCCATGAGCAGCAAGAAGGAGAAGAGAAAAGGAGAGACGGGCGAGGGAAGGTTGATACTCTGTTTGGAGATGGAGATCAGGATGCCTCCTTTATATCGACGAGAAGATCAGGATGCATCGTAAATGGAATGAAATAACTGCACACATGGCTTGTTTGGTTCCTTCAGTGGATGTGGGCGCCTCAGGTGCCTTGGTCCGGGTGTTTATTGGCTGAGGGACGGTGGCAGTGAGGAGGACAACAGGGCTAATTGGTCAGTGAGTAAGTAATTAATGACGCCATGCCCGACCGAGTTACGATCGAACCTATCAAAGTCGGAAAATGGCACGGGCTCGTTCAGTTGCCATGTCAGATAAGGTAGAATATCACATTAGGTGCCGTGTCAGATTAGGGTTTAACACATTGTTCTATCGTACCAAACATCATATCAGTTGCGCTATTTGTTTGGCACGGGCCTCGGCCCAGTTAACCCACGCTTATGTCCGTCGAAGATAAGAAGAAATTTTAGACATTTTATAATAATAACAATTGTGTTGATTTGGATCACGAAGAAAGGGATAAAACTTTTAAAAAAGAAAAGAAAACAAAAACAAAAAATAATTTTTTATAAATTTTTGAAGGCTGGGTGAAAGTCGTCGATTTACTTTTCAATTTGGATCTGGCTTAATGGGTGGATGCAAAATACAATTCAAATATATCAAATGTTAAATAATATAATCTAAATCATTTTATTATTTGATAATGTATACTGAATTACTATATAATGAACAATATACTACTTTTTTTAATATCATTTTAATTGTACTCAATCAAACAATTTAACTCAAATCTTTACATTTATACTAATTTTTCTTTTATACGATAAAAAAAAAAAAAAATGTCTTTAATCCATCAGAGTACATCAAAACCATTTTTTATGCATCAACCACTTTATTTGATTTTCAATTTTCTAATCTAACATCTTACGATTTTCTATACTATTTAGAGAAAACATTCCTGTAACTGTTTAAGTGTTAAAATATGATAGCAACTGTTTAACTGCTATACGATAATTGGACATTAAGAAACACATACTGTAAAATTAAAAAATAATAATAAAGGAGGATAGTGTTGTTATTAAATATAATAGAAATTCAACTTATTTTATTTAAAAAATTAAAACCAATATTTCTAAGGATAACGTGCCCGATGCCTTTGGTTAAAAACTTATTTCCTTATTCCGAAAATTGTTAGATAAGTGAGTTCGAAATTTTTAGTTGATTTTTTTGCCCATATGAAAAAAAGATCAAATATACATAACCAGATTAAGAGATTTAATGTGAATACAAAACGATTTCACATTTCAGGTCAGCATAATGCGTCTATATGATCTTATCCCGAACTAGCTCAATCATCCTTCAACTGAGTATCATTACCCGGATTATACTTGACCGAGCTGGGTCGAACTAAGCTTAGTTGTCAACTTGCTGACTTACCGACTTGTCGAATTGATCCGAGTTATCGACCTGCGGATCTGCGGATTTCCTCACGCGACGCAGAGCAAGTCGACGGTGATGTCTCTTGCTCGCTAGGAATTTCTACCGCACCATTGGTAAGTTTTCTTGCCTCTCATGGTGTGATCTAGTGGGTGCTTGAGTTCTTGGGTTTGTGCTAACTTGGATTTGCTCCTAAGGCTACCGGTTCTCTTCATGGAAGTTGTTTGCGCCGGATTGGAGAGGGGAATGTTTCGGCCGTGATAATCTCAGTAGGAGTTATGCTTGGTTTTGAGTCTTGGATTCATTCTTTGAGGTTTCTAATGTGTTTAAATCAGACGAAGGATTGGAGAGTTTAGCTCAGAAATTGCTAGCTGTTCTCCTACTGCCGTGAACTTGCTTGGGATCATGAAGTTGATTATGTTGGGATGACTTCTGGGAGGTTGCTGATTAATATTGATCATGCTCGGAGTTGAATATTCGATTGGAATATTGGAGTTCATTTGATCTTTTCATGTGGCTATGAGTAGGTATTGGATTTTAGGTCATTTCCTTTATTCTTGCTGATCTGGCTGTGAGACAATAGATAACAGTAGGTTTGTCATGAATTTGAAAGTTGGCTGTGGCTTAATCAATCATAAATTGAATCACATGTTCAACTAGATATTATCATTTTTGAAAGGAATTAGTGTTGAAACTGGTTAAGGTAAATGAGGTGTTAGCCCTAATCTTGATGATTTTGACCTAATTAAAAATTAATCATTTCATTAGAGTTAATGAAATGATTAGATACCTCAGATCAAACTTAATACGGTGTAGTGGTTGGTTTAGATAATTATTTTTGTGTATATAGCTAATATGTCCGTTGAACATTTGATTTTGCTAGGGATTATCCAGACGAAGATTCTCTGCATTTCGAGCACCTACGTTTACGAGACAAGTACCTTCTGACTTATCTTTATAGATATAATTGTCAGGTTTCTATATATGATTTCGCTTATGGATAGTAGTAGATTTATCTTTATTGTCTTTTGTCTATTTTGCTTGATATTTACTGTTTGACCATTTGACATACTCAAAGTTTATCTTCAATACAGTTTCTATGTTTAATACTCCTATTTTATTAGAGCACGTGTACATAGGAATATTTGCATGTCATATACTTGGCATTTATTGATACCTAGCATTATTATATGTCTAATAGGTTATTTGTAGGTCATGATTTATGTTTTAGACCTGTGCATGTCATTTTGAGGGTTGCTTGATGGTTGTTGCGTGTGTTAGCATCATGCACCATTTCTGCATTATTGCATAATTGGTGATCTTTGGCTCGCTTGTGATTGAGATGGATCGTCAGTCATATCAGGATCTGCACACACTATCACTCATGTGTTAGTCGTATTATCAGGAGGGTGTGTATAGTTGCCTTGTCAAGATTCCGCTCAGCTACTCATGAGTAGTGGTATCCGTAACGTGGTAGCAGACAGAGATCCCTCCTCTTTCCAGTGATACGAGGAGATGAAAGCGGTGCACCCCCATATAATTTAGGATAGGATGGGTGTGTCCTCCACTAGCACCTTGTCCACTCGATCACTCAAGAACAGTAATGGCAAAGTACATACAGTTGTCATAGTCCTACCCACTTGACCTCACCCATGACCGGTGACAGTGGCTGACTAGTGTAAGGGGTGACCATGTCATTGCATCATATACACGATTGGATAGATTGTATTTGTTTGTGTTTGTTGCATTTTTTTGAGCTATGATTGCTACATTTGGATGACATGTATATACAGGAGGTATTTCGTTTGTATATGGTCTGGTAACCATTTAGGTTCGAGGGCTTATGACCTTCATACCTTGCAGGTGGGTTTGACTTTGGTATGTACTTGCATATAATTTTCCAGTCATATATTTTGATTTTTCTATGAGACTATATCTGCTTAATTATGTACTGCTTTTGTATAATCTTTTAACAGTCATACGTATCTATATATATTCATGGAGTCCCCCTGGACTCATCACCATTTGTTATGCTTTATGTTTTCAAGCTGATATACTAGGAGTCGTCAAGAGACAAGAGAGAGCCCTGCCGCTAGTCCCATTTCCCGTCAGATTGATTTCGTTTTAATATTAGTATTTACAAATGTTTTATTTACATTATTTTCTATTTCTATAGACATCGATTTGAGTTTTGTACTATTTGTGTGCCCAGAGGGATTTTTGGAATTTTTATTATTGTTAGTCATATCGGTATGCGTCTTTCAAGTCTAGGTTGTATTTTATTACTTATTACGTGTTAATTTTCAATCATGTTGGCTGAGGATGATGAGATGACAGTGTATACCTTGTATCGAGGATTCATATTTTCTGTTGTATAAAGGATGTGCTATCCGATTTTTGACGGACAAGCGACCCCTCAGGTCGTGACAAAACTTCAACATCTAATATACTATAACTATATCACAATAACTAAACGATCAATTTTAATAATAATCTTTGGAATTATTTCCACATGGCACACAAACTAGTTGGTAACTCAACTCATGTATAACCGTAAAATTATTCGCCCCGTTGACTCGGTAGATAATTTCTCAACCGCTCTTTCTCCCACTCTTCGCGCCATGACAAAAATAGCAACAAATAATCTTCAACAAAAAAAGGACTAGTTGCCACAACAAAAATAGCAACAAATAATAAAAAAAATACAATAATCCTTCAACTAATTTGCCTTCACTTTAATTTAATCATTTAATCTTCCTCTAGCAAATCTTTCAAGCATGATTGATAAGAGAGATGCCACATTGTGCATTCCATTCTTTCTATATCCAATTCTTTTCCATTCTAATTGCCAATTATCTAACACGCTGGATTATATGTATTTTTTCTGAAGAAATCAATTAAATTTTATTCGAAAAGGTAAAAATTTGTTGCTCATAAAGGTGGTAAATTTTCTTTTTATTCTTTGTTATTGATCTTTATTTGTTTTGTTGTGTTTAGCGACATGGGGTCGACCGGGATGAAGATGAAGAACCTTTTCAAAGGTCTTCGTTACCTTTCTCAAATCTTCGGTATGTCTTCGTTCGTTGACTCGTTGTATTTTCTCTTTCTTGGATCATGCAAAACAGAATTATATTAGAATTGGAGGGGCAAACTGCTAACAGAATAACGGGACGTGATATAGTTTATTTAGAGCTAATGAATTGTTTACTTGGGAGAATGGAATCAAGAATTTCATATGGGGGAGGGGGTCAAACTGTTTGGGAGGATGAATTTATGAAATCATCGGATTACTTTTATACATATTTTTATCCAACCAAATCCAAATCGAACGCACAGATCTCGAGCCACGAGCGGAAATTGGGCATAATGGCTCTCTTCCATTGCTAGAAGGATTTTTTCCCCATCAATAACTTCTTTGCTTCCTTAATCCGTACTAATAAACAGAGTCTAAAAGTAAGGAGATTTTTTATTTTAGATTTTTATTTGTCTATTGTTTGAACCACCTTTAAGATTATTCAAAGAAATAATAATAATAATAATAGAAATTAATAAAATAGACATTATTATTAATGACTATATTATTATTATTATTATTATTTTGATGATTTGAAGTGATAAGAATATATGTATGTAGTGCCTGAGGAGGAAGAGAAGGAAATGCAAATTGGTAATCCGACAGATGTCAAACACGTGGCGCATATCGGATGCGATGGCCAGTCCATCAACAATTCTCCTAGTTGGGTATGTTTTAAGGATTCGTACAATTTATTTTTTTTATTTTTTAATTTTAGCAATAATTTACTTTTTAAATCAGGAATATTTATTATTTCCCTACTGTAGAATAAAATTTAGTTGTGGTTCTTGTTTAAGATAAAAATTATTTTTAAATGATGTAACTTTTAACTAAAATTACTGCGAACCAAATACTCCATTAAGAATTATCGATTTTGAAAAAAATTGTTATTTTAATATTTGAAAGAATAATGATCTTTTAACAATGCATAATTAAAGATGTCATTTTTTATTTTACTAAATTTTAAAAACTTGACAATATTCTTCATAGTTTTAAAACTTTTATCATTTTATTTATCCAATCATTAATTTCTCAATTTTATATTAAAATATTGATTTTTCTGCGGTATATAGTTTTATGAAGCATAAATTTTAGAATAAAAAATATAGAATAATCAATTTCTTTTATGTGATTTTAAATTTAAAAATATTATGGGAAGTTTCTTTTTTTTCTATGCTAGAAGAAAAAAAAAGGAGTTATCTAGATGTAATGAAACTTTACCGTATTCTTATTCTTCCTCCGCCGTATGATCTTGAACGGACGTCTTCCATCGCCTCTTCCAGATGACTGAGTTCCGGACGCCGGCGACTTCCGCCGCCGCCGCCGCCGCTGCCGCTGCCCAAAGCAACTCCGTATCAGGTTCATTTCTACTCATCTATCACACACACAAACTGTTCGAGCAATGTCATCGCCTTACCTCACCTCGCTTTCGTCCGCAGATCCCCACTCCAGCGACGCCCTGCCTCAGGAGCGCTCCCCCAGCGAAAACGGAGGATCCGACCGGAGGCCGCGCCGCCCACAGCGGGACGTCGGCGCCGACATCCAGTCGAGGGACGCGACGTCGGCTGAGGGGACCAAACCCGGGCGGAAGCACCGGACTGCCACGGCGACCGCCGCCGAAGGCGCTGCCGATGCCTCGGTCGCCCCCAGAAATCCGCAGCGCCGCAAGCCCAAGGGCGGCGGGTCGACGCGGTCGAAGGCGGCGCGATCTGCCGAATCCAGATCCGATGCAGCGAAGCCGGCGATGGAGGAGGACGAAGGAGAACAACGAGAAGAGGAATAGGGTTTCGAGTGCCCTTTCGACGGCATTAAGAAGAAGCGATCGGAAAAATGACGAGAATGGCATGGTAATTCGGACGAAATGGCAGGGAGCAATTTGTAGGAATTAGGCGTGCTAATTTGAAAAAAAAAATCTCAAACGTATTGTTTTTTTTTTTTAATTATTTGTTTATTTAGAAGGGTAAATGGATCAAATATTCGTAAAGACTTATAAAATTTAATTAAATTAATAAATTTAGCAACTTGTTAAACTAAATAAATAAGTTTGGATTTACGGTTAATTGGAGAAAATTTCCCAATCTCAAATTGAGTTTTGCATGTACTTCCACTTGATAAATTTTTTACATTCACTCTCTATGGATTGAGTATAAAAGAGTGAAAACTCAGTATACACTAAAGATTTGAGTATAAATTGTTTGAGATTTGGTACTAATTTAAGAAATTTGAGTATAAAGTTTCGGTAACCCCTCGTGAAAATCTTAATGTGGTGGATGGAACCTGACATACTCAAATTTCTAAATTTTGTACTCAAAGTTTTTCAAATAATACTCAACTTTCTTAAATTAATACTCAATCTCAGACAATTTATACTCAAATCTTTACAATGTATACTAAATTTTTACTCTTTAATACTGAAAAAAATAACGCACAAAACTATCTTGTCAATCCCATCAGAGAGTGCATGTAAAGAAATTTTAAGTTGGGCACTGCATGCAAAGCCCAATTTAATGTTGGGGAGTTTTCTTAAATTTTCCCATATCATACATCCTAAGTGACCATTATGGTCGATCATACGATACGATACAGACATATAAATTATGATAGATATTTTGTCGTAATGCAGTGATTAATACTTCGTTAAACTAAATAAATAAGTTTGAATTCATTGGAGTAAAATGGTGATATCGCTCATCTTAAGCGGTCAAGTATCGTCGATCACACGATACGATATAGACAGGTAAATCACGACGAATATTTTATCCTAATACAATGGCCCTCTAAAGGTCAGACATCAAACTTAACTGTTTGCATTCGTAGAGAATCGGCCCAAAGACCAATTTAGCAAACACACGTAGAGTCTCAATGGTACCAACTCAGCCCCTGGGGTTATGGTACAGCGGTAAGGTAACTAGTCGTTAACTCAGACATCCACGATTCGATCCCCAGCTTTTCCTCCAAATGGGGCGCGAACCCTGGGACGTTGGACTTCTAGACTACCCACCGCGAGCGCTTCCCGATTTACCCTAGTGACCGGTAGAAAACTTTCGTGGGGCCGGATCGATCACTCCAGATTCAATTTGTCTGCTACCTAATTCATCATTTTCAATGGTACCAACTCGACGAGCCAATAATATTTATGAATAAAATTATGAATAATATTCATCAATATAACTTTTATAGATATCATTCATAAATAAATAAAAATTTAAAATAAATAAATAAATTTATATTATCAAAAGGATAAACGTTTCAAAAAATCAAAGCTTAAATTAAGCTCAATCGCCTCTAAAAAAAATTAAGCTCTAAGTTTGAATTAAGCTAGGAAGAAACTAAGCTCAAGTTAGAATTAATCAATCTCAAATTAGTAAAAAGAAATCAAACCAAGTCTAAATAATTATTTCAGCCGTTTAATTCATTTTACATTCTATTCGATTTGACTTACTTATCTCGATTAATTTATCAAATCAATTTGAACATTATAAAATTTTGTTTGGTTGGTCTCTTTTACAATCCTCTAGTTATTAAATATTTTTTTTCTTTTTTAGCATGTTAATAAAATAGAAAAAAAAGTTTTTCTTCTTATTTTTTAATTTATTTTAATAAATTTCTCATTTCAAAAATATTTTTTATCTTAAACTAGAATAAGTTTAATGTTATTTTTAAAATATTATAGATCTATGTTGTTAAAGCTATCTCCACAATGGTTTCGATTAAAAGGATTTTAATATTATTTATTAACTTAATTTAATTTTAATAAATATTGCATCAATTTTGACAATGTAAAAAAAGATTAAACTATAATTATTTAATAATTTTAATATGGTGAAATAATTTTAGTCAAAACTAGTAAATTCTTAAGATACACTTTTTTAAGATAACTTTTAACATCTGGGGCCTTCAAGTAGGTATAAATACAAATTAATGCAATAGATTTTTGTAAAAAATTTAGACAAACCTCCTTTTTAAAATTCTTAGAAAAATTTTAATATCATCCAAAAATTTCTATTTTCTTATCTCATATTATTTCATTTGGCAATTTTTTTTTGAGAGAGCACAAATACAATAGTTGAATTACAATTCGAAATATACTGACCTATTGATAACGGCTCATAACAGGACTTGAAGAGAGGACTCAAGATATGCTTAGTCTGAAAATCTAACAAACTATTCGCACGCGGCGAAATTTAAACCTGAGACCTCATAGTTTCAAGGCCTCCATTGTAATCACCGGGTTACAGTTTGGTTGGCATTTCATTAGGCAAATTAATAGTGTCAGCTAGTTAAAAGTTTAGAATAATATTTTAATAATATTAAATATATTTTCAGAAATAGGTGCACTCCAGTATCAATATAAAATTTTTGTCGATTATTTTCTTTAAAAAATTGTATTTCGCTTTTTTCCCCTTAAAATATCCTTTATAAAAACAAATAAATATAATTTCAAAACAAATAATAAGATTTATGATCACTTTATACTTATTTATAAGTAAACGCAATATTATCAGTTAAAAAATTACAAAATTAAACAAAATTACTCCATATATGTTGAAATGATAAAGCATTGGCTTTTTACCAAACGGCGTACGTAAAAATTATAAATTATCAAAAAAAATCCTGAGATTTCTTTTTTACCAAAGGGTGCATCAAATATTTTTTCTTTGTTTACCTTATATTTTTTAGCCGATTCCCACAATATATTATTTTAAATTGAAAAGTCTCAAAAAACGAGTTCAGATGTCTCGGAATTCTAACTGAGAAAGAGAAAGAGATTTCTTGACGGGAGGGATATAAGTGGAAGATTACTAAATTTGATGTGTCCTTTGGTAAAAAAAAAACCTCAATATACTTTTGATAATTCTTAATTCTTACATGCGCCGTTTAGTAAAAAGCCGATAAAAAATTGAACAAATTTTTAAAAAAAATCAAATTTGGAATCTCAACTTGCATAAATTATAGTATGGATTTAGATTTTCTATAGTATGAAAAATTTAAAGGCATATTTATTTCTCATTCTATTTTTCACACTAATCATTATAATGTTATATTCAAAGAACAATCTCATAAGTTGAATTTCAAATAACAATAATATATTTCAAAGAATAACACTGCAATACTCATTTTAGATTTTGCAACATCAAATAGTACTGATTTTTAAAATGCAACATAATTGTGATCTTATTTTTAAAAATCATTACCAGATATTGATTTTAGAATTTATACAATATCAAAGTGGTACTGATTTTAAAATTTATATAATACCAAAATGGTATTAATTTTTAAAATACAATACTATTATGATGTTGATTTTTAAAACCCATAAAAAATACAACACTATAATAGTGGTGATTTTTAAAATTTAACATCATAACAATTGACCAAAGGGGTAAAATTAAAAATAAATATACATTCTTTAAAATCTGAAAATTAAATATGCCTTTTAAGAATTTTACAATTTTAAATGTGTCATTTTAGTCGATTGTTAAATAAATAAATAAATAATGACGATTTAGCTCCCAGATTAATCAGTCAAAACCCAACAACTAGATTATTCAATAAAATTTTAAAATGAAAATTTACAAAATAATATACATAATTTCATAATTAACACACTTGACAAGTACAAGAGACAATGGCATTAAGAACACTGCCATCAAACAGATCATATTAACACCATTCTCAGCAAAGTTTTCATATTTTAAACACAAACATTCAATATTTCCAGCTTGAAAAAAAGAATGAAAGAGAGAATTATATAACACAGACTGTTGATGTAATCTTGTTATTATGCTTTAGTCATAGCAATCTCTCGAGTAGTCGTAAATTCGCGACGCCAATCAAGCTCTTCAAGTAGAAGATTTTAGCTTGCTGCACCTGCACGCGTACTGTGGGATCGGTCCCTCATCGCCGATGACCCAAGGATGCTCTGACACGGAATTCAAAGTGAGCCGGGATTTAGGATCTATGAGAAAAGGAAGAATTAGGAGTTGTGAGATAGTTCGGTAAGAAAGTATCAGATAAATGCTAACTAGATCAACCTTTGCAGAGAAGGCCTTCGATTAAACTTCGCAGTTGTGGATCTATACCATCGGGAATAATTATGGGGTTGTTGACAATCTACATCAAGAGCTAGATTTTTTCAGTTGGGGATGTCATTTGAAGCAAGGAAAGCAAATGATTCAGGAGTAGTTCGTGTGCACCTTATCGTATGTGTCCTGAAGGGTATCTCCTAGAAAAGGATACTGGCCGAAGACCATGCAATATAGGGTAACCCCCACAGCCCATGTATCAGCAGCCTTACCATGGTAGGTTACATCTGTGTGGAAATGGAGATGAAGTACAAATTCCATGTGAGGTATCGTTTGAAAATGATATTGCCATTCTTACCTAGACAACATTCGGGTGCGGTGAAAACAGGAGTCCCAGGTGATCTCCGGAGCATATCATTATCGTCCTGCAGTTCATCCAGGCTTGTATCAAATTGTGTAAATATTAATGTAAGCACAGCGATTTGAGTTAATGGGTGCCAAAAAGTACCTCAAAAACTTGGCTAACGCTGAAGTCCCCGATCTTTACGTTGTTGCTTTTAGTCACCAAAAGATTATCAGGTTTAATATCCCCATGGATGACATTCTGTGATTCAGAGTATCAGCAGATCATAGCAAAACTAAATGACCTAGAAAATGGAATCAATATCCCCCAAACACACACAAAATATTTTCCCATCCTTTCATGTCGTATTTCTGTTAGATGAATTAATCTATCAAGTAATGCGTGAAGTGATATCACAAGAACAACCATACCAAGCCTTTGAATTGTATGTTATTCTTTGAATTAAATTCATTAGACGAAACAAAGTCACGGAACTAAATACTGCTAACTTAGTGCTAAAGGTTACACAAGCATGATTCTAAATCTGGATCCAGTAACCTATGACCTGCACCTTGTACAAAAGCTCCATCTGCAAAAATGAAATCTGTCTTCCGACATTATGGATCATAGCTTCACTTAGATAAAGATGATTAGTAAGATATCATTCTAACATAGAACAGAATAATATTCTGCAAAAACAAGATATCTTTTAGGAACCGTAATCAGATAAGATTTTGGCCTAAGTTTGATATCAGCTATGAGTATAATCAAATTGTTAAACAAAGATGTCATATTCCTGGCCCATTAACCTTTTAACTACTGGTAAGCATAAAATGCATTATGCAAAAACAGAGTTTTTTTTTATGAAAAAAAAAGAAGAAGAAACACTACGATTTTTTTAGAGCAGCAGATGTTCAAAATGATTGCCCAGTCAAATGCAAAACTTGTCTTGTAACCAGTTCTACAGTGATAATTCTCAATATAAACATCTTACATGAGAATGGAGATGCATCAGACCAGCAACTATGTCTCGCAGGTATCTTCTAGTTGTGCTTTCTCCTAAGCAATCAGCCGCCCCAGAACCTTCAAAAATCCACTTACCTTCAACATATTCTAGCACTGTGAAAGAGTAGATGACGATAGGAAAAATCATAACTCATGAAGGAGCCTAAATAAGTAGAAGCAACAACCAAATAATAGTTGAAAGAGGATACCCATGTAGAAGTTGTCTGTGTTTGGATCATCAATGACCTCGACGAGATTAACTATATTGGGATGTTCCAACATTTTCATGATTGCTACCTGCAGAATAAGCTGTATTGCTTAACAATAGACAACAAATAAAAAGATAGATGTAACTGAGAACAAAAAAGACCACTATCTGGTTGGTTTTAATCAATGCCTTTGCTTTTAGGACATGGTAGTTAAGCAAACAACCAGTTGACATAGAAAAGCCACTGAAAGTTTAGTGCTCTTTTAAGTTTTTGGTTTAACCATCAAAGGCCAAAAACCCAATACATGCATCTCTATAGTTTGGTCAAGTTAACAAAAAACAGAAAGAACAGTGCGTCTAGAATTAGAAACATTCAGAGAGAATCACACTAACCTCCCGAAGAACATCATTCATTGCAGTTTCATAAGGGGCCACATGCAACTTTAACAAGTGTGATTTGTGGAAAATCTGCAATATTGACATAAGCTTAGGTATGCAGGGAATTCAATAAGAAATGACAGAAACGTTCATATTTATCAGAAATCGGCATGCCTAATCAACGCTGATTTTCCATGGAAAATCTGTAAAATCATTACTACAGAAAGTGAATGACAAATGATGGAAACACGGATCATTAAGCTTTCCTCATCAACCCTACATAGAATAATCTATGGCATAGTTTCATAAAGAGTGGAACAGAGATCAGAAGCAAAAATGTCAACACTTAGAAAGGTTCAGAACATATAAAACAATGTGATTTTCAGACAAGATAACTAAAGCCTCAGATAACTCAAATACTTGGAGTATATTATTTAAGGCGCAAATGGATACTCAGGATGAGACACCAGTTTTAAATAGGATCTTACTAAATATGAAATGCTGGGCATGGTATCTATGACCTAGTTAAATTTCTCCGTATTCTAGAAGACCATGTCCTGAGTGCAGTAACTCTATAATGAGATAAGGATTTCTATTTTCAACAGAAACTACAGCATTTTCCAAAAGGTAATGAACTAGTCGTCATAATTTTAAAAGAATTCTGACCTCCAATACCCAATAGAAAGGATTGATAATTACAATTATCGTACCTTGATTGCATATTGCTTCCCATCCTCTGTACTTCTATATAAGACCTGCTTGTTTGCAAAAACATTTCTTAGCACTTAGAACAATAAGCTAAGATACATTTAACAGAATGTCAAGCTTACCACTTTGCCATAGCTACCAGAACCAATCTTACATTGCCGAACATACTCGTTGATCATCTTGTCTCCATTATCATCCTAAAGTGCAATAAAGAAAAATGTTCAGAGTGATTGCAAGACAAAGGAAACATTAAAAGAAACAAAGAAAAAAAAGGTGGAAGTTAGTTGCCATCTTTAATCAGAATCATAGAAGGTTCAGGTTAAATTTTGTTGTCCTAGATATATGATGTTAGTGACCAATTTGAATACATGTAATTTGATATCTTTTTATCAACAATAGCATTGTAACACCAGATCAACTTTTACCCATGAGATTTGGAAGGGTTATGATAATGGCAAATGGACTACTTCAACTCCTTCAAGGAGGGAAATAAATTATAGCTGTCACCATACTGAAGCAAAGTTTAAGTAGCAATACTTCCCTAATAAGCAACTAAAGTTTGTTTCCTATAAAGGTGGAGAGGAATCGTGTAAAGGATGTTGGTAAACATATATCAACACGAGCAAGCTCAGTATTACTCTGAGTAATGTTGAGAAACCTATCTAGCCAGACAAATTTTATAGCCACAATTTACCTTTACGGTTGTCAATTTGCCTCTAAGAATTTCAGCTATCATAGCAAGATTGCTTCCAAAGATGGTACTCATTAAAATCTAAATTTTACCTCTGAAAGAATAACCCTCCTAGTTTCCTTAACTGGAACTTGCCGGCATATCAATCCATTATGAGCTCTCCATAAGAGAATTTCTTCAGAACGTTTAACAAAATGCTGTGAACCACTGTCACTGTCGTAATGATTGTTCCCATTGTCTCTGTTGTAAAATATACCATCAGGATCATCCGTGTCCTGTGGCAAAAGGAAATCTTGGAACGGACCACCAGAGCGTTTGAGAGGGATAAGGGATCTCTGTGACTTTCTCAAAAATCCAAAGCAACCACAGCAACCCATATCTATTAGGTCAGAAATTGAGAAGTTATTCCAAGGCATGCAGAACTAATGAAAGTAAAGAACATAGACAATGCCTAAGATAGCTCAATGGAAGACTATGATAGATATAATTTTTAAGTTCCCTTAGCATCAAATAGTTGAATCTACTCTTCAATAAACTAGGTATTTTATGCAACAGATAGTAAACAAAAACCTTTTCAAGCTTCGAACTAGAAGGTAAAACTGCAGATATTTCATAAACGAGACAACCACAAGCAAAATACATAATCTGCTCAAGACAAGTATCCTACAAAAAACAAGGGTGTGCTGTTTGCAGTAATTCTTGAACACCTATCTAGGTAAAATTTCCATTTTGCCGTTTAAGATATAAACGGAAAAAAAAAAACCCTTAAAAGAATAGCCTTAAATATTGCATTCCGCATTTCCCCTTCAGAAGAACTAAGATTCACCTTCCATAAGCAATTGTAAAGGCTTAAAGAATGTATCCTTCTCGCAATAGCTGTACATATAACAATAAATTACAGGAATCAAAATGAATACATTCATATCGATGTCTCTTCTTAATATTCTTTAAGGCTTTACTTTTTTGAAAAAATGATGCCATCAACTCAATTAATTAGTGCACTAATAGGGATATGATTAAAAATAAGGTACAAAAAAAAGCAAAAAAGTCATGAACATTCATGTTTAGATTACCCATAAAGTCTAAAAATCTTAATCAGCAGTAGATCCTCCAAGATACAAAACATCTAGAGTTCCAGCCATAGCCTGACTCAAATGAGAATTGGCTCATCAAGTTGTTACATTGAACCACCAAACCAAATTACTAGTGGTTCATTCAGCTATCTACGAACCTCCTGTATTAGCCGACAAATATCATGGAGAAGCAAATAAGAATGTCACAATATCCCTCACTAAAAGGTTTGATATTCCCAAGATCCAATTGCAACTCCAATCACAATCATCTCTACTTGACAGCAAGTTAAGCCTAGTGGTGGTTTCACTATCACACAAGATGTCTTTTCCAAATATCTTACCATTCTTAGATTATCACTCTAATAACAAAACGTCACAACAAACTTCAAACAAGAGAATTAATTTGCTAAAATTGTAAGATTCAACCACTAGTAAAAATGCCTAAGCCGAAGTTAAATCTAAATTGTGATTCATTAATCTAATCCTATAAACTCCTATTAGCCCAGAACTCTAAGGTGGGAATATACTAGGACAATTCTGTTTATAATGTGGAAGACCTCTTATAATATGAGAAACATCACTTCTTTTAAGCTTTAAAATTGAAAAATGCATGCATGATGATACTACAAAAGTGTAGGAAGAGATCCATCCGATATCATCATACCATTTTTGCTTATTTGTGTATATAGCTCATAATTCTATATTGCAATCATGTAACAATAAGATCTGAATATGAATCAGAAAAAAGGAACTACTTCCAATGAAAAACCTACTCAGTTATGACTTGAATGACAAGGTTGCAAGTTAAATAACTTACCTCTCTGCATGAGCAACTGCATATATTGATCTACCTAAATACCACTGTCAAGAATCACCATATAGCATTATTTTAGGAGCAGAAACCATTGGTGAAGAACGGTCAATGCAATTTATGGTCAATATCGTAGCATTGAGAATTACTTGTAACACTCCTATCAGCAAAGTAGTCTAAGAAAAAACAAATTAAAAATAATGTGAGCAAAAGAGAAGCAAAAAAAAAAAAGAAAAGAAAAGAAAAGAAGAAGAAGCCCAGCAAATGTCAAACTGAATACATACATGTGCTTATTCCTATTCACAGTAATGATTATATATATATAAATAGGAAACACTGCCTGTTGAACATATTCAATGGAAGCATTCTCATATTACAGAACCTAGAAACAACCACCAATACAGCCAAGAATATCCTATACAGGCTAACAATATACTTATGAGAAGACTTAAAAGTGAATTGCCATGATATAAAAATTAAGATATTAGGAACCAAACACATCACTTTGCCTTTAACTACCCAATATTTGAGAAAATTGTAATCAACAAAAGAATCAAAGGAACTTTTACAAACTTGCAGATACATTCGCAACTACGGAACCTAAATCAAATATAATGCAATAAAGCAACTAACTGAGACATCTAAATCCATCTCTAAAGTACTAAAAATATCATCCTTTGGATACTCCGGATTTTTCAAGAACGCCACACTGATCCTTATTTCCAAGAAACTCTAATGGTCACAGTCTTGTGAAAGACAAAATCAGAAAGAAAAAAAAAAGTTCCTTCTTGCACATAAGCATGGAAAATGATGAAAGCTATACAACACACAAAAAATGGCAAGAACATTCTATACCAATTGCTTGAAGATAATGGCAGGTCACTGACTGTTAGCATAAAATCAATGAAGAGTCCAAGAAGAAAATGGTTATAGCAGTGAGCAAGCCATCTACTAGAATATAATGACAGGGGAAGAGGCCAAGGAGGAAGCAGAGGAGTCATAAACACCCAACATAATGATTTACCACGTATCAGAGATCAGAATATCAGAAAATTTTGTCATTCACATATGGCCCTATGAAAATTTCAGCATTTTTTTTATTTTTAATGTTACTTTTCCAACTATAAAGCTTTTGCCATTTTCTATTTCATACCATTGCACAATGGTTAACTAATCGGAATAGAACAAAAAATGAGATGATCAGGCCGTGCAATAAAAAGAAATCACAGACATTCAGCCGAACATACGATAATCTATAAGCCAATAAATTAGATGAAAATTCAGAATGTTGAATGTCCGTACACATTGATTGATGTTCTCTTGCGCGAAGGTTAAAAAAAACTGGAGCTTTTATAACTGATTAAAAAGCAGAAAGAAAAAATATTTCCATAGACCAAAGCAAATCTAGACGTATACTCTATGCAGAAACAAGGAACAGAACCATAATCCAGATCAGGAAACAACCAAACAATCCACTAAAAACGCACAATTTTAGAAACAAACAAACCAATGGAAGAAGGATGACCTAGACCGACTTTGCTGATTGTGCATATGTATACAAGAGAAGGGAGAAGGCCAGCATAGAAGAGCAGGCATAAGACGAAGCGAGCAAGGATGGCCGGAGACGGAAAATTAGGTTCGTGGGGGTCGTCGGTTCCTAGCAAAGAAAAGGTATGAAAGGGGAAGGTGAGAGAGGAGGATGGGGAAAACGAGAAGGAAGTGCCAGGGGAGAGGGCGGTTGCAGAGAGGAGGAGACAGAGAACGAGAGGAGAGAGAATATATCCAGACTGACCTTGGAGACAGAGGCGGAGGCGGCGGCGGCCGGTGGTCGGTGGCAGGCGCCGGCCGAGGAGATTCTGGCGATGGGGGAGGAGGCAAGTCCTAGAGAGAGACGGAGAGAGAGAGATGAACGATGGGCCGTTGAGTAGACTCGCGTCGGGTTCAAAATACTCAACCGGTTCAATCTGGCATGTCATTAGGACACGCGCAGGCCCATGAACCAACCCGGTCCACTATGAGAATTTCATAAATCATAGGCAATAGAAATTAGGAAAAAAATTAAAAGGAAACCGCTGGCGCATATTAAGATTTTCATTAAAAGAATTATTCTTTATTTAAAGAGTTAAAACAGCGCTTTAAAATATTTCTCATCAGAAAAATATCTATTATATTAAAATTAACTTATAATATTTTATTTTAAATTCAATTTAGTTATAATTATTATATATTAAATTTTTATATTAAAATAATAATTAAAATTAATTGGATCAAAACGACTCCCGTCTTCAAAATTGTTGTAGCAGTTCATTTGAATAAATTGAAATAATTTTGATTAAGTTGGGTTGTAACTGTCACAATAAAAATGAGGTTGTTTTAGAGATTTAAAAAATATGATAGAGGCACTAAAAAAGACATCGGACCAATTTACCTTGTAAATTTTCCTTTCGCTCCTCGTTACAAACTTCGCGTGCCTTTTTCAAATTGCCGCTTGTATTTCTAAAAAAAATTGTTTAGGGGTGTAGGCTCTTTTTGGGGAGATATTTTAAAATAGGAACAGCGGCATAAACAGGGACGATCAGAAATTAGATATACACCGGACTTTTGATGTGAAAGGGATGGGTTAATGAATAAAAGAACGGAAAAAAAAAACTCATCAATTCTCTTTGTATCAAATTGTAGACCGTAACATACGTAATTTTTCTTTGGTTGAACTAGAACCGAAGACAGTCTTATTTTAAATCCGTCTATGACAACAAGTTTACATTATAAAAACTTAAACTTCTCTTGTCCCTAACATATTTTTGTTAATTCAGATATATAGACTCTTATAGTAACGATCTTCCTCTTATTCGTCTATCGAATACATTCATAAGTATTCGCAGCCTCCAACAGTCAACCTCCACAGTCAAAAATCATCTACCGTAAAATCTGCCCTTGCCCCCAATTGGTTTCGAGCCGTATTACTTGTCTCTAACTTATCACTAGACTAACTATTGACTAGATCGCTATTAACCTTCGCTCTTTGCATTATCTTAGTAATTAAAGCAATAGAATATCTATAAATGTCATGATCATCCTCGTCAAGACTTAGGCTTCCTAAAGACATTGATCACCATGGTGAAAACAAACAATCAGCATGAGGACGGGTAGGAATCATAGTACATAATTGAGAAGAGAGCGGGAAGAATAAGAAACAAAATAATGAGCAAGCATAGAGGAAAAGAAGTAGGGTGAGTTCATTGCCAAGCTTAACTCGTCGAAATCCACTATGGCTGCGACAACTCGGTTGTCCAAATCCCTTGTCAGCCGTCGCAGCTCATGGAATCAGGGAAGATAGTTTGTTGACAACTCTATTCGTGTCTCAAAGTGTTTCATCTACCAATTCACATGGAGAACAATGAGTTTCATTCTCGACCGATATAGAATGAAATTTCCACCCATGGTAAATCTTACTACATAAAGTAAATAACAAACAAATACTTAGTTCATGGTCAAACGATCGAAGCAATTATCCACTGCCTTAATAGCTTGTTGTCACATCTTCAGTTCTCGATGCAAAGGGAAGTCGGTAACCAACTCTCGAAGTAAATTCACTACAGGACAGATAACTGAAGATCATAATCTTCTTCCAAAAGATCGGTACACAAGCTGCTCATCCTCTGATTATCTGGTGAAAACAAAACATTACAGGAACATACTCAAAGGGTTTATTTGGCATTTTCACTGCACACATTGCTTCTGCAACTGAAGCTTACAAGCCTGAAGTATTTCATCACTCTGAACGCAGAAAATAGATAGGGAGTGCCCATCCAATTGATCCAAACGCTGTACCTATGCTATGGGTAGGAAAACAAAAGTATTCCATCATTCGCAGAATCAAGTAGCTTTCGAACCTGAAGCTTGGGATAGATTGATCCATGACAACTGCAGTTCCAATTCGCCGCTCTCTACATTTTTGAGCCTGACAATAATGTCTTGCACCACCGTGCCATCTCTCCAAACAATGGCACTCTCGTCGGCCAAGCAGTTGTGTCGGTTGGGTTTCATGGTGGTGATCACGGTGCCATTGGGAATGTTGGACAAGTTCATCTTTGTTGCCGCTACAAATGGATGGATATCAATCTCCGCATCGCCCATTTTATCATCTCGGCTAAATAGGTCCTTGTCGAACACTTGCTACGAGAACACGTCAATGAGAATCAGCAATCTATCTGCTATGTATCCTATAAAGGAATGTCTAAATTTGAATTTAACTGAGCACAGTACAAGTAACATTGTTACTCTACATTCATATCAGCGAGTCTATTACGTAGAAAATATGCCTCTCCTATAGACAAAGGAAGAAATATTAAGTTAAAAATAACTATTTATTTGGTTCAGGTAAAGTAATATCGAATTGTAGTAGTTTAGGCATCACAAGGGAAAGCTTCTTATAGATACTTACAATCCCTATTGTCTAAGAGAGAACAATTTGAAGCCAACTACTTATTTGGTCGACGGGAAGTAATATCAAGCCATTAAGTAGTTTATGCATCACAAGAGCAAGCTTCTTAGTAGTCTCGTAGATACTTACAAGCTTAAGTGGATGAATAGGATCTGAGACAGTGAGAGTTAGATCTTCGTTCCAAACTGGATTAACATTGTTCTTCTTAACACTTGTCTTCAATTTCTGGAAATAAAGTGAATAAGCAAACGATCAATGGCAAAAAATAAAAGAAATATTTCATCAATTATACAATGCAACACCCATAATGCAACCCAAAGAAGATTGCTGTGTAACTTTCTTCTTTCTCCACCAACGATCGTAAGGTTACTAACTGTACGTACACTCATGAACTAGTACAAGGCCAAACTGTTCTATCTCACATATAGGAAATTCCGTCAAAATGAAGGTTTTGAGAAACAATTTCTTCAACATCATGCAATAGTGTGTCCATGTGACAAATGACCATCTCATGGGAAGAATCTTTTCAATTGGTGCCAACAGCATATATAACTGAAAGTGCCAAATCTACTAACTAAATTAAATTACACCCCAAAACAGGAAGAAGTCATTCATTAATTTCATGATCGGAAGAGCAATATGTTTCCTTTTAGGAATAGAGGTGCAGCCTAAAATGAAATATGGAGGTGTAAAGATACAAAACGAAAGAATGAATTACATCAACCAAGCGTCTGTTCTGTCCCTAAATCTCTCTCCATAAAGCCATGACAGTATGGAAGAAGCTAGTTCATACCACAAGTGGTTCCTTCAAATGCTAGAATAGTTCCTACAAGTCGAAACACACACACACCTAAAAAATTACTAGATGCAATCTGCTCTTTCCTTCATACCCTCTTCCCATCCCATCATTCAATGAGCAACTTTGAATTGGGAAGAATTCAAGTCCTAAGCTAAAGTGATGATCCTCCTGAAATCCAACACCTAGAGAATAGGTGATCACCATGTTCAAAGGAAGAAGTACAAAATGTGGCATATGGCCATATGGGATCCAGTGAAATGATCTTTCGAGGAAAAAACAACATTTAGTTAGAAGTATGCTTGCCAAGAGGAGCCAGTGGAAGACTTCCGGTTCAAAAGGACATCTTAACTTACAGTGCTTCTCATACAACAGCTATCCAAAACCTTTGTCCATTCCAATGAAGCATATATGTCGAGTAGTTATGATTTCAGCCCCACAACATACAGTAATGGTTTTATTAGTTAACTATCAAGTATCAATGCGAGGGTGATGATGTGAAGGGTTTCGCCACCCGTAAAAGAGATGTATGAGTTGAAAGATTTATTTGAAAATTAACAAATTTAATGAATTCGAGTAAATGTTACGTAGATTGATGAGAGAAATAACTAAAAGAACCATGAAGTAAAAGGAAGGCTCTGAATTGTAAGTCTAGTTTTTGAGCCCAACGTAGGGGTATTTGTTCCTTCAATATTCATCAAAAACAGTATACTATTCCAACAAACCAAACATATCAAACAGAAGTAAAAGATATTCAGAAGATTTTGAAGAATGTATAAATCTAAGTTGGGCATGGGTTGTTGTGTTCGATACATACTGAGAAGACCAGAATGCATATAATTTAAGCAAAAGAATTAGGCATCCTAGAAGTAGAGATGACAATGGATTAGGATCTACTAGTTTGGGCATAATTTGAACATGTATTCACTTAAATATCCACTGCCCAGACTCATTAAAATACTTACTCCGGATGATAAATAGGTGCGCAACTTAAGTAAGCAAAATATGCAGATACATCATGCATGCAGGTATCAATGGGTACTTTTAATTTCAAACAATCCTAACCACACCCGAACCGATTGTTAAGCATAATACAGTTGGGTACTACAAATATTCAATTATAGGGTACCTATTGCCATTAGTAGAAGGGGAGCCTGGGCGTAATGGTAAAGTTGTCACCTTGTGACTTAAAAGGTCACGGGTTTGAGTCCTGAACAGCCTCTTACAAAGTAGGGTAAAGTGCGTACAATAGACCCTTCCCTGGGACCCCGCATTGCGGGAGCTTCATGCACCAGGTTGCCCTTTTATTGCCATTAGTACTTTAGAAGTTAAATTACTTAATGGAAGCAGTAAAAGTACTTGGTTCAGTGCATAACTGTTTGATAAGACCAAACACAGATTCTTGTGAAGATATAAGATGAAACATAAGACATAGCCCCTGATTCAAACAAACACATTATCATAAATATAGTCTGAGAAGCTTTGCTAAAGGTTCAAAGGCATAAAGCTAACACATATAAGAGACAAAGTAAGACATTTCTTAGGGTTAATTCTACCCAACAAAAATATTCATGAACTATTTGAATAAATATTTTTTAAAAAAAAACATCTTAAAGAAATTGTGTTTCTGTGGTTACAATCTCTGTTGATGTTTCAACAGTAATTCATTTCAGGAAATATATGCTCAATATTTGCAGCCAAATAGGGAAGCAAGGATAGAAACTCGCTATACTGATCTTCCAACATGATTAAGGCGTTTGATTAGTGATGATAGGTTATGCGCCTAGAAGTATAATGATGAGGATTGCAACAACAACAAAAAAGAAAAGAAAAAAAAGAGAGATATTTTTGCACACGAAATCGATGGATGAAGCTGAGAAAGATTGATCTGGGCAAGTTTGAGGAGCTGTGACCTGGCCTCCCATACGGACGATGACGTAGGGGTCGCTTCCGGTGGCGTCTCGGTAGGCGAGGTTGACGCCCTTCTCCACCCGCAGCTTGAGGAGCCCCAGTAGATGCTCCATGGATCCTCGGCAGCGGCAGCGAGCGAAAACGAAGAAGAAGGCGATGAGTCAACAGGGGCAGTCCATTGCGCTGGGCTTATTTATCCATCGGATCATGGTTTCGTTTTCACTGTTGACTTCCAACATGTTATTAGACTGGACCCGGTCAAAGATGAACGCACCCAGTTCCGTCTTGTATGGCTTATTTATTTAACCATCGAACAATTATTCCGGTTTGTTTAATTTTAACCTGGCGCTTTGGTCTCGACTGGCCGAATATTATATTAGACAAAAACACCAGTTGGACGGGAACAATTGATAGCTCACCTAAATCGTTGACCTCCAAGAGGATGTTATTATTAAACACGTTAAACCAAACCAAACCAATTTTTTATACTAATTAAATATTATTACGATTTGTTTTTTATTTAATTGATTTTTTATTCATTTATATTTATTTTTTATTAGCAATTTCAAATAGAACACCATATATATATATATATATATATATATATATATATATATATATATATATATAGATTTGTTAAAATACGGACTGATTTGTCCGGAATTGTGCGGACTGCGCCCTCGTGGCTATCG
Organism: Boesenbergia rotunda; assembly: GCA_024364735.1. Taxonomy (NCBI): domain Eukaryota; kingdom Viridiplantae; phylum Streptophyta; class Magnoliopsida; order Zingiberales; family Zingiberaceae; genus Boesenbergia; species Boesenbergia rotunda. Next base: position 643,659 of record JAGFNQ010000723.1, on the reverse strand, counting down.
CGTCATAATCTTTTGAAAAGTTACATGCTCCCGTGGCTTTCGACGAGAAGAGCATCGGCGATGGCAGAGAGGAAAGGCGGAAAGGCGTCGGTAGTGAGCCCCTTAGCGATGACGTCGATCTCGGAGGAGGAGCTTCGAAGCTTCTTCTACGGCATGTCACCAGCGGCGAGGGAGAGCGCGGCAGAGATCTGCGCGCACAGGAGGGAGTCGGCCAAGGGGCGGAGGAAAACGGCAGCAAGGGAGAGGGCGGGTGCGCGGCGGCCATGGAACGGAATGCATCGAAGCAAGCGGCGCGAACAGAGGAGTCCGGGTCGCGCAGACGGCGGAGGGCGGCGGCGAGCATGCGCGGGAGATGTGGAATGACGGCAATGACGCTAGACTGAAAACATGTTTTACTTTGTACAAGGATAGAATCCGATTTCAGTCTTGCGAAAACATGTTTTTTCAGTCTTGATCAGACTGCCAAAAGTACCCTTATATTGATTGCTTTTTCAAAAATACTCTGTAAAGTTTGAATAATGTTCAAATGTATTATAAATTTTTTTTTATCATTAAGATATCTCTACCTAAATTATCAAGGACACAAGGAGTATTTGGATTTTAACAAACTTCAAGGGCATTTAAGATATCTAATAAAGTTATTTTTAAAAATAATGTAAATCTCATTCTCTAATCGATATTGAACTAAGACTACGTTTAGTAAGGGATAATCAATCTTGTAATATAATCAGGATTATATTGCAAGATTGATTGTTTTGTTTGGCACAGTTTTTAAACTGTAATATAATATAATTTGCATTACAAAAACTAGTTAAAGTGTTGTAATATAGATATAAGGTCAATAATATGTATATCTGAATTATATTACAGACTCAATTACATTACAAACTGGATTACATTCCTCCTAATCAAACGCAACCTTAATTTTGACCCATGCTCCCCTCTCCTAATTTTTTTAATCATATTAAATCATGAATCATGTATATCTGAAATTTAATTTTTAAAATTTAACTTAATAAATTCTCATTTTAGGGTGAAATAAAATTTACACACCTTACTATATATATCCTACTATTTAATTAAGAATCTGACCTTTTATTAACCAACTCACAATTGATTTGGTTAAATCTAAAATTAAATTACTTTAATGTCTTTTGTTTTACTTTTCATACCGAAAAAATTTCAAGGCTTATTAGTAATTTTAGTTTCTTATCCTTCAAATTCTAAAATTTAAAAAATAAAATCGCAAATATTAAATCATGAATTCAAAAGATAAATCTATAAATATAAATCTTAAGAAGAAAAATTAAAATCTTTCTTACTATTTAATTAAGAATCTAGATCCATTACCAACCAACTCTTAATTGATTTGGTGAACGCCAAAATTAAATTACATTAATGCCCTTTTTTCTTTTCACACCGATTTTTTTAAAGATTTATTAGTAATTTTAATTTCTTATCCTTCAAATTTTAAATATTTAGAAAATAAAATCACATATCTTAAAAATATAAATTTAAAAGATAAATCTATAATTACAAATTTTAAAAAGAAAATTTTAAATCTTAATGCAAAATTAAAATTTTAAAAAATAATTTATAAAATTCAAAAAAGATAATTTGAAATTTTAATTTAAAATTTTCAAAATTAAAATTTTTAATAAATTCTCATATTAAGTTGTGATAAATTTTACAGATTGATATATATCTTACCATTTAATTATAAATCTGGATACTTTACTAATGAATTTATTTAGTGATGTCCAAAATTAAATTTTGTTAATATCTTTGTTTCATTTTCACACCAAAAAGAATTTTAATACTTATTAATAATTTCAACTTCTTATCATTCAAATTCTAAAAATTTTAAAAATAATATCACAAATATTAAAAATACAAATTCAAAAAAATAAATTTATAATTATAAATCTTAAAAAAAAATCTTAATCCAAAATTAAAATTTTAAAAAATAATTTATCAAATTCAAAAAAAAAATTTAAATTATATTTTAAAATTTTTAAAATTATAATTTTAAATTTTAATCAAATAAATTTGATGAGATAAAATTTACATATTTTTATATATTATATTACACGTGTAATGAGTGTACACCATCGTTGGTATTTTAAATTTATGTGATATAGAAAGAAAGGCTTTAAAATTAAGTGAATTTTAAAGTAGGCTTTCACTTTATCTTATTATTTATATATATTTTATTATTTTTATAATTAATATTTAGGTTGACGCCTTCGCCACCCGCAACTTGAGGAGGCCCAGTACATGCTCCATGGATGACGGATGACATCGAGCGAAAGACGACGACGACGACGATGGGTCAACAGGGGGCGGTCCATTGAGCTGGGTTTGTTTATCCATCGGATCATTGTTCCGGTATGACTAATTCAACGGTTGCTTCAACGGTTTGACTAATTCAAACCGAGCTAATAAAGCAAAACGGTTGACTTCCATTACAATGGAACCGATCAAGGACGAACGCACACGGTCCGTCTCGTATGGTTTATTTATTTAACCATCGGACAATTATTCCGGTTTGTTTAATTTTAACCGAGTTTAATTTGGCGCTTGCTCGAGACTGGCCGAATATTATATTAGAGAAAAAAATCCGGTTGGTCCGGAAAAATTGATAACTCACCTAAACCGTTGACCTCCAAAAATTTGACACGTGAAACCGTTGACTAACAGATTTAGAGGGTTCAGAATTATATAAATTTAAGTTTTACCTATTTATCTGGGTCTTTTATCATATTCTTAAATATAAATTTGATATAATACGGTGAGAGAGAGGATTTTTTTAATAAGAATAGTTAAGTTTTACCTATTTATCTGCGTCTTTTATCATATTCTCAAATATAAATTTGATATAATAAAGAGAGAGGAAGGATTTTTTAATATAAATTAAAATTTTCAAACAAATTCATATTTAAAAAATTATTACTCTTCATACATTAATATTTGCCAATTTTATAAAAATATAAATATAATCGAAGAACTAAAAAAATATAATGAACTAATTTTATATCATTCTGAATTCTTAGATCCATCAATCGAGCCCAAACTCGAATCCGAACTCGAGAAAATTCTTCGAACCCATCCCTTTTTGATTTTTCCCAGGGTTCCTAAGTCCGAACCCATATGAATAATTACCATTCCTATTTATAATGTTATTAAATAAATTAAATCAAATCAAATCAAACTAATCTTTTATACTAATTAAATAAAATTACGACTTGTTTTTTATTTAATTGATTTTTTATTCATTTTTATTTATTTTTTATTAGCAATTTCAAATAGAACATCAAATATATATTAAAATGATCATTTTAACTTATATTTAGGCTGATCAAACTACCAAAAGTACACTTACATTGATTGCTTTTTCAAAAATACTCTCCAAAGTGAACAATGTTAAAATGTATTATAAAGACTTGATATCTACTAATTGTGACTGACGTCGAAAACTAAATTTGACCCTTCCATCGAAGACGGATCCACACACACACTCTTAAAAAAGACAAATTATAAAGACTTATTCCGTCTAAGTCGAATTATCTTCAGAGACACAGATATTTATTTGGCATTTTCACTGCACGCATTGCCTCTGCACCTGAAGCTTACAAGCTTGATGCTTCGGATAGGAAAATAGATAGCGAATGCTTGACCATACCTATGCTATGGGATAGGAAAACAAAAGTATTTCATCATTCACAGAATCAAGCAGCCTACGAGCTTGATGCTTCGGATATATTGATCCACGACAACTGCAGCTCCAATTCGCCGCTCTCTACATTTTTGAGCCTGACAATAATGTCTTGTACCACTGTGCCATCTCTCCAAACAATGGCACTCTCGTCAGCCAAGCAGTTGTGCCGGTTGGGTTTCACGGTGGTGATCACGGTTGCATTGGGGATGTTGGATAAGTTTAACTTCGTTGCCTCTACAAATGAAAGGATATCGATCTCTGCGTCGCCCATTTTGTCATCTTGGCTAAATGTGTCCTTGTCGAAAATTTGCTACAAGAACACGTCAATGAGAATCAGCAATCTATCTGCTATCTATCCTATAAATTAAGGAATATCTAAACTACACTGTTACTTCTAACTATTTATTTGGTACAGGGAAAGTAATATCGAATTGATATAGTCGTTTAGGCATCACAAAGGCAAGCCTCTTATACAATCCCTAATGACTAAGTAAGAACAATTTGAAGCCGACTACTTATTTGGTCGCCGAAAAGTAGTATCAAATCATTTAGTAGTTTAGGTATCACAAGGGCAAGCTTCTTAGTAGATACTTACAAGCTTAAGTGGTTGAATAGGATCCGAGACAGTAAGAGTCAGATCTTCATTCCAAATTGGATTAACATCATTCTTTTTCACGCTTGTCTTCAATTTCTGGAAATATAGTGAATAAACAAAACGATCAATGGCAAAAGAAATGAAAGAAATATTCATTAATTATACAACAATCGTAAGGTTACTATGTAACTTTCTTCTTTCCGCCAACGATGGTAAGGTTACTAAGAGTACACTCATGAACAACTTAGTTTAGAAGAATATGTATTTGCCAGTAATTGAGTATCTGAACTAGTACAAGGTGAAACTGTTCTATCTCACATATAAGAAATTCAGTCAAAATGAAGGTTTTGAGAAACAATTTCTTCAACATCATGCAATAGTGTGTCCATCTGACAAATGACCATCTCATAGGAAGAATCTTTTTCAATTGGTGCTGGACGGCATATATAACCGGAAGTGCCAAATCTACTAACTAAATTAAATTACATGCCAAAACAGGAAGAAATCATTCATTAATTTCATGGTCGTCAAAAGAGCAAAGTGTTTTCTTTAAGGAATAGAGGTGTATCCTAAAATGAAATGTGGAGGTGGAAAGATACAAAATGAAAGGATGAATTACATCAAACAAGTGTCTGTCCTGTCCGTAAATCTCTCTCCATAATGCCATGGAAGAAGCTAGCTCATACCACAAGTAGTTCCTTCAAATGCTAGCATATTCCTACAAGCCAAAACTCACACAAACCTATAAAACCACTAGATGTAGTCTGTTCTTTCCTTCATACCCTCTTCCCATCCCATTGTTCGATGAGCAACTTTGAACTGGGAAGATTTTGAAAAGTCATAAGCTAAAGTGATAATCCTCCCACTGAAATCCAACAGCTAGATAATAGGTGATCACCATGTTCAAAGGAAGAAGTACAAGATGTGGCATATGTGATCCAGTGAAATGATCTTTCGAAGGGAAAAAAAAACATTTAGCTAGAAGTCTACTCGCCGAGAGGAGCAAATGTTGAGTAGTTATGATTTCAATCCCATCACATGGTGTCATGATTTTATTAGTTAACTCTATCAAGTACCAATTCCAGGATGATGATGTGAATGGTTTCACCGGCCGTAAAACTACATCAGCCACCTATCAAACATGCTATCTTAATCACATTTGCATTGACGCTTAATTTTAGCCCATAAACACCATTTTAATTATAGGGTTCCATCTTGGAACAAGGCTTGTTGTTAATAAGATTTTATTAAAATAATAATCTTGGGGATGAAGTGGAATATGTACTGAAAAGTTTTTCTCCAAAAAAAATAAAATAATCATATTATTATTATATTATGCTTCCAAGTTTGAACATTTTAGTCATCAATCCAATCAAGCTTAGACACATCTACTCTATGGAGTTAGTCAAAAGTCTCTAGTAACATTTAATGAGGGACACAAAGAAGCCTAACTCCGGGTATGAGCACATACATGATCCAAAAATAGCTTTGAAAAAATATGAGTGAAATTTGATGAGGATAGAGATGTAGAGAGATTTATTGCCATGTTTAGGGACAAACAAAGAGTATAACTCCTTGGAATAGAAGAATATATTAATTAAAAGATTTTGAAGATGAAAAACCTTTATAATTAAGGATAACAACATCATTAAGTTTTGACCTTCATTTAGTTATAGGAGTTAATCTAACTATGCAATCATAATTGGATCAAAAGGTGATATCGCTCATCCCAAACAACCCAGTATCATCGGCACCATGACAAAATACAGGCGGGTAAATCACACGAACATTTTTAGCGGCTCTTTGCGTGAGGGAGATCAAACACCCAACAACTGTGTAATCAAAATGATTTTAAAGATGGTTGTTGATCAACGTGAGCAATTAATTGAACTTTATTAATATATTTATAATTATGGTATAAGCAAGAATAATAATCTAACAGCTGCATGGGTTGCCATGCAAGTAATTTGTTTTTTTTTCATATGAATTCAATTACATAATAATGATGTGTGTGTATGTACATATATATTTAGGTAGTATGAATCATGCATGAGACCAAGTGGACAAGCATATGTCCTTGTATGGAAGGAGCATGTGTGACTTCAAAAGGTCCCCACGGGCTTAGGTGGAGTAGTTAGTGCATGGAAATTTGCAACATGAGGTCATGGGTTCGGGGCTTAGGGCTGTCAAGGTATAAATCCCTAGACCCTGTGTAATATCTCCCCGACACATGCTAGCCGTTAGTTACCTCGAGTTACCTCCGCCGTATTGATCCTGGGACGGACTGATGGGGACGCTGAGGCAACTGCTTCGCCTTTTTGCCATATGTGTGACTTCAAAGGTCGGAACCCTAGAATTTTGTGGAGCCTTTCAGAGGACTAAATTGAAGCAATTGATAGTTAATTGAATATATCTTTTATATTTATTTTTTAATTATTATAATTTAATTATTTACAATTATATCCAGCGTATAATAATTATTTTTGTCACGTGGCCTCCCCAAACTTAAAATCATGAACTATTTCAATAAATAAATTTAAAAAACACTCTGTTGATGTTTCAACAATAATTCATTTCAGGAAATATATGCTCAACATTTGCAGCCAACTAGGGAAACAAGGATAGAAACTTGCTAGACTGATCTTCCAACATGGTAAAGGCGTTTGATTAGTGATGATAAGCTATGCACCTAGGAGTGTAATGATGAGGTTGAAAGAAAAAAAAATCATATCTTTTTGCACATGAAATCGATGAATGAAGCGGAGAAGAGATCTATCGGGCAAGTTTGAGGGCAGTGACCTGGCCTCCCATGCGGACGATGACGTAGGGGTCGCTTTGGGAGGCGTCTCGGACGACGAGGTTGACGCCCTTCACCACCCGCACTTTGAGGAGCCCCAGCAGATCCTCCATGGAACCTCCACGGCGAGGGCAATCGAAGACGAAGAACACGAGAGAGTCAACTGGGGGAGGTCCATCTCAATCGGTTTATTTAAAGTCAGAAACCGAGTTAGACTCGGCGCTTTGAGGGTGATTGGGAGAACATTAGAGGAAAATCCCGGTTTGGACCGGAAATAATTGGCCGAAACGGTTGACTTCCAATAAGCGATTTTTGATTGGACCCGGTCAAAGATAAAACAAACCAATTTTTGTATCCTAATTAAAACTATTAATTTCGACTTTGTTTTTTTATTCGTTTACATTTATTTTGTAATTTAGTCATTTCAAATTGAATCCAATAAAATATATTTAATTTATATTTAGCCAAATCAAACTACCAAAAATACCCCTAAATTGATAGAGTTTTTCAAAAATGCCCTATAAACCTTGATTAATGTTAAAATATAAAAAGATAGATCGCTTCACCAAATTCCAACATGATAGAGATTCGGGGAGAATAATTGGATCACATTCAATTTATTATATAATTTTATTTTTTATTTTATAAGAGATTATTTTTACGATTAATATGTGACTTAAATCATATGATTGTCAATTTTATCTAACATCAAGACTCTTATTTTGATTAATAGTAAAATGTATTATAAAAAAACATTTTATCATCAAAATATAATTGTTTATATCAATAAAACAACTGATTCATCTTGAACATTATGAGAGTCTATATATATATATATAAGTTTTTATATCTACCTTTTAATATTAGACTCTTATTAAGGAGTGTTTTGATGTAAACATATTTAAGATAGATAGTAAGATTTTTATAAAAATAATATAATTTTTATTGGGAAAAATTTTAAAGCATACTTTTGTTATTATTGTAAAAAATATCAAAAATATTTTACCCTAAATTAATTTTAACCAAAATTAATGATACATGCTATAATATAATGATATATTAATTATAACCAAAATTAATACACAATACAATAATACAAATCTGATAATAAATTATGGAAGATAAATGCGTTAGGAAGCATTTTACAAATTTATAGGAGGAATTAATGATTTATCAAGCATCGAAATTAAAGATTTATATAATCATTTTAATTAAAATTGGTATGTATTATTAGTAGATTTATGAAAAAATAACATATATTATTTTAATATTTATAATTATTTGAAGCCGAAAATGTCATAACATAAAATATTTATATGAAAAAATGTTATATATATATATATGTTTATGTCTTTTATTTTTCGCAAAATATAAAATAAATCGAGGCACTTTATTTTCTTTATCTTAAAAAAAAGATATTTCATTTTAACAATATATTTAGAGGGCCCCTTTATATTCTAAAAATATAGATATCCCACCACTGGTGAAAAAATATTCAAAGCCGTTTTAGTTAAAATTGTTCCAACATATTCAAAATTATCAATTATAGTCAAAACTATTTTGACATCGGTAAAAATATTCAAATATTGATTAAACTATTTCAGTTTAATCAATATTCCTAGAGAGATATTCGAAGGAAAACTAGACCCTAATTGGTCTAGCAGTCCGGGGGGGGGAGGCCGAGTAGAAGTTCGAGTCAATCCTGGGTCCCAAGTTTTCTTATCGGGCTTGAAGGCCTAACTTTCGAGCTTAATTCCCCATTAGGTCTAAGGGTTGAGCTCTCGAATTTTCAATTCAGGCCCAATGGCCAAGTTCCAACATTTGTACGCGTATTTAAAAAAATTTTTCAAATGGGGTCGATCCTGGACCTGGGCTTCTAGAGCCCACGGCTACCTTCCGATTTCTTGGCCATAGAACTTGACTGATGGATCCTTCACTGCTCTTCATCTTTTTTGTTAATGACATGACTGACTTAACCTATGGAGCTACTAATTCCTACCCCGCATGACAAGTTCAATGTACACTTGGCACAAGAATATGCAAGGAAATAATACAACCTCCCATCTAGTGGAATGTGGGTCTCTTTAGTTATAGTGATAGAACTCCAAACTTGTTCTCTTGGACGCATCGTATAAGTTTTTAGACATAGCCGAGTTGATATTTAAATGATAAATTTACATATAGTTCGAATCTCTTGGGTTCATTCCTTTAAAAAATAAATTTCTCCCACCTGAAAGACAATTCGAAATTATGATATAGCTCCTTCTACGAGATCATGGGATGGAAAGTAAAGGTCATGAGATGCAAAGTAGAGTTGTAGAGAGGCGTTTGAGATGAATATTATCGTCTTTAGTATTATATTGTATGCATCATATAAAAACCATCGCAGGATGTCTACGAAGGTAAGAAAAAAATAGAATCCTTCAACTCAAATTCTATTCCATTTCTCTTTTATCCGATTTGATTTGAGTGATAGAAGAGTTTTGTAGAGGATATTTTTCACGCCCTCAAATTCTCTTTTGTTCTGTTATTGTTATACAAATCCACGAGACCTAGTGATTGTGATGAAATTCGTAGGACTCGGCCGGCTCATTGTAGAGATTTATTTATCAAAAATTCATTATCTATAAGGACTGGGTAGGAAGGTGGATCTGCTAGCCTTGCGAATAGGAAAATTTTCAATTCAATCCCATTCAATCGCAATCCCAATGTAAATCTAAGAGGGTATATATATATATATATATATATATATATATATATATATATATATATATATATATATATATATATATAAATTTGGGGTTGCAAATTAAACCGGCCAAAATGAATTTTTCATTTTAATTTTAAATTAAAAAATTTCTTAACTCACAGACTAACTCTAGTCTGCCATGGCTCGGTCCGATTTGATCTATAGCTCACATTGGTTAGTTCCTTTAGATTTATTGTTAAATATGTTGATAAAATTTTAATTTAATATATTTAAATTATTTGACGGGATATATCAAAATTGATGGATTCAATCTAAATCAACGCCTCTAATTATAATGAACAAGTCCAATCTTAATTTCATCATTCAATATTAGTTTAATTTTAAAACTTATCAATTATTATTAAAATAATTCAAATAAAAATTATTATAATTAAAATAGTTTCCTTTAAAATTATTATAATATAAATTAGTTTTAATTGAAATTTTAGAATACAAAGGATAAAGATTAATTATTTTAATTAGAACAGATTTAATTAAAGCTAGCCATCTCACGTATACATCACGTGTAATATAATATACTGTATAAATACATATAAATTTTATTTTACGGAAAGATGAAAATTTATTTAATTAAAATTAAAAATTTTAATTTTAGAAATTTTAAATTTTAAATTATTTTTTAAATTTGATAAATTATTTTTTAAAATTTAAATTTTTGTATTAAAATTTGAAATTTTCTTTTTAAAATTTATAATTTTTGATTTATTTTTGAATTTATATTTTTAAATTTTATGATTTTATTTTTTAAAATTTTAAAATTAAAGGATAATAAATTAAAATTACTAATAGATTTTAAAATTTTTTCGATATTAAAAAAATATTAATATAATTTAATTTTGGAGTTATCAAATAGTTGTCAGTAAAAGTTATTCTTAATTAAATAAGAAGATTATTATAATTTTTTTAATAGAAAATTATTATAATATATTTTTTAAAAATAAAGCCTGAGAGCCAAAAGAACAATAATCATTCTTAAATGGAATAAATATCACAGTGATTAATTTTTAAGGGACCATAATTTATTTTTTAAATTTAAATTTATGTAAACTAGAAAGTAAGTGAATTTTAAAGTAGGCTTGACTTAATTTTGCGAGTTACGATTTCATTCGGTTTGGTTTAATTTTCAATTAACCGACCGTTTAAAAATAATAATAATAAAAAGAGGTAAAACAGAAAAAAAATAAACAAAATGAGAGGGACAGAGAGGGATCGGCGAACGCACAGTTTGATCCCTAACGGACTCCTCGTCGGGCTCTTCCTTTGAATCTCTCTGCTTCCTTCCATCTTGGGAACCCGTTGGGCTCGCTTCTGCCGCGATCCATGCGATTTCCTTTGAAGAAGTAATCTGTACCTCCGCTGTTGTTCTACCCGAGTTTGTTCTCGCGGCGCGAGACGTCCGGGTAGGAATTCTGAAGGGGGTTGTTTTTTCTATTCCTTCCACCGGGATGGCGTCGGCGAAGGTCATGTCGAGTTCGGTCGCGTCGTCGCGCAAGCAAGGGCATCTCGAATTGGGCAAGAAGAAGGTTCGATCTCAACCTGGTTTCTGAAATTTTCTGGTTTACTGCTTTCCGCCCACTGAATTTCCCAAGAACAACGTCTTAGAACCTCTAAAATGGTTTATTTGGAGCAAATTTAGATCTCGAGAGTTAGTCAGCGTGCAACTACGTCTTCAGCTGACTTATTGTTTCTTTTTTGGCTAATCCTGACTTCATACCGACTCACGATTCTCGAACTACCTATTGTTTCGTACAATGTAGAAATAGAGATAATACAATGAATTCAGCATTGGCTAAGGTTTGTGAATATCAGAATTGTAGTGTCAGGAAGACTGAATATGTGACATATCATACATCCCTTCCTAGTCATTACCGCATTAGATTGTATTTGATGCATTCATCAACATTTTGCTTCCAAAGGGCATATGGAGACACAAACATTTGTGGAAATCTTTGAGTAATAACTCTGCTTGCATGCACATAATTGAGTCATTGGCTACATTTTTTCTTGATTGTGAAATGCGCCATGTGTAAGGGGAATATAGCCGTAACCTGTTTACTTTGTTTGTTTTTATTGATCTATGGATTTTTATTTATTTTGGAGGACTGAACACCATATTTCTTGATAGACAGTGTTAGCCTTTTTGGATTATGCGGTATGGAAGTGTCATGTGTGAAAAATCTTAGAAGATGAATATATGAAATGAGCTATGTACCAACATTATGAGAATTAAGAAGATGCTTAAGGAATGGAGGAAAAATATTTGAACACCAACTCTCAAGAGTAAAGGTGATTTAATATGTTATACCAGCTACAAATGTATAAAGTTCATGAGACATACATTGGAACTTTGTAGAAGGGCTATTGAAAGGAGAATGAGAGAAAAAAGAAATAATTGCTATCAATTTGATTTATGTCGGGAAGGTTTATTCATATAATCAACCAACTAAAGAAAAAATATAGAAAATAAAAATTTGCATACGCTTTTATTGACTTAGAAAAATAACAAAATTCCTAGACAATTATTGTGGTGAATTTTAGAGAACAAAATAGTATATATGGATGTGATAAAAGTCATATACGATAATGTATTCATTAGTGCAAAGCAATGTTGAAGGCATCGGAAATGATTTTCTCATATCGTAACTTTACATCAAGGATCAGCTCATAGTTCTATCTTGTCAGGTAAATATTAGATAAATTCATCTACCCAACAAAAGCATCCCTTGGTGTATGTTATTTGTATATGCCATATGATATTTTCCTGATAGATATAAATATATTAAACTCGAAAAAGAATAGAAAGTAAAAATTCTTTGGAATTATATGTATTAAGTAGATTTAAAGATGAAGAATCAACAGAATAGTTAAGATGAATGAACATCAAAATTTTCTCTTTGGTTGTCAGATATCTTGGATTTATTGTTTAACAAGAAGGAAATATCATTGAGCATATCACTAATATTTAACAGGATAACTGGTGGGTGGCTGTAATTTGGAGGAGCTTCTAAAGGTTTGTGTGATACAACCCATAATAGTTATGATTTATGAATTAGAATCTAAGACAATTAGTAAACAACATATAAAACATGTTATAACAAAGATGCGATGCTAATATGGATGCGTGGTCTTGAGTTTTTTTTTTCTTTGAAAAAAATGGTAAAGTGTGTGCTCTTTTTTTTTTAATTTTCTTTTATTTTGTGCAAATGTCAGATTTTTTATTTCCACTTTTTGATTGGTTTCTTATATCTTTTTGACTTGTTGATCATTTCGGCTAAATGTTTTTGGATTTTGAGCTTGACTAGCTTTTGATGAATATACTATTAATATTTAATAGGATAACTAGTGGGTGGTTGCAATGCAAAGGAGCTTCTGAAGTGTTGTGTGATACAACCTGCAATAGTTTGTGGATCAGGGTCTTAGACAATTTGTAAACAACACATAAAACATGCTATAACAATGATCTGATGCTAACATGGATGTGTGGTCTTGAGCTTTTTCTTTTTTGAAAACATTTTATATAGTGCGTGCTCTTATGTTTTTTTTTTCTTTTTTCTTTAGGTGTTTTCCCCCCTTTTCCCTTGTGCAAACAACAATTTTTTATTCTGTTTTTTATTGGTTTCTCAGTTTTTTTTGTCTGGTTGATCATTCAAGGTTCAACTATTCTGAAATGTATTTGGATCTTGGTTTGGACTAGCTTTCTATTTAAGTGGTTCAATCAGCTAATTCTGTCTAGTTTCGAAAAACATTGATCTACCAAAGTAGCCAGATAGTATGCATTTTAATTGATAGAGGACACTTCATTTTCCTGATTATCAAAGAAAAAGAATTTATACTGATGGGCTGTGATAACTAAAATTTTGACTATGCTATTTTTCCTCTACCTTGCTTCTTCTTTTGCCTAGCCTATTTATTCCAGATGATGGTCATATCCAACCTCCTGCTCTGTAACTCAACTACTGACCCACCCTTGTCTCTCTCCAGCATTTCCTGTTGAAACATTTGTCGGGGTTAAGGTCTTCCAACTATCACCTGTCTGGGCCTAAAACTAATTGGATTTTCCTCCAGGATCAAGGTCTTGTTATTGGTTAATCTTCTATATCAAAGTGTAAAGCCATCAGTAGATACAGCTTTCTAGCATCTTAATTTAGCTGACTTACTGCATCAAATCGCTATATATATCCATCCTATGTGTCACAGCAAGCACTAGTCCATCTTTGTGTTGTATAATGCCCCAAATTTACCAATTTCTTTTGCTTTATAATTTTAGTGGTAGAGAGTATTTCGCAGGACTAACTGTTTGTACTGGTTTATTGATTTATCAGTTGGAGGAGTTCCGGAAGAAAAAAACTGCTAAACAGGTTGCATCTGCTGGTCAACTGCAGTCAGCTGAGTCAGACCAATACCTTGATTCTTCTAAAAGCAATCAGCATAATGGAGACAAATCTTTCATGGATAGAAATGGTAGAGATGTTGCCGAAACTTCAGACACTACAATGCCTAATGAAGATAAAATAGCTATTTCTTCCATGAACAGTGATGTTGATTCTTCAAAAAAAAAGTTTGTTTCTTCTTCTTCGAACTTCAGCAATCATGGATTTCAGAATAGCTCTGTGCATGAAATTAAGGATAGGGCATCCAAATCACAGGAGAACTCAACCTTTTCTGAATTATCTAATGGTTCTTATGACCATTGGAGAGAGAAAAATGAGCTTAGCAGTAGCAAGGAATCAAAGACTGGATTGGTTGATGGCTTCAGAAGAGATCAAATTATTGCTTTTAGTCCAGATATTAAAGAGCCATATGTTGATGCATACATTAACAATTCAGGTTCTTGTTTGGACAATGTTCAGTCAATTGATATAGAGAGCAGAAGTTCTTCCACAGCATACAACCATGATATGGATGCATCAGTTGATTATGATATGAACAATCTTCCTAAGAAAATGGAAACTGTTTCTGCAAGGAATACCTTTGGTCTTCTGAGCACATCAACCAGTGTTTCTGGGGTGTATGATGGTAACCCAGTCTCAGATTTTGATCATGGTAGTTATAAATGTCGTTCTATTATCTTGATCCTTTTACTTTGTCAAATACTTCAATACAAGACTTTTTGCTCACAAAGTAGTTTTTCATGCAGTCCAAAAACCATTTCAAACTAGCATCCTGAATGACAAATTTGGTGCCCTTAGCGTGGGCGGAGGAAGAATCGCTGATGCCATTAGTCGTCATCTTGATGATGTGACGACTACTTTGAAGGCTCCAGAGTCTTCATCAACAAGCTTTAGTACTGGTTTTGGAAGTTTTTATAGCAAACAATTTCCTTTGACTACTTATGGAACCAATCTTGGTCGATCCCATCCTCCATTTCTTGATTCACTTAGTGGACCCACTGTGCCTCCCATGTCCAATTCACTAAATGGCCTGCATGATAGAGATGCTACACATGGATTATTTGATGCGTTCAAGAACACTGAGACTCGCTCATCTTCAATTCCAGTGCATCCATCTAGAGAGATTTTTCTTGAAAAATCCATAAACTCTACATCTTTAGATTTTATGAGGGAGGAGCTATCAACTTCTAATAGTTTGCCTTCTTTGGATAATGAACAACAGCTTAGCTACAAAGCAAATGATCAAGATATGCAGGACATTGAGTTCACATCTTTAAAGAAAGATGAAGATTTTGCTGCTTTGGAGCAGGTTATATATATTTTTATGTTGTATATAGAATTTTAGCTAGACATGCCTTGGAAATGTTTTTTTTTTCATTGGCATTGCTAAGCTCTGTTAGAAACATTTCTCCTTTCTTCTGAAAGAAAATGTAGGCCTGTACTCAGTCAACTGAAAGTTCTTTTATTCCTTTATTGCAAGTAAGTTCCATCACGTGACTATGAGTTGGCTATAAATCTAGAAGCTAGAACATAGTTTCCTGAATTAGTATGGACTTTAAATTTTTTTTGTATAATCAAAGATTTCTTGCATAGCAAACTATAGTACCTCAAGGGCTATAGTAAACAACAATTTCTGATTCACTTCTTCCTTATTTGTTGCAATATGATGTTCACAATTAGTTTGCTTGAGTTCCTTGTGACTTGTCAATTTGTGCCCTATGTGATTTTGATATTTCAAAATCTGATTAGTGAAGATAAATGACTTGAACCTTTTTTTCTTCTTGTTACTATGCTGCAATGAGTTTGTGGTTTTTCTAACCCATATTATTTTCCTTATCCTACAGCATATTGACGATATAACCCAAGAGAAGTTTTCATTACAACGAGCGCTAGAGACATCTCAAGCTGTATCAGAATCCTTGGCTGCTGAGAATACATCATTAACTGATAGCTTTAACCAACAGGTGTTTTTTTGTGACTGGATGAGGGCATCTATTCTATGTCAAAGCGAATCTTCTAACTTATTATTTCCAATACACCATTGTTTCTCCAATTTTGATCGATATTTTTGCAGGGAAAAGTAGTCATTCAGTTAAAATCTGACATTGAAAGATTGCAGGAGGAAATGAAGGCACACATGGTTAGTCTTTCTTCTAGAGGTCTAAGTGTCTGCTATTTTTCCCTTCAACATTGTTTGAGAGCTGATCGAGATAGTTAGAACTTGTGGATGGATGTTCTGATATATATACACTATTTTTAGCAGGAGAGTTTTAGCTCAAACAAATAAGTTAAGACTTAGTCGTGAGGCATAAAGATGTATTATTAAAGGAAATATCATAGACATGTTCATGATACAAAATGACTATAATAATAATATCCCATGTGAGACTGAGTTTATATATCCTAGCAAAGGTATATATCTTACCCCAAACCATAGAATAGTTGTTGATCAATGTCTAACTTGGTTCGTAAAATCGAAACACACAAATATTTTATTTGACTAAGTTGCTTGACAATGACAATGAAGATAAATGTAAAAGTTAATAGTTCTTCCTCAAACACTTGCGATGCGATGCTGAAGTTATGACCTCATTCTGTGCATGAAAAGGGTAACTTTTCTTAGATTTTATCTTCTCCATTTCCCTTGAGTTGATAGTACCACTGATATTGAAGCTTGCGAAAATAAAAAGGCAAATTATGAAAGCATGCATAGAGAAAGAGGATAGAGTTGCATTATCTTTTCTTGTGACATAAGCAAGAAAATATCAGGAGAGAGATTATGACCAATGTTACTCTGTAGTTAAGGATAAAATGACAAAGAACATAGGATTATGCTGGGTAGAGAGATATTAGCTTATCTTTTATACTGTAACCCACATAGAAATTGATAAAAATATTGGAGACAATGAGATTTGAGTTTCAACAGGCATTATTAAGGGCAGTAATTGAGGTAGATAAGTGACTAAATTTTCATTCACTCATTCATGGCAAACGTTTTCAGTCATGCAAACCCATATTGTTGGGTAATGTGTTTCTTTATTATTTTCCACAGACTACTATTAAGTTCAGAACAATTTCTCATATTGCCGCTGCTTATTTCTGGTTTGGTTTTTATGTTGTGTGATGATTTCATAATAAAACTAAGGTGGAATTGACAATCGCTGATTGGTTTCGTCTGTATCAATACCTGTAGCTTGCACTGGAGGTTGTTAAGTCAGAGTGCACTAATGCTCAGCTAGAATGCAATGCTGCTGATGAGCGATCCAAATTACTTGCATCTGAAGTAATAAACACAGAAGAGAAGGTAATTTATTTTACTTTTATTAGTTATCATCAAAAAGGATTTCCTACATATGACACAAATGCAACGTACAGTGAACATCATTTACACTTCAGAATAAACTAAAAAAAGGTACTTGACAGTTTATAAGTTTATATAATGCTTACACAGTTTTACTTGTTTTAGCTTTTCACTTACCAAATTGATTATGGGATTCTGATTATATGATTAGTTATGGTTCTTCTTGATCAAGGCTGACCTAGTTGTTAGGTAAACATTAAGGTTGCGTTTGGTACGCTTGTTTTCATTTTCATTTTCGGTAGAAAATGCGGTTTTCTGAAAAACGTGTTTGGTTTGCATTTTCCAGCCTTATTTTCCAGAAAAAGATATAGCGTTTTCTGGAAAACTAGAGAATGAAATAAAGTCATTTTCCAGAAAATGAGAAAATACGGGGGCGTTTGGTTTGCTCCATTTTCTATTTTCATTTTCTAGAAAACCATAGGGGGCGTTTGGTTTGCTCCATTTTCTATTTTCATTTTTCAGAAAATCGCATTTTCTCATTTTCTGGAAAATGACTTTCTTTCATTCTCTAGTTTTCCAGAAAACGCTATATCTTTTTCTGGAAAACAAGGCTGGAAAATGCAAACCAAACACGTTTTCCAGAAAATCACATTTTCTTTAGAAAATGAAAATGGAAAACAAGCCTACCAAACACCTCCGTATTTTCTCATTTTCTAGAAAATGACTTTCTTTCATTCTCTAGTTTTCCAGAAAACACTATATCTTTTTCTGGAAAATAAGGCTGGAAAATGCAAACCAAACACGTTTTCCAAAAACCCGCATTTTCTACAGAAAATGAGAATGGAAAACAAGCCTACCAAACGCCCCCTACGGGTTTCTAGAAAATGAAAATAGAAAATGGAGCAAACCAAATACCTCCTAAAATAAATCTTTTTCATTTTCTTTCAAAATGTATAAACTATGGTACTGGATAAAACCATCACACCATTTTCTTTTTTACATTTGTAGAATTTTTTAACA
This sequence comes from Boesenbergia rotunda, assembly GCA_024364735.1. Classification (NCBI taxonomy): domain Eukaryota; kingdom Viridiplantae; phylum Streptophyta; class Magnoliopsida; order Zingiberales; family Zingiberaceae; genus Boesenbergia; species Boesenbergia rotunda. The sequence continues at coordinate 625,067 of JAGFNQ010000723.1, read as the reverse complement.
TTTGTAGAATTTTTTATATTGAATGTAGCAGTTCTGAAGGGTGGCCCAAGAACTTTAAGCAGTTCTTTGAAATGGGTTCATTTGTGCATCTCTTGTTCACTTGTCTTTTTGTCATATATAAATTTCTTCTTGTATGTTCCGATGTGCATGTGCCATCATGACAAACATATGCGAGCATTTTTGTGAACATTGTGTTTAACATTGACTATGTTAAGGAACTTATCTGATATATAATATAAGGTTATCAAAGAAATTATCCAAATACATCTTTTAAAACGTTGGAACAATAAATAGATTAAAACTTCTCTATCATCTCATATTCTTGTAGTTCTGATTTGATAAGTCTTAAACCACATGATTATACGATGTTTAGCTAAGGGTGATCATGAAACAGAATATTGTTTATGACAGTTTAAAGAACCGGTATTGGAACTGGTTTTGGTTGAAGGTCATCACCAGAATGGTTCCATACTAGTATCCTGGCTTGTGCTGACACATGGTACAGGATTACACCGATCAATTGTGCTGATAAGGTCCTCTGACACAGGGGAGAGAGAGGGAGAGGAAGAATGAGAGAAGGGAGAAGGATGAGGAGGAAGAAGATTTAATTGCACTGCTCACCCATCTACCACTATGGTTCATGATTTCTCAGAGAAGATAACTTATTGATCATTTCCGTTCATAGGGCTCACAAGTTAGAAGCAATGTTTTAAAATCTAGACAGATCAGTTGGTTCAACTTGTTAAACTGAAAACTGGAGGTTAAACCAACTTGGTTGAATTAGTGGATGATACCCAATTTGAATTAATATTTTTTACTGTTTCAACCTGAAACACTAAGGAACGGCAGAACATGAACATCTGGTTCTCTATCTTGTCCTGTTACAAAAACACTGGTTAGAAGTTCCTCTATGCTCTCCCACATTGCACAACTGTCACCCACATGAAATAGGCATTTTGACATCATGTTGCTGACTTGTTCCACATCCACCAATATTGATCTAGACAAAAAATATTGGAAAGACTGGTTAAGAGCTTCCCTTTTATTGTTAACAAAACCATGCTATGTTTGTCCATGTTTCTTAATAATTCCGTAGTTGTTTTACAACTCTCATTTGCCTTGACAAGTCTAAGCCTAGAAATTATTCCTTTCACTACTCTTCTTCATGCTTAATTTCTCTGTGTACTTTATAGTTGATGTACTTTCTAACCTGATCCTACTTAAGCCTACATCTTGTCACATATCTGCTTATGTTGAGGAGTTTTGCAAGGACATCTAACAAACTGTCTAGGGCCTATGGGTAGCTCCAATAAGATGGTTCCAACGTAATGTGGATAACATCAACATTCTAAAATAAATCAGTTTAGGGTCCAAAACTTTATTTTATTTCTACTTTTACTATTTTACACTAGATCTATTCATTCTACTAAGGTCATGCAACAACAACGACAACCAAGCCTTATCCCACTATGTGGGGTCGGAAACAATCTAGCATTACCACGATAGTTTGATGAATACATTCATAGAACATTCACCTATGTTACCCTCAACTTTTTCATCCGGGCTTGGGACCAACATTGGTGTTTTTTTCCCTACTAAGACCATGCTATAAAAGCTTGTAGAAGAGATTCTCTCTAATAAAGTTTTCTATTGTATTATTCTCTCTTCTCTTGCACGAGATCAATAACTGAAACTTAGAATCCTCCATCAGATAGCTGACCGAGGCTTACAAATCTATTGCATGCCAGCGATTGTCATCAACTGGAAAATCACTTGAAAAATAATTCTTTTTTTTGTTCTTCTACGGTGGCAGTGTTGATCCTTCACTAAGGAAGTATTAATCGCCAATATTATTGTTATTCATTCCTGTACTTAGTTTTCGGTACTTCAAACAGGCACTAAGGTTGAGGTCAAATGAGCTAAAGCTGGAAAAGGAATTGGAGAACTTGAAATCTGATTTAGCAGAATATCAGTAAGATTGACATTTGTTTCACTTTGCTGATTACTGGTCTCTGATTTATTTTTAATTCTCTTGATATCTATTCAAAAGGAACGAGATGGATATTGCGTCCATTATTTTGTGGAGATTTGTGTTGGAACATCTCAAAAATAAGAGTTCAGATGCACCAATTATATCATGTCTGACTGAGTGACTTTTCTATTCTGTCAAATAAATAATATATTCAATTAAGTTGTAATAAGTTTTCTCATTTCTGACAAATTTCAGTTAGAAGTTCAAGTTGTTTTTTTATTTCTTATGGGGCATTTCATGTATATTCTTTGCCTTGAAGTTGGAATATGTGATGTTCCAAAAGCTCAGTTTTCTTTCCTCGTCATTCTTCTTGGGTGTTCTCTTCTTTTTCTTCCTGTAGAATGCATGTAGCATGTCTTTTATCATCACAATGGCTTTGCGGCATTAATGCCTTTTCATTTGATGCTTTTCATATATTATATAAGAAAATTAACAAGCTATGCCTTTATGAAAATGAACTGTCATGTTGGCATACTTGTTTTGGCTGAGATTTGATTGCTCCAATCATATTTTGCCTTTTCTGTTTTGATCTGGTGTTGCTCACTGATAATCTTAGAGGTTCATTTCAAGTTAAAATCTATATAGCCAATTCCAAATAATTAAGATTCCCCTCCTGTGGTTGTAGAGACTAATATTCTACTTTTGGCAACAAATATGGGGCCACAGATTCCTGAACATTCCTTATTAATCTGTGGATTTCTCTTGAATGCAGATTCAAGAATGTGTTTCCTTTTATAGTGGATGTATTTGAATATATAAATATAGCCTTCAAACATTCATTGATGAAGTGTGATCACTTCGTTTTCCATTATTGTTTCAGGTGTAAAGTTTCCATTCTTGAGAAAGAGCGTCAAGATTTTCAGTCTACTGTTGATGCCTTACAAGAAGGTTCGCATGTTATCTACTTACGTTTGTTTCTCAATTGCTCAATGCAAATTTATAAGTTCACTGTGCTTTCTTGTATGGGGAAAAGATTTACAGTAATTGATTTTGAGAAATTGCCTTTTTAATTTGTAAATTAAAGGTTTAGCCACAATTGACTGAACAAGATCTCCTGAGTAGCAGACTGAGTTTCAAACTGTGTGTGTGTGTGGCTATTTTGGTTGTTTTAAAATGCCAAATTATCATTCCAAACTGTGCCCTTAGGGCTTGTGTCATTTCCAGCCTCTGGGCCTGATTTACAACTCCTAGCAAGGTTTAGAGTCTCGTGCCGGTGCCGCCCGGCACCGGCGAAACATCCGTTCCGCTTGGAAACCAAAATCGGCACGCCACTGATTTCGTGTGTTGCTGCGTCATGGCGTGTATGGCGAAGTTCTCCTCGGCAACGAAGGCGACGTCGGCGACGGCGACGACAAGGTAAGTTGAAAAACGACGCAGGCGACGCCGGAGGTGTCGCGGGACTCCCCTGGCGCCGCCGGAGGCCTCTGTCGTCGCCGGAGGCCTCTGGATTAGCCGGAAGCACCGCCGTCGTGAGTCACAACTCCTCCGCCTCTGCTTGCATCGTGGGTGTTAGGGCTCGCGCAAAATTTGGTTTATTAAATCCAAAATTTCCCATTTAAATTCAACTTAAATAAGAAAACTAATAAAAACTAATAAAATGATTTATTTAAATCTAACATTTCCCTACTTAAATATTATCCTAATAAAATATATAACAATATATTTAAAATTAAAAAAATAAATAAGTTTTATTAATTAATTTTCTGAATTTTTTCTATTTTAAATATTATTTAAAAATTCAAAAAAAATTAAAAAATTTCTAATAATTCAATTTTATATTCTGATATTTTTTTATTATTTTTATTTTTAATATTTTCTTATTTAATTAATATTCTAATATTTTTTATCATTTTAAATATGTATTATTTAAATTAATATTTAAATAAATAAATATGTATATAATTATTATATATTAAGTAGTGTTTTGTATTAATTTATATACTTATTAGAAATTATAGATAATATTTTTTTATCTTAATATCAATTTGAAATTTAAATCCATTAATATTAATTTTTAAGACATTAAACTTTTTTTACTGTTATGAATTTTTTCCCAAAATAATATGAAACATTACATTTATTATAAAATATCTCTACTTGATATGCGCTTGAATATTAAGGCATTAGTAAGGTAATATATTATAATGTATCAATTTTAATTTAAGTTATTGATAGATCAATTTTCTTTAAAGAAAATTATATTTAGTTATTTTTTTCTAACAATATTAAGTTGCTCAATAATTAAAAATTTATATAAATTAATACACAACTTATTTTTAAATTATACGCATTAAATATATTTATCTAATAATTACTATATACAAATAAAAAAATACGAAACCTTATCGGCACGGTACGATACGATACCGAAACCGTATCGTTCCGGTTGGGGACCGAAACTTCGGCACGGGTCGAAATTTTAAACCTTGACTCCCAGCACTAGCCCATTTATGGCTAGGCCAGGCAAGACAGGATCAATTTAAATCCAAATTGACAGGTCGTGATGAGCTTAGGCCTTAGGGTAACACAAACCAGTTGACTCATCTAATTGAACTTGATCTTATTGAATGTATTTTTCCTTCCGCTTCAAAGTTACAAATCTTAATGGCCTATACATTATATGAAAGCATGAACCTCGTGTTCAGGATTTTTGAAGGTAAAAAACCTTGGGCTTTGAGTTGAATGTTGATAGAATGTTTGACTATATTACCACTTCTAGATATTATCTTGTTTATATGTTTTTATTCTCTTTTCATTTGTAGTTATCACTCTAATAGTTGTCTCTGTGAACTTCTGTTCACATTGCATGTTGCCATGACAATTTTTTCACAGGCTCATCCCTATGTTACTAAAGTAATTTGATTCCATTTGTACATGTGAGTGAACAGAGAAGAAAGTGTTACAATTGAGGCTGAGAAAAGCATCTGATGATGGAAAAGCCAAGGAATTACTGGGAAGTTCCTCTTGTAGACAAGATGCAGCTACCTCCACAGAGGATCTAGGTAATAACACTTCTTTTCTATATCACCACAATTTATAAGTTTCTTGGTTGTTTCTACAACCTTAATTTTGTTGCGGAAATAAATACTCTTGGTTTAAAAATCCGCTCAAATATATACCACATTTGTGGTTCTTTTTCTATTATTCATTTGTTAATGGCTTATTCCTACATTTAGAATGGTTTGAGTATTTAAGAAATAACACAAGGACTAGAAATAGATCAAGGGCAGAAAAAGAGGCTAATATCAAGAGGCTGTTCGACATATAAATATTTGTTTTTTTTATGGTTTTGATCTGTTCTACCTGGTATGCTGCTAATGTTTCAACATGAGCCTTATGGGTAATGATATTGGTATGGAGGTTTTCCATTTGGTGTCTTGGTTTAAATTAGGAAAATAAGTGTTAGGCCGGTGTCTAAAGGGTGGGAATTCAGTGGCAAAGACTTAGAAAAGGAAGGGTGGAGCAGTAACATCCATAGAAAGTGCAACTCGGATTGCTTCCACTAGCAACACAATGAAATGGCAGCACAGCTATACAGCTCATGGTCGAAACTATCATTAAGCTTAATACATCATTTGATTGTGTTCAACTGAAAGTTTTTTTATCTGTACCTATAATCTAATGAGTTAGGAAATATGCTTGGTTTAGATTGGTTATTGTTCTTCCACTGTAGTTAGCATAGAGAAGAACTAAATAGACTAATATGGAAGTTTTGTGTGTTGCAAATTCTAGCTTTCTTCTTGCAAGTTGATCTATCTTCTCAAGGTGAACTTTTTTTTGCCTCATATATTCTTAATTAACACAATTTTTGTTAGGAGTTAATAAATCGTTTTCCAGTGTGCACTTTAGAATATACAGATGCTAGAAGCTGATTTTTTTTTCATAGTGGACAAATTAACATTGAAAATTTCCCTTTGGTCTTAGGCAGCCTCAAAAGAATGTTAACTTTATTTTGAATTTTGATGGTCAATCATGTGGCTTCTAGTTATTTGATAATGTTTCTTTGAGATGTTATTTGTTTCAAATTTTGTCTTCCAGATGTTGAGACTAGTATCCAAGGAACATCGCTGCAGAATGACATATATATGACTCGGGATGTCACACCATCTGAACCTCTATTTGGTGAAACTTCTTTATCATCTTCTCTTCGTGATGATAGAGCAATTGTCCTTCCAGATGCATCTGCTGATCTTCCACAAGATCAGCTTCGAATGATTGAGAACATCAGGGCATTAATATCTGAGGTTGGACTGCATTTTCGTTACTCAAGTTTATATTTTTGCTAATAGAAATAACTGTACATGGTTAAGATCCTTGTATCTGTAGTTTTTAAAATCTCTTGTTTTATATTACTAAGACACATTGGACGATTGCAGTTAGCTGTGGAGAAAGAAGAGCTGGTACAGACTCTGAGAATTGAATCATCTAACTGTTCCAAGATGAAGGTAATGAACCTCTATGGATACAAGTTTTGATGGTTTACAAGTGAAGCACCTTCACCAGATGATATTGGTTTATCCCTCATTTGTTTTCGGCTAGGTGATTATGTTTTCAATAGAGTTTGGCTGTGCCTGATTTGTCTAAGTTTCACAATTTAGAGATTGTAGCATCTTTTTTCTTTGTAACTAGATTTTCTTTTCTGCCTTTTAGGTGTTACTTGGCAAAAATTTGTTTGTGACCAATGCTCCACTTGGAGAAATTATTCATTGGTCATTCTGAAACCATTGGCTTTGTGATATCTGTCAACATCCAATTTAGTTTACATATTAGCCTGGTTTATTAGTATGCAACCGATGTTCTAGTGCCTTTATTACCATCAACTAATATGATTTTCTATTTAACGTGTTTGCATACCATTGAAGGAATTGTACAAAGAATTGTCCCAGAAATTTGAGGCTCAAACCCAGAGGTTAGAACTCTTGACTGCTCAAAGAATGGTCAACGAGAGTCACTTGGTAAAGCCAATGGATAACCATGGTACACATGATACGGCCGAATATGCTGATGAGGGTGATGAGGTATGCCGTTATCTGATGATGCTGTTTTTTTTTTCCGCATTTATTTTCTTGATAATTTTGCAATCATTCTATTCCACATTTTCCTTGTTAAAGTACTTGGTATTTCTTCGTTAGTTATTTTCATGGTCACCAAGATCATCTCTCTGCTTGAAATGTTTTATGAGCACTTATAGCCAGTTTATGATTCACTATTGGCGGTTGGTGTTGAACGCTTTTAACAGTATGACTGGACTCACGTAGTAAAAGCACCAAATTTTTGCTGGTGGATTGAGGAGATTGGACATTGAATGCTCCTTGAAACTGTATTATGCATTGATGAACTACACCTAATTTTCCAGTTTCTGTCCAAGCCAAGTGGCTTGAACTCGAAATTGGAAATCCATGTGGGCACTTTGGACCTAGACAGCTCCTGGTAGTTGTATTTCCTAATTATTAGAAGTAATTTTACCTTGAAAAGCATTAATTGTAGTTTCAATGTGTAGCAATTGGTTTAAGATGTTTTTATCCCATTTCACCCGATAAACCTAGACAAATCCTTGCCGTAGTAATTTCAACTGATTATTGGAGGAAACTTTAAATTCAGATTGTAGCAGTAAGTGTCGTTCAATTTTGCTATGGAGTTGAGTAATCCTAGCATTTACTTTAAGATTTATAGATCCACTCTTTGTACCCAGTAAACTTTGCTTGCTCCCGTACTTTGATCTCAGTCGGTTCTCACAGTTAGTTGATAATCGATATCATATAGAATCTTGATTTATTGCATCCTTTTTTTTTTTTTTTTCTTCTAGGTGGTCGAGAGGGTGTTGGGTTGGATAATGAAACTCTTCCCTGGAGGCACAGCAAAGCGTCGAACCAGCAAGCTTCTGTGATTGGCAACACAGAATATATGACTTTTTTCCCAATCATTTTGAAGTTATATATACATGGAGATCTGCAACCTGTACATCTGCTGCTAGTAACAATCATTCTTTTACGTCGAAAATTACAGCTACACTTCCATAAATTCTGTGGAAGTACCTGAATGGATTGAAAATAAACCAAGTTGCCCCCCACATTCTTTTATATTCATTCCCCTTTGGTCCTCCATCAGGCGATGATGCAATGTAAGAAGCAACATCCATGTTACCTCCATTCTATGCTATTCCAGTTGCTGATTCGTTCAAGTCAGTTTTTTTAGGCCAGAACTGAGGCAGTATTGAAATGCTGATTGAAATTCTAAGGATCAGTGGAGGTCAACTTATAGCTCGATATCCCAGCTCATTATGACCGGTAAACTCCCGATCCTAACATGATATAAATTAAGGTTTCGCTTATGTTTATGTTCTTTTGTTCTGGCACATGTTCTGCAGTGTTCTTTGTAAATGTTTGTCAGGCGTGATATATAAGACAGAAATTGTTCGGTGGTTATTCAATTTTGATTCAGTGACTAGTTTAGAATTTCTATCCGTTTATCTCAAAACTTTTGGTCTTTTCATATTTTAGTTCTAGATTCGAGCTGATTTGTTCTTCAGTTTCTTCAGTGTACCATGAAGGGTTATACCACGAGTTGGAGCTAAACAATTTGAAAATTTATTTTATTCGATCACACCCTTGTTTTTAATATTTACCTTGTTCATTCCTGCATTTGGAATGGCTGTTGCATCATTTTGAGATGAATCATTATATATTGACCTCGTTTATTTGCATTTGAAATGGTCCATTAAGAAGCCTCCTTCGTGATAGAATATCTTGTAATTTGCTGGTTGGTTGTATATAATGATCGACAAGGTTTTATTTTTTTTTAAAAAAAAATCAAAGTTGATTCTAGAATCTGGCTCGTTGTGAGATTAATATGGTAGATTAAGTATTCGGTTAAAATTGAATACTAATATTTTTTTTTAACAAATGGAATCGATGAAAATTTACTATTAAAATCAAACAATTGGAATTGATATGATATCGATAAATTCAATTGATTATTAAATTAATTATTAGTTTTATTAATAATTGATTGATGATGTATTATCAATTGAAATCCTTATCTTAACAACTCTGGAATGTTCTCGTCCATTAGGAGATAAATTACATAGGAACTTTACACATTCAGTAAGATATTTTTTTATTAAAATATTTATTTTATGAACTAACAATTAATAGGTACACATTAATAAACAAGTGATAATTCAATTAAATAAAATTTTAAATTCAGCAATTGAGTAAACGATACATTTTAAAATTGTAAAATTCTCAAAAACGCCTCTGACTTTCAAATTTCATAAACGGTTTTCATTTTACTCTTCTCGCTCACATGCTACATTCAAAGAACAACAACACTGTAAAATCGAATTGCGGGTAACTTAGATTGCTGTCCATTGATGCCAATTCTACTATCCCCTGGCCAGCTTGCTCTCCCCGGCTGTGGACTCACCACCCTCAACCTCTCCTCCAACCGCCTCTCTAATGTCGTCCTCAGGCCTCCGGCTACTCGGACTTGGCTCCTACAATCCAACTCCAAACTCATTTGGAGAGGAGCTGCAGGAGTTGACCTCCATTACCATGGTGGCTCACTGGACTCAAAATGCAGAACCAGGGACTCCGGAGCTCTACAATCAGTCTGACCTAAGAATCCCGAACCTGGCTGACAACATACAACAGGGAGTCGACTCCACGAGTTAGCCAACTCACCTAGGCCATGCAAAGGAGAGCAGCATGGAACAAAATCACATTGCTCCAGGCAGGTCGAGATTGACACCAAGACGGCAGAAGAAATGCTGCAGTCCTTCCATAGTTCCATGGTTCCATGCTTGATGTTCTCCACGTTACCTTGCCGTGCACAAGAGCAGCTCGTGACGAGCTGCCCAAATCACAGCCGGTCGCGAGTTAGGCAACTCACCTAGGCCATGCGAAGGAGAGCGGCATTGACGAAGACGGCAGAAGAGATGCTGGAGAGTCCTTCCATGCTTGATGTTCTCCATGTTACCTTGCAGTGGACGATAGCAGCAGGTCACACGGATCTTATGAAATTCAGATAAGCTATGGAAAGAAGGGAGTGAGATATGAACATTTTGTCCACTAATTAGTTAATAAGCAAATCAAGTATAGTCTAGTTGGTTTTTTTATGGTATTTGGTAAAAGTAAATAATAATAAATAAAACAAAACAGCAATCGTCTACTATTGAGCAAGAAAAAATTTATAGGAAACATTGAACTACCAGCATTTACTAACAATCCGTTCAGAATGCCTGCAAAAGGAATCTTTTTGAGGCTAAAACTGAATTTATTAAAAACAACATTGCCTTGAGCAAACACAGTTGCAGTTGCAGTAACACCAAAAAATTCAAGGAAGAAAGCCCCATAGTAATAACACTCAATGGACTAGTCGTCGTCATCATCTGCAACAGAAAAAGCAACCAGTTTAATGAAGGAATAAGATTCACAACGGATGTTTTGCATAGCTTTTATCATTACACAAGATAAATACTGTACAAATCAAACATGAGGATTGACTCTACAAAGCTCAACGTCTAAGCCATGGTTTGGTAAAATACTATCCACAGGACGTTACATGATCTTTACGTTCAGTCAAATCAGAATATTGCAAACAATTTCATGATTTTTTTTAACAATTCATGTGTCTAATTTTACCCTTGGATTTATCGAATATATCTAGAAACAATTTATGCGCACTCAAGAAGCCAATCTTTAAGATATTCATCCTATTTAGGCTTCGAACTCTGATCTACTTGTTGCTTCGAGTGCTTTACTACTGCATCACACTTATGGGGGCTTTAATGGTCATTTTAGCACTATATATTTCTGAATCTTTGTATAGGTGAGTCTGAAGCAGTACAACATCTCAAGTCGTTAAAGTGACATTGCCTGCCATGTGTTTCAACTTCTACACCTGAAATAGGAGATCCTATTATAGACTATAAGGTAGAATATTGACCTTGATAAGAACATTAGTACTTATGTACTAGGTGTGCTAATAATATATATAACCAAGACGAGTCTACCAACATTTGGCTTCAACACAAGTATTTTAGATCACTTGATGCAGGCTTATCAAGTTTACAAGTAAATTTTATCAACAAATTCGTTTTAGAACATTATAGATGGGACTATGCTTGGAAATCTTCTATCCCAATCAACTTAAACCCTTCTCTATGCAAATGCCAATAGTTATTTGATTCTTCTATCTAGGAACTCACCATGGTTTTATATTTCAATTTGTATTAATTTAATCATTATTCAGACAAATAACTCACATATCACATGTATAGAATCAATGCATACTACACGTGTAAGCAAAACATATCCTTTTAATACACCAGCCTATAACAGTGCAAGACTAGATGTTGATGCTAGACCTGAACTTTAAAGCATATTACATTCTTGGAAGCACTTCATCCAATTTTGCCATGATTAGCCAAGGCAATTCAGATTGAGAAAGAAGAGGGAGTTTCAGATTGTAAAAATGAAATGATGGATACACTGCCTGGGCTATGAATTCAGTTCATTGAACAGGAGATTTATACGCGGTATAACAGTTCAAGCCAAGTCATTATTCAAACACCTGTTTACATATTTTATTGTTTCTCTATTCATATTTTCCCACAATTTCACTTTCAACAAGTGAACACTAGTAATCTTCTATTATATGCTATATTAACATCCACTAACACTACCTCATTTTTTTTTCTTGAGGAAAAACTCAAAAGGACATCTTTTTTCAATTATTATTAAAATAATGCCCTATTCCATCCATCTTAGCTCATTTTTATTCATAAAAATAGTCTTGTTTTTAGTGTTACCGTAGTAGCTAAGGAATCATAGTTGCTACACAATTGTAACAACTATGATTATGTAGCTGCTACAATATAATATTGACCGAAGGTCAAGTGTCTATGTTATAGCAACTACGATTCATATTTACTATAATATAATATTTACCCATATTGACTAAGTATCCATATTGCAACAATTATAAACTATAACCACTACAACATAATGTTACTAGGATTGACCAAAGTTAAAGTGCAAATATTGTGAAAACTATGAATCATAGCTACTACAACAACACCGAACAAGACTATTTTCAAGAACAAAAATGAGCTGAGGCAACATGAGCCACTATTTTGATGATAAATGAAAAAGAGGCACCTTTTGATGATTCTAATAAAAAAGACACCCTTTTAATTTTTGACCTGTTTTTTTTTTCTATCTTCATTTCTACAAGCTCTATTTCCTTAGACACTTGACTCAAGGATCCAAAAACTGAGCAACAATGACTCCTTCAACTCTTTTGCAAATGAGAGTGAAAGACCAATTAGCATAGGACCTTCACATCGTTGGATTCCAATAGCTGGAATCTGTCAATGATCTTACACTAATAGCTAATATCACTATCGCCAACAATCTTCACATAGCATTCAACAATACTAACTATAATCGGCGTGTTCAGTCTCTAACATAAGTGAAACTAACTATAATTCTCAGATGCATGAAAAATTAGGTCTTAAGGTGCAGAAATCAGCGAATAAGCAAGCAATTGAGCAAGAAGGAAGAGAAAAGGAACGGACCAAAGTATCTTCTTTCGTTGGCGGTCTTGGCCTTCTCGACGATCTTGTCGAGGTCCTCCTTCAGCTTCACTTCCCACTTCACGAGCTGGGTGGTGAAGACGACGCCGAGGCCCATACCCAGCGCGTGCTCCCACGGATCTGCATCGAGGAAACAAAAACAATCGAGTAGGCGGAAGCGATCAAATCTTGCAGGCGGTCGAGGGTTAGGGTTACGCACGGCGCATGTAGGGCAGCTTGCGGAGGGCGTTGGAGTACATCTGGATGCCCAAGCCCAGAAGGGCTCCCACCATCGTCGCTGTGCTCGGCATCTCTTTCCCCTCTCTCGTCCTTCCTCGCTCCAACGATCTACTTCCCTCGCTGCCCCACTTGGTCGGCTTCGATTGTCGTTGAGGATGGTTCTTGTGTATATATATCAGATATGTGAAGCTGGACAACGGCCCAAAACTTGGCCCAACCCACTGCCTTTCCCAACTCACGCTTTTCTCACGGGCTCAATTCCATCATTCACTTCTCCTTCGCCACCGGCTCCTTCCGCCAGCCTGACTACGGCGACGGGCTCGCCTTCTTCCTCTCGAGCGTCCTACCCTTCCATCATCCGCGATAACTCCTCCGGCGGCAACCTCGGCCTCTTCGCCGATGATTCAAACGCCACGGCCATCATCGCCACGAATTCGATACCACCACGTCGGGACGACGTGATACCGCGGCATAAGGATGGAGTTGGACGGACGGCGAACGCGTGGGTAAGCTACAATTCAACCACCCAGAACTTGAGCGTCTTCTTGACCTACAAAGGCAACCCGCAGCAACTCTCCGCCGCCACAGGGGTATTGAAGAAGGAGAGGTCAAGATCATAAGCCGGTTGCGCCACCGGAACCTGGTGCAGATCGTCTAGTGGTGCCACAAGAGCTGTGAGTTCTAGCTCGTCCACGAGTTCGTCCCAACGGCAACCTCGACCGCTGCCTCCCCGGCGAGAAGGCTGCTCGCCAGAAACCTATATCGAAGGCTATATTTTCATTTCCCTCCTCTTACTTTACCTATGTTTTTTACACTTTGCCCCATAATTTGTAAAAATAATGACCGAATACTCTCTCCTCTTTTTGTGAAGCGGATGATGAAGCAGCGGTCGACGTCCATAGCTGCCGTAGTCGCCGGGTTCTTTCTCGCCGAACTTGCTGAAGCAAATCCATAAAAGAGTGTTTGCCTTCCATTTTTATATACATACCAAGAGTGCACTTTGGGAGGGAATCTACAGAAAAGTTCTATCCCAAAATAATAAGGAATTAATACATTATCATACTCAAGTCTCATCCTGTTTCTGATGATATGGTTAATCATAATCGAACAAATTAACTGCTACCAAATACGCTTTAAAGTCGATCGTAAAAGGGAAAAAAAAAATACAATCTCCAAGCAGCAATACATACACATACGTACCTGCTACAACAGAAAAGTACGATCACTGGATACTCCTACTTGTACAAAAGTGGTCCCGATCTTGACACGGCGAATCTCTGCAAGGGGCTTGGCCCCTGGCCTCCTCCAGAACTTGAACCCTCTGCGAATTTTACTTTTCGGTTTGAGCTGTACTCTAATGGCCCTGAACTCCTCATATTATGAGGCTGCTTATCGCTACGTTTTAGCCGCACAATATCATCATATCGAGCATTGTCGTGCCTCTGGAAGGAAGGACCAGCATAAGCTGTATCGTATGAGATTGGTGTAGAATCAGCTCGGGCTGGTGGCTTGGTGTTTGGAGATGGCGCATGGGTGAGCGATATGAAGGGTGAGTGTCTTGGCGATGGTGGCTGTAGTTCTGTTGTCGTACTCATGGAGTTTCCATAGTACTGTCGATGCACTGAACGGAGAATAGTGTATGGGATATGAATTTCAAGAGTGCTTCTAGGGAGGTACTTGGAGAGTTCGCATAGCTGGTCCAAGAATATGAGCTTCGGTACAATAAACGCCCTGCAAAACATAGGAGATAGCCTGTCAGTGGGATGGAGTGACCAAACAAGCCCCGTCGCTAATTATTCATACCGATAACGATTCTGAGTTTACTCATAACATAGTCATTGCCGCCGGTCGAAATGCTTTAGGGGAAAATACAGTGAAACAACTTTAGTTTTCAAAGAAAAGTTAGTTGAATAGCTTAACTCAGGCGCACATAAAGCACAAACAAATTTATGCAATGCATCAATTTTGGACTATTAGAATTGTCGATCACTAATATAATCGATTGCAATACTGAATTGATATTACTTTATTTATGAAGCTGAACAAAGGCTCAAAAGGAAATTATCATGGTGAAGTTGCTTCGATGTGAAGTGGTATGCAGCTTAAAAAACCATGTCTATAAGCAACTTTAATAGAAATATTACCTGCTACTATCACTCCATGAATCAAGTACTATCCCTGCAGAACATTTAACAAATATTTGCATAGCAGACTTTATATTTGCCTCAATCGATGTGCGGTTCATTGTTTCTGGATCTGACATTTCCACAGCATGACCATTAGAAAGAGATTTCTTTTGCTGTACTGTTCTTTCAGATCTTACATATTCACTTCCTGCAATGACAGCGTTGATGCACCTGCAAAACACAAATAGCCAACGATAATGAACTGCATACAGTAGTCCTTGCTCGCATCAGGTAAATGGAACTTCTCCATAAAATTTGTCAGGATACATATAGGAACTTAATTGTGCTACTTCTAGTATCTACAGATACTTTGCTCAGATAAACTGAAAAGGGACATTTAGTTTTCATTTTGACAAGTAACTTCGACAAATATACATCACTTGTTTCGAGTAACGTCATGTTGTTATGACAGTCTTTTTATCGCTTAGATAAGAACTTTTACTTTTCCATGGATAGAAGTCAAAAACACACAAGATCAGCCTCTATAATTAGAAAAAATACCTTGCTAAACAATGAACATTGTTGTTGAATCCTCCAGTGTTTATGTTATAAGTTGTCATGCTCCAGATATTAGATACCATAAATGCAGCACAAAGATAGGGAAGCAAGCTCCAAGAGTTATCACTACCGAGGCCAACTTCAGTCATAATTGCACGAATCCATTCGGTATCATGATCATCATCTGCACCCACAATATTTGCTAACCTTCTCAATTTCGTGATATCAGCCTTCTCTGGTATATCAGCAGGCAACTGCTTAGCTGTGCCATGAAACAGAGACAGAATAAGAGGTGCTTTTTCTTCGAGAACTGCTCCAGTAGCCTCAACAAGCAACTTGCGGAATGCTATAGCCTGTCCAGCCTGAATACAAAATCCAACCAGTGTTTCTATCTCCACTATTTGCTTTATATTTGCTTCTCTTTCAATCCGATCGCCATAACTTACACTTCCAGCCACACCCTCAAGAGCTTCACGGTTTGACCGTAGAGTTGTGTCAATACACTTCAATAAAGCAGCTGTGTGCTCCTTTAGCATCCTGTCAATTCGGTCAAATCCATAGCCACCAAAAATATGAATGAGGGCTTTGAGTTCTCGCATATCAGTGTATGATTCTGCTGTGTATGCACCAATCAGGTCTAAGCTCTTGAAGCAATGACGGCTTGGAGCAAACACTACTCTGAAGTTTGAGATATCCTTAACTAAATTCTCAAGATACCAGTTACCAACAGATTCAATGGCAGAACCAGTTTGCATTTCTGTAGGTTTTACAAATTTCTGCAAGTAAGAAACGGGCCCTGTGAAACTCTCAGCCAATAACACCTCACGGATGCCTTCAGTAATATCCATACTAATATGTTGCTCAGCCAGGTGAATGATGCCGATGTGTCTCTGTATGAGAGACTCGATCACTGATGGACGCTGAAGATAGTTATCCGTTATCAAAACTGCAAGAAGCCTTCTCCTGAAGTTGCCAAGTATACATTCTCTCATGTACTTCACAAAGATGGCATACAAACTGAAGAATCAATAATCTTGGGAGTGAAGTTTAAGCAAAAAAATTTACTTCATGTATGAAAAGGAAAATGTAGTGACAGAAAAATAAAACAGGATGGCAATATGACAAATTATAAGGACCGGAAAAGTTTCAATCAGAGATTGCAGAGCTGTTAGTTTATGGAAACAAAAACAAGCATCATGGTAAAGGAAACAACACGTGTAGGGTGGGGACCTAGCTATAATTTTTTTTTCAAGAAATCCAGACAGAGCCACTTTGTGCTGATTGTTTTATTTCCCTTTTTAGTAGATAAAAAAGGGAATAAGAAGCTTTGACGAATAAGAAGTGTTTAAATCTACAAAAAATAAAATAAATATAAATATAAATATAAAATACTCAAATATTAAATAGTTTAATTTCAATGTTTGAAAAGACCATAGAATTGCATGGACAAGATGAATATCATAGTCCAAGCTACAATCCAGATTATACAACTGATGTAAACACAACCTTTCTTATTTCAAATCACAATTAAAAAACTTTTAAATCCTCTAGTAAGCTCTCTTAAGCAAAATGTTCTTTAGAAAATTTATTAAAACCTGTTTTACCAATATGTCTGTTAGAGGCTATTATTTTCTTTCTTTAGAGAATTATGTATATCGTGCTTACATCTAAAGCTAGTAAAATCTAGTTTTCTCAATGCATATTTTTAGTAAAATTCATTATGCATGACATTAAGATCACTCGCAATGTCAACAAAGGAAGCCTAGTGCAAAAGTTTGACTTGCCAATTTACGCAACCCAAAAAGAGTCTCCACATTTTTCTCTCATTGTCCGTAAGGTGTTATCAGCCATAATGACAAAGTCAAGCCCAAGGTATTGACACATTGCAGCAAAGTTAGCATGTGTGGATCGACATAACACACACAATCATGTTATGCCAGAAAATATTTGCAAGTCCTGATGGCATGACTCACCACTATGTCTTTCTATTCAAATACTAGAACCTAACCTCAAATAAGGATATGACCAGTAGCTGGTACACTTAGGGACACATTCAGAAATTAGAGTTGGGAGGGGCTTGAACTTAATGAAGTGGGTTGGGCTTTGGGTGTGGAAACATAATGAAGTGGGTTGGGCTTTGGGTGTGGAAGGAATGGACTTTAATGGGCTAAGTAAAAAAATTTACATAGGTAATAAAAATAAATAAAAATTTGGGCTGGGGCAGCCCTAAGCAAGATCTGTCTATGGGTATACTGATTGCCAGTATATAATCATATCATATATTACGATGAGGAAACCGAGTCCATATATATTTTTGGATAACATTTTATATAATATGAAAGCACGTGTTTTTGCAGATGCTGGTATCTATCATGAGTTCCTCAAGCTAATCAAGATGCCAGTTTCCGAACTGATCAAACCATTCTTTTAAGTTTAATGATATTGAAATAGTAATAGCTTTTGGACATAGTTGCAAGTAGTGTGCATCATGGAGTCATTTTTGCAAATAAATATGCAATGACCTCCAAGTGTAGGTAACTGCAATCTTGCACCCAGAAAGAGAGTTTATTCAGTGTTTTTTGTTTCTGAATCCAACCCACAGGCATACAAAATAAAGATGCACAAATGCATACCACATGATCACATCAATTCAGAATGTGACAAGCGCGGCACAAGGCTACAGCTTAGATACCATGCCTCAGCATGATTTAATTAAATGTAGTAATATATGAACCAGCAGTATGTAAAATTGGTTGAAATTGATACCTCACGCAGGACAAAAACATGATTGAGTACACATACAGGTTCCATATCATTCAAGACAGAACAAAGATTAGTCAACCTCTGCATGGCAGCTTCCAACCTGTAATTAACAAGTAACTCCTGAGATATTCATTATTTAAGTATTTCCAACAGATCCAAAATGTAATTACCTACATTTTCACAGAATTGCCATTTTCTGGATGGCTCTCATGTCCAGGTTTTTGGATAGATAATCCTTTTGGTGATTTGAAAGAGGCAGCTGAACCTCTTAGCATGTTATTTAAAAAAAATGCAGCTTGCTCAGGCATAAGCTGAAAAAGAATAATCAAAAGAATAAGAAAGAGATTGATATGATTTGTCAAAGTTATGTACGGGGAAGTGAATACCTGTGTTTCTAATGAGCCTAATCCACCTTCTGAGTCCAGGATGTTGATGAGACCTTCCAATCCACCCATGATGGACTCAATCAGGGACTCAACATATAAAATTGAATCTCTTCCTATTTTATCCACCTGAATATGCAGAAAATACTGAGTAAGAAAATTTATTAGAGCAATAATGATGTCATATAAAAATAAAACTATGCTTGTTGAATTGAATAAAGATAAACGGAGGAAAGCTCAGTGAATGAGGCTCATGGCAATATAAAATTTAGGGACGGGCAATTTATAGTACACTCAGTGAACAACATCAACAAGCACTAGTCACTCAACTCCAAGCAGTAACAACATTATGGAGTTAAGACCCACCAATTAGAGTCAAACTAGGTGAGTAACAGGCATAAGTTTTGGTCCAAATACCGCGAATTTAGCACTGGTAAATCTAGATATATAAACCAGAAAGAATGTTGAAAGATAACCTAGAGGTTTGATTCTATCCATTAAGATGATTCAAAATATGCAGAAGAGAAATATCTATATTTCAAAATGTTGTTACAAGTATGATAATTATTAAATTATAAATCTACAAATTAATTGCTAACAGCTTAATCTTTTGAAGCAAGTGATCATCCAATCAAATCTAGCTCATGCTACATTAATCTCATTATTTGAATCTATTATTGTGGATTTAAAATGATTCATTTGTTCAGTGTCTAACAAATTTGCACATATCTCCAAGCAGTGGATGGGCATACCTCCTGCCTTTATCTCTAAAGCATAGACATGAAACAGGACTGGTGCACAACCAAAATGGATATGCCAACATTATAATCTAACAATGTACATGTGAATATACTGGTATAGAAAATTAGGAAACAGCATTAACCAACTATGGAACTTATAATACTACAACAATTAAAATACAAGAAAACGTGCACTAAATGTCAATATAGAACTTAACAAGTCCAAGCTTCTCAGTTGTTACAAACTCCATATATGTAGTTAGCCTTGTACAACTCTCTTGGCCAATGTATTGCGTAATCAACGGAAACAAATATAAATAGTACAATGGTTTATAAGTGCATGATGTGCATTGAAACTACAACTAAATTGGTTACTTCTCTTAATCAGTTTTATTCTTAATGGATTAGCCCAAAAAGAGTCACCCGGTTTACTATTTATCCTCAAGTCAATCATAACTTTTCTTTGAACTAACCTTCTTGAAAAAATGTAATGTTTTTTTAAAAGTGGTTAAAATAATCAAGGGGTTTCTAATGATTCAACTTTTCTTTGAATAACCTTCATAACAAAAATTTAATTCTCATTTGCTGAGAGGTCAATAAAAAAGGTTTCTGGTGATTTCTTCATCAATAATTATTTCAATTTTCCATTTATGACCCATATATAGTATATGAACAATTGAAAACCACAAGATTGCCAAATCAAAGGGTTGATTCCCTGCGAAGCCCGGAGAAATATCCTCCCATTTGTGATGGAGTGCTCATTTCTTGATTTACCTCTCTACATATGACTATGAGGCCAACACTGTTGGGCGCCCGAGGTAAGCATGACCTTTTGCCAAATTTTACCAAATCAAATTGAAAACCACTAGACTCTCAATGTTAATTTACACGTTTTTAATATGTGCATAAGGACTTTTGGCACCTTTTAACTCTAAAAACCAGCTCAAGTTCAATTTCCATCTCTTCCAACACCTTCATCTTACAACAGAAATCCATATGACGTTCTGGAATGCAAAATCATATTTGGTCTTAACTGGAATCATTTGAATTTTTCGATGCCAGCACACCAAGGGGGGGAAAAAAAGAAAAATCAATAGTACCTCATCAGGAAGTATTGCAGAGGCACATTGCGGAAAACTACTTGCAACTCCAAGCCATGCACAGCAATGCTGCGGTCTTCCTTCAGGGCCAAACATTGTATTCCTAAACACCTGTTAAATTTACTTGTGAACATAAAGGGAAAAGTCTACTGAAATGCTGGCTACCCATAAAAGAGTGTTCTACGTGAAATTTGCAAAATTGATAATCATTAGGTAAGAAGTCTGAGACTTACAACTGTTAGATGTTGATGGTAGAAATACAGTTTTTTAAAGCTTCCATATCTTAGAAGTTGACTCTCGAGTTCATCAACGCATCTGGGGATGAAAAACTTCTTAGAAACACCAAAGTGAGATGGTAATGCAATTAAGTAAAAAATTAATAGAATAAGGAAGTAATCAAGCTAAACAGATAATTGTCATGCACACAAATTAAATAAATTAATTTCCTGGTAGTCACTTGCCTAAAATCCCTGATTTCACCTTGATACCAGAAGTTATGATATGAAAACCAAATAATTCAGACAAGATAATTCTTGGTAAATTCAATATCTTTTGCATAGCCATAGTCCTGATTATATTATAAGGCTATCACATGGGGTAAATAGTAAGGACTCATTATCAACTCATGGTTGTCCCAACTATTTGAAGTGCGCTATATAAATTTTAACCCTCCGCTAAGCTCTATGCAAAGCAGGTAAACAGTAACAACTAACATTGAAAATTAGGCTTATATGCATAATCACAAAAATATTAAACACCTTGACCAGTTATACACAGCGTTTCCTTCTGATAACAACCCTTCCTTTCCAGTGGACACTGTAGCCTTCTCCAAGTGCCTAATGTTTATAGAAGATCGTGAAGATGTAACTATCATTAAGATTGATAACCAGTAGTTGCGCAATTCCTGCAAGCCAAATGTAATGAAATAAATCAATTCCCGGAAAAGATATATCATATGACCATGAAAATTCTGTGGATATCACCAGCTAAAGAAATGCATCATGCAAAACATAAGCACATATGACGGATCTTCAATACATACTAAAAGCCAAAAACGTAGGGAACTCAACCAATCTAAATCATGCAAAATCCTTTGATTACATAGTCTTACCTGACGTACCAACATGCATCACTGCACACAAAAAACATTTTTTAATAGGATATTCTATATCCATGATGGTAATTGCTCCTACCCTTAACTAGTACAATTGCTAGTTTTTGTTTTATTAAATGGCCACCAAAAGATTGTTGTCAATAATGATACTTCATGTTGGGGAAACTAATAAGGGGAAAATCATCAAATATTGTTATTCATAATTAGATAGACCTCCCTCCTCATTTCATGTCTATCAAGATTAACATGCTTCAAGTCTCTAAATACTTAATTTCCATCTATTCAGACCTTGAAATCTCAAATTGACGGAATAAGAACCAACCTACAAAAGTTATTAAGGGCTCCTAATACCTAGACATGATCCTTGGAAATCAAAGGTTAACTCATGATAAAGCCAGATTAGGATAAACAACACCAACAACAACCAACAACAACTAAGTTTTATCCCACTAGGTGAGGTCGGTTATATGGATTCTTCTACGCCATTGAGCTCTAACGTCTATTGTATTAAAATACATTTTATCTAGTTTTATTATTACTAATAAAGTCTTTTTTGATCTTCCTCTTTCTCATTTGATATGCATATATGTCATAGTTTCACCGTCTTTTTTGGTATGGTCTTCCTCGTTTGATATGCATATTTATCATAATTTCACAATCTTTTTTAGACTTCATGTTCCTCGTTTGATGTGCATATTTGTCATAGTTTCACATTGCCTAACTGGAGCATTATCTAAAGTACCATCTTAAAGTCTCTCTCGGAGTTTTTTCTTAATAGATGCAACCCCGATTTTCTCTAACGTTTTCATTTCTTATATTATTCATCCTCGTATGTCCACAGATCCACCTTAACATCCTCATCGTTGCAACTCTCATCTTTTGCTCATGTGCTCGAGTTATAGTCATTCAACTCCATATAATATAGCAAGTCTGACCGCTATTTTGTAAAACTTCCCTTAAGTTTTAGAGGTACTTTACGATCACATAGAACACCTGATGCTCTCCTCCATTTCAATCATCCTGTTTGTATTCTATATAAGACATTTCTCTTAATTCCTCCATCTCGTTGCAAAAAAGATCCTAAATACTTAAAGCTCTCAGTTCCAGACAGCATCATATCTCTTATCTTAACAATTATCTCATTACGTCTAACATTGCTAAATTTAAATTCTATATATTCTATTTTTTACTCTAATAAGCTTAAACATTTCACTTCCGGTGTTTCCCGCCAAGATTCGAGTTTAGTCATTCACGTGTTTCATCTAACAAAACAATATCATCTGCAAACAACATGTAACATGATACAGTGTCTTGGATGTGTCCAGTTCGTCTATGATTAGTGTAAAATGATAAGGACTTAGAGCTGATCTTTGATGTAACCCTATCTTTATGGGAAATACCTCGATTAATTCGCCTAAAGTCTTCACTCTTGTCGTTATATCCTTATATCTAACATTAATTAGTTCAATACATGTTACGCTAACACCTCTGTTTTTTAGAATTCTCCATACAATTTTTCTTGAAACTCTATCATAAGTTTATTTTAGGTCTACGAATACCATGTGTAGATCTTACTTTTGTTGTCGATACTTTAGTTGCTTGAGAAGATGTATGACTTCTATTATCGACTTTCCACGCATGAATCCAAATGATTTTTGATTACCGTTGTCTCATTCATTAATCTTTTTTTTTCTATTACTCTTTCCCAAAGTTTCATGATATGACTCAGTAGTTTAATACCCTAGAGTTTGCACAAATTTGTACATCACTTTTGTTTTTATATAAGGAACTAAAGTACTTATACCCTCCATTGATCAAGCATTTTGTTTGTCTTCAATATCAAGTTAAATAACTTTGTAAGTCATTCAATATCTTGTTTCCTAGACACTTCCATATCCTTAGTTCAATTATTTTTCCATTTTGCATCTCATTTAAAGATTGTTCTACTTCTGAAGTTAAAATTATAAAAATTTAATTTTTTTATACTCATTTGACCTACTTAAATTACCAAGTTAAGTTAGTCACCTAAATTTTTATTAAAAAGTTGATGAAAATACTTATTCCGCCGACCTTTTATTTCTTCATCATTTACTAGTACCATATTACATTCATCTTTAATATATTTTATTTAGATAAGATCTCTTGTATTTCTCTCTTTTGCTAACAATTTTTTTAGCATCTTTTTTTGTTACTGTATATTTTTTTAAAGTTTTTTTCATTCTTACAAGTATATAATGCCTTGTAGGATGTTCATTTTTTTCACTTTTTGTCGTACTTTCTCATTCCACCACCAAAATTCTTTACCAGTGGTGCACGTCCTTTTGACTCACCAAATACACTCTTGCCTACTATTTTCAACTTGAATATCATCTTATCCCATGCCATATTTAAGTCGTTGTATATTTCTCCTAATATTTGTACGGTATCATCTCCTTAAATATGGTTGCTTTTCATCTTTTAACTTCCACCACTTAATTCTAGGAGTCATACATATTTTCCTTCTATTGAAACTATGCTTGAGGCATATATCCAAATCTTTACACCACTTAATTCTAGTGTTGGTTAGTTAAGTTTTCTCTAGGGATGACCTTGCAATCTTTACAAATCTTCCTATCCTTCTTTGTAATTATAAGAAAGTCAATTTGCGATTTATTATTCCCACTTTTGAACTTGACCAATTGTTCTTCTATTTTCTTAAAAAAAATTGTATTAGCTAGTATAAGGTCATATGCTATCGCAAAATCCAATATAATTTTTCCTTCTTCATTTTTTGTTTCAAACCCATAACCCTCATACATCCTATCATATTCTTCATTTTTCCCTCTAACATGCACATTTAGATCTCCTCCTGTTAAAACCATTTCGTTTGACGGAATGTTTTGTAATACCTCATCTAGGTCTCCCAAAACTTAGATTTAGCGTCTTCATCTAATGCTACTTGAGGTGTATATATGCTAATTACGTTAATAGTTTCTTTCGCCACTACTATCTTGAAAGCTATAATCCTATCCCCTTTCTAACTACTCCTACAACATCATTTTTTAACGAACTATCTACAATACCTACTCCATTTCTTGCTTTACTCATTCTTGTGTACCATAACTTAGAACTCGAGTTCTCTATCATCTTTCCTATTCATTTTGTTTCTTATACACACAAATACTAATTCTTCTTCTAATCATCATATCTACCATCTCTATTGTTTTATTAGTGATTGTTCCTATATTCCATATTTCAATTCTTAGACCATTAGTTTTCCTATACTATTTGTTCATATCCAACCTATAGTGTAAGTGTTAACATATGGTAAAAAAAATCGATCTAGAAAATTTCAGGAAAATTTCCCGTAATTGGTTTCAAGGCTTTTCAGACTATGGGAGGGATTGAGGTGTTTAAACACCATACTTTGACCAGCTTAGTTGACTTAGGCTAAAATGTATTAACCCTAAAGTCGTGGCGGGTTAAATAGGCTAAAATCTAACTTAAAGAGGGGTAATGTGCTTAAAGGCCAAAGTTTGAGGGGGAAGTGCGCTTAAAAGCCAAAGTTTGAGGGTGAGGGTTTAATAACCTAGAATAGGTGGGTTTAAGTGCAAAAGGGGGGCAAACAATTAAGTTGCCGATTCCTTTTCTTCCTCTCCTCGACGACACCTTCTCGTCACACGATTCAGTTTCCGCGCACGCCCTTGTCAGTTTCATTCTCCACGCAACCGAGCCAACGCCACTCGGCGCCGATCAGATCTTGAGGCCGATGGTCTCTTCTTTCTCCTCCTCTATGCGTCGCGATTCTTCTTCCCCACGCGAGCGCGCTGACATTTTTCCCTTCTTCTCCACTGAAGCCTCCTCCTTGCCTATGCGCGATCGAAGACACGGGGATGCAATTTCCTCCTTTCCTGGTCTCCTAATGAGGCATTGAGGATCTGCATTTGACGACCCCTGCTGCCAAGATCTACTGACGGCAATCAATTAGGTAAGACTACTGATTAGGGTTAAGTTCAGATAAATTGAAGTTGCTACTACATAGAACAGTATATAGGGATTTCCCGATTTGTTCGGATTTCTCTCTACCGTGAGATCTATCTGTGGGATTCAACCTAGTTCTTGGATTGGTTTTGAATCGAATTATTTCTTTGATCTGGATTATGGTCTACGGGTTGGAGTTCTCAGTTGGATTAGGTGTAGTGTTATTCTCTGTTCTTCTTGACCTGTCGTGAATCATTTTTGGTGTTGGGGAGTTTTGTTTTTTGTTTTGTTGTTGCCATTTGGCACTTGATGTTGAATGGATGACCTGTAGATGCTATTGTGCTAAGATCAGTTGACGATCGTGTTTTGGTTTGGGATTGTGGGCCACCCTGTTTGTTTGGATGAGCAGGGAGCATGGTTTAAAGTTTCGTCCCGTGCCGGACGGCACGGGGCGATACTTACCGTTCCGCTGGAGATCCGAAACCGACACAGAAGACATCGTGATTTCATGCATGCGTCACGCGACGATAGACGGAGGCGGCAACAGAGGGAATCGTCCAGAGCCGGAGGAAAAAGAGGAAGAAACGCCACGCGCGTGCTGCTGGGGGCGTCGCGAGACTCCTCCGGCGCCGGCGGAAGCTCTGCCGGATGGCGCTGAGTTGCGGGCCGCAACCTACGCCTCCGCCTGCTTCGCCCGCGCTAGGGCTCACGCGTGGAGGAAATGTTTATAAAACATTTCCTCACAAAATATGTATCTCAATAAAATATTTAAAATTAAATAAATTTTATTAAATAATTTTCTGAAAATTATTTTTAATGTTTCAAATATTATTTAAAAATTCTAAAAAAAAATTTAAAAATCTAAAAAAACCTAAAAAATTTCTAAAAAATCATATTTATATTTTGATATAATTTTTTATTATTTTATATATTTACTGTTTTATTATTTAATTAATATTCTGATATTTTTATCATTTTAAATATATATTATTTAAATTAATAATTAATTAAATGAATAAATAAATAATTTATATAATTATTATATGTAAAGTAGTATTTTATGTTAATTTATATATTTATTATAGATAATATTTTTTATCTTAGAATAAATTTGAAATTTGGATTCATAAATATTACGGTATTAAACTTTTTACTTTTAGTATTTTTGCTCCAGAACATATAAAGTTTTGGTATTAGTAACTTAGTAAGGTTTAATTCGAGTTATTGATAGATTAATTTTTTTTAAAGAAAATTATATTTAATTTTTATAACGATATTAAGTTATTCAATAATTGAGAACTTATATAAAATTAATATATGATTTATTTTTAAATTATACACAATAAACATATTTATCTCATAATTATTATATATAAATAAAAAATTACCGAAACCGTATCGGCACGGCACGATACGATACGATACCGAAACCGTATCGTTCCGGTATGGACCGAAACCTCGGCACGGGTCGAGATTTTAAACCTTGGCAGGGAGTCTTCCCTATTATTGTTCATTGGATTCATGGTTTAGAGTTGAGGTTTGACTCGGATTTATTCGGATATTCTTGCCGTGAGATTTATTGTTGGGTTTTTGGTGTTCTATCTTCATGTAAGCACCTGTTGGAGTTGGGTATTTGGTTTTTGGGTCTTGATAATAATATTAATTGTTGTGGATTGATGTTGGCTTAGCACTTTGAGCTCTTGCCGTGAGTGCTGAAGAAATGGATCAACTTAGTATCCTTGAAGGGTAATCCTTGGAGTTTGAAATGCTGGACAGGTTGCCACCGAGTGAGCTCAATTTTGGGTTAATCAAGTTGTTAATTAATGAATAGTAGATTGATGAATTAATTAAGAATAAAATTGATTAATTACAAGCAGGTTAATTGATGAGATTAAATAGCGGATTAAGAAATCAATCATGACATTGGAAATTAATCAAAGGTTATTAATCAAGGTTGATCAATGATTAAGGTTGATGTAGAATTAGAGATGATATTATGATTAAACCTAATTTAATTATTTCGATGGATTAGATTAGGGTTAATGATAGGTTACATAAAAAAATTTAACCAAGGAATTGAAATTAATTGGAAATAATCATTAATTGAGATTAATTAATGCTTGAAGCGATTAGGGGTTCATCATAATTGGTTTTAGGATTTGATTTAGCTATTGAATTTATATATAATTAGCTAAATTATGCATGTTAATGCAGGACCTAATTTGATAAGAGTTTTTAGACGTGAGATCTATTCTAATACGATCGACATATAAGACGGGTAATTCTCCTTTGGTTCTGTAGTTCGTTTTTATCTTAAATGCATAGTTATTTTCTGATCTGAGTAGGTTAATTTACCTGAAACTTATCTTGCTTGTAATTCCTACTTGATACTTTTCTTTGCTTGACCTTTGAGTAATATTCAAAATTTTAGTTATACAATTTCAACTTTTATTTTCTGATCTAAAGAGTACTGCTTATACACAAGTACTTTAGAACACCTATCTAGGGTGTGGTCGGCATTAGATATACTCTACCCAGTAGATTAGTTGCATATTTATTTATTATAGTATTTGATTAAATACATGTGTTTCTTATTGATTGCGTGATGGTTGATTTGGTTGAGGTTGTGCATTATCACATTGTTTGTATATTGACGACCACTGGCTCACTTGTAGTTGAGATTGGTCGTCGATCATATTTTCTGTTATGCCACGCTCAGTTAAAGTTGCATGAAGACAATTGATACCCCCCCCCCCCAGGTGCTAGGGGTCCCCACAATTGCTTTTGGGGTTTTATAGCCACAGGTGTTGGGCTTTTCTGCATAGCCATCAGTGTTGGACACTTGTATCTTGTCCACCCGACTATCCAATGTAGCGATAGTTGGAGTGTGTACAGATCAGGTCATTGCATCATGTGCATATGATGTATCATGCATTTTGTATGTGTTTGTTGCATTTTTTTTAGCTATGTTTTGTTGCATTCGATTGACATGCATATTTGGATTATAATTTACATTCGTTTATGATTCGGATCTGCTCAGTAGTACGAGCAGCTCACTGATATGTTGTGGGGAGTTTCTGAGCATACCCCCGCATGTGATATTGATTTCAAGTATGTCTATTCATACTATTGTTGTATTCGATTTTGCTCTTTATTCCAGAGACTGTATACCCTTGATTCTTGCTGCTTGACATATCTTGTTTTATACCATGCATTATTTATCCTTATACCCGTAGAGTTCGAGCCCGGACTCACCACCCTTATTTTTCTTTCTATTTCAGGTAGTTAATAGTTGCGACTCGTGCTGCCAAGAGAGGACACATCTGCTAGTTCCTTAGCGTCGGTGATTATTTTATATGTTTTATTAGACTTATATTTATTTTCGGTGGACATGTCGATATTTTTATTTCTTTAGAGGACTAATATTTATTTCCGTTGGACATTCGATTTGTTGCATTCATTCTACAGAGTTTATCATGCTTAGAATTTATTATATTATTATTAACTGTGTGGTTGTGATGATTTATTATTTTATTAACTGTTATGATTGTGTGGTTGCCAGTGGCGTTGGCTGAGCTTTATATTTTGGTTAAGATGTATGTAATAAGTTTCAGATTGTCCGTTATATAGGGGAGGTGTTGTCCGATTTTCTATTGGACATGCGTCTCATGGGGGGCGTGACAATTTTTGATATCAGAGCTAGATTTGCGAGTTAATTTTGGTATATGTGGAATTTACGGAGTTGTTTTGGGTAAATTATCATAGCACCAGCTTTACGAGGATTACGATGCTTGTATGTTGTATTTTTGGATTTTCTGATATCTATGTGTGGGTTTTGGGATTTTTGGAATTTTTATGAAGTCTTTTTGATACCAATCCTCTTGGGCATCAAATGCCCAGGTTTGAGTATATGTTCGGATTTTTACGGAGTCGTGTTTTCTCGATGTGGTTGTATTGGGATTTGGCGGCGATAGACTTCTTCAAGCGATGAGAAAGTTGGTATAACTTCGGTAGATATACATTTTGTAATTCATGTTGGTTCTGTTAATAGGTATGCCTCATCGTATTGAGCTGTCTCCGCCACGTGCACGTGGTCGTGGACGATGATCACAGGGGAGGACGGTGGAGTCAGTGAGGGACTCGAGTTAGAAGGTAAAGTTTCCGGAAGACACACCAGGATGGAGTCGACTAGCCGGTAACCGACTCACCAGAACATTTTGGGTGAGCAGAGACCTCTGCCACCGAGAGTGCCTTCATCATATCCGACAGCTATTCCAGCAGTGCCACCATTGGCACCCACCACACCATATCCGACAGTTGTTCCAGCAGTGCCACCACTGGTACCCACCGCCCCTGCGGGTTGGATTCTGGATAGAGTTCTGATTTCGATATTGGCGACGTCCATGAAGGACCATTTCACGTTATTTCATGGAGAACCAGATCCGTGTATTGCCTGAGCTTGGCTGGAGACATTAGAGGGCACCTTCAGCTACATGACCCTCACAGACTTAGAGAAGGTTGAGTTAGCTACCTATCACCTTCGGGATCAGGCCGTCACTTGGTGGGACATGCAGAAAACCATTATGGGTGGGTAGCAAGTTACTTGGGTTTCTTTTCGGGAGGCTTTTGAGAGAAAGTACTACCCTGCCACGTTCCGTATGGCCCGACGCCAGGAGTTTCTGACCCTCTAGCAGGGAGACAACACTGTCCTAGAGTATAACGCAGAATTCAACCGCCTGGTCGAATTCTGTCCTCAGTTAGTAGCCGATGATAGCGAGCAGATGATGCAATTTATACAGGGTCTCGCTGGTTATATTCAAATACGGATCTCCGGATTGGCTATGACTACATATCGGGAGACATTGGACCAAGCCTATTCATAGAGACGACTCAGCAGTGAGTGTACGGTGATAAAAAAAAGGGCAAGCAGTCGACCCAGGATTCAACGATGACTCAGAGATAAAAGAGCATCGGACAAAAGCGTAGTAGGAGTCAGAGTTCACAGAGTACTTTCGAGACGGATTCCCGTCCCCAAAAGACGGGGCGTGCAGCAAGGTCTTCCCGTTTTTCTCAGCAGGACTGGAAGCAGGCCGTAAACAAGTTCCATTGTTTTCAGTGTGGGTCTAGTTAACACGGTAAGGCAAAGTATCTCGTGGGTCAGAATATATGCTACTGCTGTAAGTTGCCAAGGTATCAGAATATAGATTGTGCTCTGAAGGCATAGCATGAGACTAGGGCAGTCACCACTCAAGGTGATCGGTCAGGACAACAAAGATCACAGCGGGGTGGCCGGGAGACTCAAGCCTCCTCGCGATAACAACAAGAGGCTCCCCTACCAATTCAGATCTTTACTGTATGTCTGAGCATGAGCACGTCTCCGCACCAGCAGCATTCTAGTATTCTGTAATGAGGCCTCATCATCAAGCATACCCAGCATACCTGAGGGGCTAGACCGCCCATGTCCGGTTGGCCATATATATATATATATAGAGAGAGAGAGAGAGAGAGAGAGAGAGAGAGATCTGGTATGCCTCGTTAATCTCAACTTGTTTGGGGTGTCAAAATCAGTTATCTTTGTAGATTAGGTTAGGATGCAAGAATAAATGAGGGAAGGATTGTTTGTTTTGCTGTTGAGTTATTTTACCTAATAGGTTCTGGTGTCAAAATCAGTTATCTTTGTAGATTAGGTTAGGGTGCAAGAATAAATGAGGGATGGATTTTGTTCTTCCGTTGTGAGTTATTCTACCAAACAGGTTCCCCTCAAGCAAGCTTGTATATTCAATATATGTGTTTATCTTGCTTTGAGTTTCTGCCTCATGCAATTTATACGGTTAACTAAATTGATTGTCAAGAATAATCATCAAAAAGGAAGACGTTATTGGGACAATAGTTCCTACCTTGCGGTCAAGTTTGACCATGGTATTTTGATGGTTTGGCAAAGCTTCTTAAATAGTTTTAACTGATAAAAAACAACTAATAGGAATTCTTCCAGTTCCATCTATAGGGCATACAGAGAACAGATATGATCTAAAGAGTATTCTTACTTACAGAAAGATCGCACGAAATGGATGAGACATTCTCTCCTTGAAGCTTTGGTATGTTTTCTAGGCAATGAACAACTTGCTGAAAGAGGGTCTTCAATGTGGAATCTATGTCCAGGGCCACCATCCCAGGAGTTCCAAGTAAAAAGCGTATTCTCCCCGCAGCAGATGACAAATATGAAAGTGCATAACCCTTTATTGCTGAAAATAAGCAGATTTATCAACTAATGTTTTCCAAGATACCTACATGCATATCGTTATCTGTATAGAAGAAACTTGTTCAAGTTAACAAGTTGCAACATTGAAATCTATAACCAGATGAGGGAGATGGTAAGACTTTAAGCCATATAGCATCAACTAAAGCTACAAGATAGGATTCATCTGAGCTTCACAATTCTAAGAATCACCGTAAAACATAGCAAGACCACTAAGTTAGACTGCTCTTTGATATAACATGATAAGAGAGACAAAGGACAAGATTAGAGGAAACTAAATAAGTTTGGGAAAGCAAATTTTCAAAAGTAAAAAATGCATCTATAACTAGGATGACAAAATGTGTGTCAAAACAATGCAGAAGTATAGGTAAGTTCAAAGGACAGAAAGATATCCTGGCTTGGAGGTGATTTAATTGAGATTCATAGCACAAAAAATGAGAAAAGAACTGGAAAAACTTTACCAAGTATAATAAATCAGATATGAAATTAACAAGCATATTATGGAAAGACCATGTAGTCACTTCTTCTTGTTTTTGTAGTAAACAAATTATTCTTCAATTTCATCATTCGTGCATTAACCCAAACAAAATATTAAAGGTTAACAAATAGAAGATTGACGATACAATGGATTTGAGAAAAACTTCTTTAATTCCACCACGAAAAAAAGACACTCAATGGTGCAAGATTAAAAGAAGAAAAATCATGTTGTTCACTACAGGACATTACAACTTGTACATCTAGGGAGATAGGCATACATAGTTCAATAGACAATATAGTAGACAAAAAGAAGAAATCTAACTGCTTTGTTAGCACATTTGGAAACTACTTAGTAAAAGCATTTTTACAAATGGAGAATTAGATCTAACCACTTAACATCATGCACATTCAATCTAGTGCATAAAAATAACAAATACTAGACGATTGCCCCTAAGGAAGAAAGTGTTCCTATTTCTTGTAATAATAACAGCTTAAAGATTGTCTATTACTAACCAGCCATATATTTGCGAATTAAATGACAGAGTTTGTCAATTCCATCAAGCAAGAAACCAATAGTCGGGTCCGCTGCATCCTGTTATCAGAAACACAAATTAGGACATCAAAGCAAGAAAATGACAATAATATGCTAGATTGACATTTGCATGAAATGAAACAGAACTATGTGAAACTTACAATCTCAATCGGTATTGCACGTGCTGCTTTGGGTTTTGGCTGAATTCCAACATGCTGAAAGTACCAAATTACCTCTGACTGGGCCAAAGCAAGAGCAGAAAAGACCATCTGTCCAGCTCATGAAATTTGTTGGATTTAATAACTCATGGGGAAAACCCGAAGAGAAGTTCAAAGAATTTATAAACATTGATGACAAATGTAGTGTCTGAAGGACATGAAGACATCTAAATAAATTTCTGACAAATTTACTTTCTCCAGCTAACTTAAATCTCCAAATGAGCGTGAACAATATGATGTCAGTCTTAGCTCTTAGGGTTACTCCTCTTAGTTTGCTGAGCATTTTTATAGTGCCTAGCAGTCATTTATAACAAGTTGATAAATATTTTAAGGCTACTCCAAAACATATTAAATACAGTTTATATGCCTGGATGCCACTATTCATAAATATATATTTGTACATTGCCAGAAAAAAAAAATCATGTGGATGGTCCTCCCAAAAAGTCACATGCATAGTACACTTGCCATGAAAGATAAAAAGAATAATGAGAAGCATTGCAGTTGCAAATAGTTTTTTAAATTTGACCATTAAGGATTAAATGAAAAAAAAAAATCAAGAACAGAGATCTTTTTTATGGCCATAATCATCCTACATCCCTACCGATTACTCAAAATATTAAGATCAACTAGCACTTAACAATTTACACTACACTAGATCAATTCTTTATAATCAAGACAAGTGGACAAAGATCAGCTGAATAAAGAAAAAAGTTACTAGTGTGTCATAGACCTTAGCATGTGGGCAAAATTACCTGAATGTTAGGTGCTAATAAACTTGGTTGGTCAGTGAAAAAAAGGACCATTCTTCCAATTTCTTGTTTCAGGAAGGTTCTTCTTTCGCGGTGTATGACATCACATGTTGTGTATGCCTGTTCATGCACCTCACTATAAAAATTAACCACAAATGTCACACAACGTTACCAAGATCGTAGATTTAAAAATTAAAGTATTTATAGAAATGAAGATGGCATCATAGTATTTTCTCCTCTATTTGGCAACAGTTGTTGCATGTTTCATAGGAACAATGTGACACTCAAGTTTAGTCACACATGGACTATCATTCCAATCATATAGGGGATGCATTTAAATGCTAGAAGAAGACAATATTATGATCCTGAATGTAATTCCAAATTCCAATCATATGAAGGGTTTTTGAATTTGAATGCAAGAAAATAGCAGAATATTTACATGCTAAGATCCTTAAAGTATCTAGAAAAGTACAGGAATATAAGTTAAAATGCTAGGAAATATGAATGCAATTTACCTAAAGTACAAACCTTATCATCTTCTCAACTTGTTTTGCAACATTATATTCCAGATCTGCCTCCTTTTGTTTTGCTCGTCCAGATTTAGCTAACTTTTTGGATTCCAAAATGCTTGGAAGAACATAAAGCTGATAATCTTCATGTAATAGCTCATACTGTATGAAAAATGTTAAAATCTGCTTAGAAATTTTAACCAAAATACACCATAGTACCACGCATACCTACCTCATCTCTAAACAAAGTTAGAACCAAGTGTTCCTTCAATACTACCTGAAACAAAAATGATGGTATTTGTTAAGAAAAGGGAAGAGAACATTTATTTTGAACTTGTTTGAACTTGGATGCACTGATAAAAAACTATAATGATAACAATTAAAGAAAACATAATTTTCTCATTAAGGCATGTAATGTATATCAAAGCGCAACTTAAACAAGAAGGATTATGGTACACTCATATTGCCTCATATTAGAACTTTCATGGAGAGGAATATTCAGAATAAGAAAAAATTTAATACCATATGATAAGCAAATAAGAGACAATGGATGCTCATAAGAGATGTCACGTGCAAGAAATTTTTTTGTTAACAAAGATAGATGGTGTTTGTGAATAACTAATTTTGCAAAAACACTACGTTAGTACAAGTTCACTGGAAAATGCATCAAATTAAGAAGTTATATGCTGAATTATTAGAATATTTAAGAGTTCAATATCAAAATTAAAACAGACACTAGATGTGTAAGTAGGCATCGGATATCTGTTCTATTTCAGATCAAATGAAAGAGCATAGGGATGTACCATAGCAATGTCGATGCTAGTAGCTCGAAGTAGTTCGTCAGGACATACTAGATAGCCAAATAGAACCCATTCTCTGTAGGAAGTAACATTTGCCAAATCTTGGGCCCTCTGAAATACAAATTAGTTAAAAATTATCTCAAAGACAAAGAAGAAACAAAAATAACATTCCTAGCATGTAAATTTTATCCTAGAGAAATACACCTACCATTGGGTGAGCAGAATTGGTAAGTATGTCAGGATAACGAGGATGAAAGGGACTTAGAAATCCCTCATTTCTCATTTTTTTGGTATCAGTAGAAAGAAAAATAATGGGGCCTACAGCCTCAAGAACCTGCAAATACAAATGATAAGAAATTGTGGTTCAAATATGTTCTCAAGAAAACTGCTAACTGACCTATTTAGGAAGGAAACAATGAATTAGAATACCAACAGAATTTATCATCCAATATCATTCATGATGTATTCTTATGAGCCACCAACCTACCCAAGATGTTAGCCACTTGGGTGGAGGAGCACCTTCTCATAAGGGTCTCAGACTTCCCCAAGCTGACCGTGTACAACTAAAGGAGTCATCCTGCAGTTCTCCATCCCAATATTTGAAAGACAGGAGAGAAGGTAGTTACACCCACAATCCTGCCACCGATTATATTCAAGAAAGATTCCCATCACACTTCTCCCCTTCTCTCAAATCCAATTTGCTCTAGAACTAGGTTTGCCCTAGTCCTATAGGCCAAAATTTCAAAATACTAAGATTATAGCTAGGTGGAACAGTAAGATTTTAGTGCCCACTAACCCACCATATGTTGCTACAAGATAGTGCTGGTTGGCACAAATTAGAAGGAATTGGAAGAAGAAGAGGAGGAAGAGAGAAAAAAGAAGAGGAAGAGCGAAAAACAAAGAAGGATCCAGAGCTTCTTCTTCACATCCCAGCCTCGGCTTTCACCAGTTCATTGTCATTTTGCATCATCTGCCTCTAGTTCATATCAGCTCTCTGGTGTTTGCCTCTCCAGCAAATCTTTTAACCATCTGAGATTCATCATGGCAATGTCTGCTTGTGGTGACGTGTTAACGGGTATCAGTGCTGGTATCTCCATAGAACAATTGGGCAAGACGCAAGACAAAGTATTTAAAACCATTCTTAGGCCTATTGTCATGAAGGTCGGCTTTGACATCAAAATGTAATGGTTAGCCAGGATGGAGGCACTCCCTTCACGTAAGAGCCTGAAGAATTCTTGAACCTGACCATTTTGAGTGAGAAATCACCCTTTGACTCTCCAACTCCGAAATTTGAAAGGTAGGAAGTTATGGAACCTAAGTGCATCAACCAGGTTGCCAGGACTCTGATGCTAGCCAGGACCAAGTTATTTATGGAACTATAACTGACAACAGAATGAAGATAAATATCCCATCCATTTTACTAGAACTATATTGTATTAAAATGATTCATACCCATCTTCTCTGATCTGATGGAAAATATTGCCACAAAACAAGAAATGATGTGAGGATACATAAATCTGAACTATGAGCATGGAAAAAGTACACGTTTTTGTTTCCTGGTATCATATAAATACTAAAAATATTAGTTTTCAACTTTTCATGTCTTAGAATGGCTATTATGAACACTCACTTTTCTTTTAGCTAAAAGTATGCATAATAAACATCAACCTACAAGTTTAGATTCTTCCTGAAGGATAAAAGTATTGGACTATAACAATAAAAAAGATATCATTATGTCAGTCAGAGTGCATTGAAATAGCATATGAGGTGATGTATAGATGAGATGGCTCATAGCAATCGAGGCAAGTGTTATCACAAAATTGAACCATAGAGGAGCTTGTTGCATAAATATGTAAGTGAAAGAATAGGTTATAAATTGACCACAAAGAAGGGCTTACTTTTTAATGAGTCCTTTTATATTAAAAGGTGAATTAGAGAATGATAATTGATTGATTGACAAAACAACATAAACTACTGATTTTTTTTGTATTCAGTTATATGGTAGCAAGTGATCAAAACTGAGATATCGGCTATTTCTTCCCTTACTAATGTACATATGATACATTGCCATATCTTATACAATGATGAACGTTACTAATAAAAAAATATCAGTGTAAGAAGGCATCAATATTCTACTGCAAGAGTATACAAGTAATCTATTATAAAGCAGGAATGGTAATAGGAACAGGCCAACAACATTGACCTCTCCAATACGAGGGCTAACAAAATTTAGATCTTCTTGCAGTCCTCTCACTGGTGGATCATAAGAGTCTACAAACTGAACCAATCTGTCAAATGGAGAAAAGTGATCATTAGTTGATCAGCCAAGCATCGAAAGTATTTTCTTGCAAATTCAGAAGATGATAAAGAAGAAAAAACCATATACTAGTGCTGTTGAAAAGCTCAAAGACAAGCTAAAAGTTGCCAAAGACAATAAAAGGTCCATCCAGTGCACAAGCCCCCAGCCAATGACGGGTCTGTGGAGGTTCAACGATACATTGCATAGTGAATTTTTCTACCATCATTGGCGTATTTTTCTTCCAAACCAACAACCAACTTTTTCTCCATGTCAGCACTAAATGGAATAATTTAGTATTAATTATACTTTGGGGTTATGAGGAAATCATTGTGAAGTAAATATCAAAAAGAAACCATAAAAATAACATATTAGTGTGTGTGTGTGTGTGTGTATACCTTAAAAGTTCCATTCTCTATTAATGGTTCACACAAGTTCAAGCCAAAACCAAAATAATAAGCTGAACTTTTCCTCATCCAAAATGATAACTCAAAACCAAAATGTTGCAATCTATCATTTTCCTCGGCCACACTTCAGATGGTGTAATGATAAGAGATATATATAACCAGGTAATTTTAGGAAGAGGAACTTTTGTTTATCCAAATGGTTCATTGTTGATGTACTAGGAAGTAGGAACTACTAAATAACATCGTGATAAAAGAGTTATGCAACATTGATTTTTCTAAAGCACTTGTAATAATTGGTAGATATTCTTGGCAACAGTTAGCAACATCTAGTGTTGGTAGATCCTTGAATAGGAGAAAATCCAAAATGTAGTTTTTTCAACTGATCATCTTCCTTTATGAAATTTCAAGCATCTTACCTGTGGTAGGAGTCACAATCGCGGCCACCTTTTAACATGGCATATAATAAGTTGTAAACCTGGAGCATCATTTTTCTAGGTATCTGAAAGACAAGTATTTTTAAATGAGAAATCAAAGACAAAAATTGCTGAAAAAAACAAGCATTTTATGGAAGTGAAAAATATAGCTACTGAAACAAAAACACAAAACTATAAATGGAACTACTGAAGAGGTACCTTGTCAGATAAAAGATTTACTCTTACGAATGCACAAAAGAGATCCATAAATACATGCAAAATCAGAGAATTTTGATGGGGCTGCCATAATGAAACCAGCAACATAAGGTAAGATAAACTTAGACACTAATAGAATGTAATCAATGAAGGGTAAACAAAATCCATACCAGTAATGTGATGACTGTACTGCTCAGATCTAAAATAACACGGAGAGCTTGTTCACGAAATGCCATTAAGTCAAGCAGTAGCTAATAAGAATAAAAAGATAATAGGGTGTTAACTCCAACAAGCAACATGTCCCGAAAATATGAATGCTATCCACATGTCTGATAAGCTCATACCATAACACTTTATTCAATTTAATCAAACCTTCTATGATATATTCACCAATGATCTTTCACGAACAAATTCAGTCAGATCGATAAAAAGGAATTCACACTAAAAAACAAATGTAAACTCAAGTAACAAGGATCGAAAGAAAACTGCCAATATATTTTTGATTGACAGGAGAGTTTTTACACATCAAGGCATTCAATTAATCATAAAATTGTAGCGAACCCACCTTCATAGATATAAGTATTGAAGAATTAGGAAATAATATGAAACAAATATATAAAAAAGAGAAAATACTAAGAGGGATGTGTGGAGTAAATGGAAAAGATAAAATCAAAAATAATAGTATGTGAGAGTAAATAGGTGTAGCCCCAAGCAATAAGGACAAAAGATGGGTCAAAATGCTGCATATATGAACAGAGACGACAAACAGAAATCTACATGTAGAAAAGTTAAATCAATTTAGAGTTAAAGTTGTAAGGGGTAACATAAGATGAAAAGAAACCACAAGTTAACGTGGTTAAAAGTAACTTAAAATAACTTAATAAAAATATTGATGTAGTCTTGCTTAGAATTCAATGGAGAGACCATCATCATCAAATAGGGTTTGTCCCAACTATTTGGGGCAGACTATATAGATCTTATAACTTCCATTGAGCTCCATGCAAGGCCATATAACTAGTCATATCCCCACAAAAAATAATAATATTTTTTTCAATTAATTCAGATAATTTTACCAAAAAAAGCCGAATGCATATTGCAAATCAGAAAGTTTCTGAATCATACATTAACCAAAAAGATAAACATTACGGGAGCAACTTTCCAATCAAGGAATGAGTAGCATGTAGAAGCCAGAAGAGTTACCATGACCCAAGGTTCTAGTTTCTGCAAATAATCGTCTGCATTTTCACTCAAAGCATCCAAAGCAAGTTTATCAACCTGTGAGATATACTAGACATGTAAAACAAAAACCAAGCTAAGTATGGTTACAAATGACATCAGAAAAGGATATCTTACCCGATCCAGTTGTAATTTGTTAGGATGTTCAGGAAACTTCTTTGACAAAACTATGCATATTCTTGGGAAGTTTGGAATTATTCCAGCTTTCCAAAAAACATCTGAAAACACATGCGCCCCCAGATCTGGTCTGTCCAAGACCCGATTTAACCTGTACATTTTCGCTAACAAACCTTCTGCAACTTTTGAAAGTTGAACCACCCATTCTATATTCATTGCCTTGTGGCCAGTTCCGGAGTTTGGAGGAGGAGCCTCAGAACTTGAATTTTTCCAGCTCATAGATGTTGAAGGAGAAGATTCATCAGGACTTATGTACTCAGACCATCTAGATATGTCCCACTCCCTATTCTTAAAGGATCGTGGAGATGCATCATGAGTAGAAAAATGTGCTCTCGCCTTTGCCATAACTTCAGTTCTAGAAACAAATAAGTGATAATACAAAGAACGCAAGTCATTGCTAAACTA
This sequence comes from Boesenbergia rotunda, assembly GCA_024364735.1. Taxonomy (NCBI): domain Eukaryota; kingdom Viridiplantae; phylum Streptophyta; class Magnoliopsida; order Zingiberales; family Zingiberaceae; genus Boesenbergia; species Boesenbergia rotunda. The sequence continues at coordinate 584,784 of JAGFNQ010000723.1, read as the reverse complement.
CAAAGCACCCATATGTCTGTAGCATCTTAAAGCCTTAGAATGCAAAAATCTTATCATTAGATATGCAAAAATAATGAAAACATAAGCGAACAACTTATCCTAAATCAACAACAATAGTACACTTACCCAGGATGCATTTCTGTATTAACAGACATCTGATGGTTGATAAGGTGAATGAATAATTTCTCTTTTGAAAAGCATTGAAATCTCATTCACTATAGCCAACTAAATCTTCCTTTCATGAGAAGAAATATCATTAAATAAAATATATTATTGGACGAAAATGCACATTATAGTTTTATCATATCTATTTTAAGTTGCTCTATTAGTCTTTCCCTTTGATAGACTAGGTCGGATGATAGGATAATTTTGAGGCCAACCATTGACAAAAAATCATCTCAAGCCAGGGATGGACTTGGACAAGAGAATAAAAGCATAAGGGTAGTCGATGCCAACTGATGTCTGGCCCTGCCTGTAAACCTGATCCATCTACTGTCAGTGAATTGCTTACATTTCATTCTAACACAGATGGTTTATCACCGAACTAAAATTTCCTTTTGGTTCACAGTTTCACACCCAAAACTCCCTCGAGAATTAAGATCCTTTTTTGCTCTAGAAATTGCAATTATCCGGAAAACCAAAACAATTGCTAGTGCAGCCAAACTTCAAATTTTCCAAAGTACTTGGGACTTAGGGGTCTATAGGTTTTTTTTTAACCCTTTTTTTTCTTTTTCACAGAAGAAGAGGATAATCCGACAAGTAGGTCTTCAAGAAATTTCTATCGTAGCAAATGTAAAAAAATAGTGAGATTCAGGGGGGGAAATTATTGCATCTCTCAAAGCTATAAAACTGAGTTTATACAAACTTTGCGTGCAGCAAAATAAGGAATTGGTGTGAACTTACTATAACAGGAACAAGATAATTATAGGTAGAAAACACAAAATAGGTACAGAATTATTTCCACTTTTGTGATAATTTTATAGTAGTCAATAGTCCACTCTTAAACCGGAAGGTGTCAAAGATATTATTTTGTTTGCATTGAACAAAATAACGACAATCTGAAGTTGAGATGTTTACCATTTATGGAAACTAAACCAGATGGCACACCTTGCCCATGAACAAAAACAGAAACCAATGCAAACAAGCAGAGGCAATGCACGATTCTCGAGTGGATCTGGCACTATGTTGAGTAGCTGGTGCAGCATGCCTACATCAAGAGGCTTTCACATAGGAATCAGGGAGCTGCAGCTGGACCAGTAGTAATGGACCATGATGCATAAATGCATGTCATTCACTTAAGGCTGCAAGAGAGATGGATGGGACCACATAATTCTGTGAGGTGAGCAAGGGAGATCAGCAACTTCGAAAGAGTTGTTGATGACAGCCAATGGAGGTAAGAGAGGAGCGGATGGTTCTCTCAGATAAGTTGGAGGCAGCGGCCAAAAAGGAGTATTGGGTGGTGGTTGATGAAAATGGAGACAAATAGGGAGATTGGTGTTTTCCTCTGATTGCTATGAAGCTAGATTGCTAAACGCGAGGGGGAGATCAAGTGGCATAAGATTGGCAAAATGAGGTTGGTGGTGGACAAAAGGAATAGGTCAGCGGAGAGGACAACGTTGAGGATTTCTGCAATTCAATCTCAGGAAGAGATCAGCAAGAACAAAAGTATGCCGGAGCAGAATGACCGCACATAAGAGAAGGATGAGGAAATACATAGCCGAAGAAGTGTCAAAGGTAGAATTGAAGGCTAAACTCACAAAAATGGGTGACTATGAGGAACTTGACAGAGGCTCTGTTGGAGAAATTTCAAATAAATTAATTAAATCATTTAATTTTGTAACTGCCATGTTTTAATGGGAATTAAATCAGTACAATAACTCTTGTTAGTGCTCCTTAATGCTGATGATATTTTTGAGTCGATAGTTTTTTAAAATGATCACTCTCCATGAGTTCATGTGGCTCTAGGCAACATTGGAGGTTGAGAGAAAAATGTAGAATGAGATTTTGTAGCTTCATGACAAAATGGTAAGTGTGAAGTAAGAGTTAATTTATATACTTACCCTATACATACATATATCAACAAAAAGGAGATTATGCCCCCCCCCCCCCATGTAGCGCAGGCGGTGGGCGCACGACATCTCTGGCGTAACAGCCAAGTCGTCTCGGGAACTGATGACCTGATTTCATCCCTCCTTGCACCTAACGCCTATGTACCTGAATTAATCCCCCTCCATATCCGTGGAGTCGCCTCTAAAAGGGTCGTTGAGGTAGGAAATCTATCTTTGTTTTTCTTTAACAAAACGACAATTATACGCAACATGTTTAATTACAAGTTTAGTCATTTTACAATCCCTTTTAAGAAGTTTGTGTCCCCTCCTCACGATCCTATAAATGGAGAGGAGTCCCGATCATACCCATTGTTGGAAATTTAAATAGACACAATAAGAGGTGAAAGAAGGAGACTCTATTGTGCATGAGTTTTTAGTCCCACATTGGGAGTCTCATGGCTTTGTTATTGGTTTATATTATATCACATGCATTGATGTTGTGAACATATGCATGAGGAGAGACTCTCTCTCATGCGTGGATGCGCAAAGGTACAAATCTAGAGCCTGAATTATGCTGAACCAAGTTGACTCGTGTGCGAGTATGATTTGTGCGCGTCAAATGTAGGACGACTATATTTGCCCAACCAATGAACTAACATTTTGCCACCCGAATCCATTTAACAAGTTGTTTAAGTGTGTAACGGTTGTATTAATCGATGATTAATGACAAATTCGTAACCGGCTGAGTGACAATAGCTAACCATTAGGTTGACTCATACGTTTTGATCTCAATGAATAAAGGCAATAAATGACCATTGATCAACGATTAATTGTTGCTTCTTCTCTGAGCTCCTATGTAAAGAGACTATGACCAAGAAGAAGGAAACACACTATAGAAGCAATAGCAAAGAAATTCTTCCACCTTCGTCCCCAAAATTTCTCTGCCATGCATTTCGCTTGGGTACACACTCCGTCGCCACAAACAACTAGTGCTTCATTGTCAACATGGTCTTCCTGTTGTATCCTAGGAACAAATGTCTATCATAACCTCAAAACACTGCCGGAAGAGGATGAAACTGTTTTAAGGAAACTGCGTCAAACGTAGGCCTCAGATAACTCGACCTCGACACTCGACCAAAACCTCGACATCTCAGTTGTCTTGGCATCTCAGCACTCGACTGTCTCGGCATCTCGGTCTCGGACATCATGGCCTCGATCTCAAACATCGCAGCCTTGGTCTCAGACATCTCGATCTTGGACATCTCAGCCTTGACACTCAAGTGACTCAACAACTCGGCTAACTCGAACTCGGCCATATAAGGCAGCTCGACATCCATCCAAGTAGCTCATCCTTCCCTGCCAAGCAGCCTAAGATTATCCGTTCAGGTCACTCGACAGATAAGTTGAAGTTGAATTTCGGTTTCAATTCAATAACTATCCCTATAATCTTCGGCGAGCAATCTTCATTGTAGAAGATTGTCTAACACCTACTAAACCGATACATATGTGTAGAAAACATTATTCAGTCGAGCAACTTTTGAATTCTTATTTTATCTAGCAACTATTTTCTTCATATAAGTTTATATAGATGTTGGAAATTATACGTGTTGGTGCAGTTTGCACTAATGATCAAACTTAGGTTTTGATGTATCACAAATGGTTAAAGTTAGATGTTGTGTGTTTCTAGCCTTTTTACCAAGTGTGCAGGATTAAAAGGCTTAGGACCTGATACCAGACTAATGTTCTGGGTGGTTGAGTCCTGACAAGAAGTCCAGTTGGGCCTACGAGGCCTCACAACTGGCTGAAGCCCAGGTTGGTGGAAACCTGGCATGAAGTCCAGATGGGGCATCTGGCAAGAAGACCTGGTGGGTCAAGAAGCTGAGTTAATGTGCACAAGATAAGTGAGGTACATTACTGAAGGAGCGAATTCAGGTGCGGATGAGTCCCCGGTGGGACTTTAGGCGCGGTCCAACTTAGAACCATTTTGGAACATTAAGCTGAGGCTTTTGACTAGATCCTGGTCTTGGAAAGACAGGATATAATTAATACTAAGTTTTCGTTTACCCTGTTTATAATTGTGCTAGCTCTATTTTGCAGTGTATATTATGTTTTTGGACTAACACATTTTACAGGGTCTAAACTGCAAAAAATAACCTCGGATGAATAGTGCCTCAGGCGCCTTAGGTGGGACCTGAGGCGCCTCAGTTGGGATTGGAGGTGCCCTCGTTGGCTGAGGGTGCCTCCGCGCAGTCGCGGTTAAAGATGAAGTTTTCCGCATCTGAGGCGCCTCATGTTAGATCTAAGGTGTCTCAGTTGGGAACTGAGGGGCCTCGAAGTGGATCTAAGGCGCCTTCCAGAGGATAAGTTGCACAGGCTTCGAATCTAATGAGTTTTCAGATTTGAGGCGACTTAGTTGGAAATTGAGGCGCCTCATATATCCTATATAAGGACAATTCGAGGAGGTTTTCAGACACAATGATTATTAAAGCTCAAGTGCTCTTTCTGCAACTTCGTCTTCGTGTTGTGGCCCTGCGACTACTCAACTACGACCGACCGCTGCCGGAAGACCGACACCAACATACGAACGCATTCAGACTACTACTTATTGTTGGTAACAAAATTAAGTTATTGTACTTATATCTTATACTTGCAAAGAGAAAAGTGTAGGATGTTACACTTTTCTATTCTCTGTACTCGACTACCGGGGGTTTGCCGGTAGAGAGATTAGTAGACTGCCCAACGGAATGGTCCAAGGGACTTGGGCCTTAGAGTAGGAGTTGTTGAAGGCTCCGAACCAAGTAAACCGACTGTGTGCTTTTCTATCGCTTTCTTTCTTTCCACTGCGCACTGATGTCTGAAAAATCCGAGTTTTTTAAATACACGTGATTCACCCGGCCCCCCCCCTCTCCGCTTCTCACGTGCATCGATCCTACAATATGAAACAGATGATAGGAAATTGTTTTCTAACTCACCCTCATTTAGAATTAATCAAATATATTTCAACCCATGATTCTTATAATATTTGGTGTACGTTAAAATGAAGACAATTTGGAACTAATGTTTACACGGCTATTGAGAGGTGGGAAGGAATACCCAAAAAATGGCCCAATTTATACAGGCATTGCATATAACAAAATAAGAAGGACACAAATGTGGACATGCTAAGACGGTAGCAATGCAATTACTGGTAAGAAACACACTCGAATAAGTAGAGAATTATCTCCGCTTCCCTGTACTTCCGACATGGAAGCCCCAAGTAAGAATTAGCATTGTTCACACAGTTCATCGCGGTATGAAGTAAAAGGTTCGTACAATTAGTTCCTTGGCCTAATATTGAACAAACCGAACTGAAAAAAAAAATGTAGAACGGAAGAATCGACGAGGTACCTCAGTGAAGTCGACGTAAGCGGCGAGAGGCAGAGATCTGCAGATCCGAGGCGTCTGGAGTGAGCAGAGCATCCGCTAGGGCTTCGCTCGAGGGGCAAAGGGAAGGGAGGGGGAGAGGAGCGAGGTGGCGGTGGAGAAGGTGAAGGATCGGATCGAGATCTGAGAAGCGGGGAGGGGAGGGGAGGAGAAAGGGGCGGTGGAGCCGGCGGCAAAACCAGTCACCAGCTGCCTGCTGCTGCGGTGGTAGTGCGAGGTTCGTTGGCCTAGAGTAGAAGGCACGCGAGTGCAACGCACGTCGAGAATGAGTAGGCCCCAGCGGGTATAGCCCACTCTATCTACGTGGCAAAACAGTGATGGATTGTAGAAGTATTAGTTCCGGCTGGACCACTACCACCGGCCCAACTTCGGCCTGGCCTAATTTGGGCCGAGCACAATTTAATAGGAATAGGGTCCTGCCTAGTATGAGCCAAATCATACGCAATATAGACTCGATAGGGCCAGTGGGTATCGTCACTATGTCCACGTGGCAAAAATCGATTGGTGGTAATAGTTGGTTGTAGAAACGTAGCACTAGATCGAGTTGGATCACTTGTGACCCAGCCCAACTCTGACTTGTCCTAATTTGGGTCATGCCCGCATAGTTTAATAGGAATAGGTCATGATCGGTACACGAGCCGCATCATACACAGCACAAACTCGAGTAGGGCCCAATGGGTATGGAACACTCTGTCTATGTGGCAAATAGCGATTGGTGGCAGTAGTTGACTATGGATTTGTAGCAGTAGTTCGAGCTAGACCACTTGCCATTGGACCCCAGAGTTGGGTCGTGCCCAGCACAATTCATTAAGAATTGGGTCGTGCCCGGTACACAAGTCGTACCATAGACAACACAGACTCAAATAGGGCCTAGTGGGTATTTCACCCTCTATATACGTGGCAAACAACCGTTGGTGGTAGTATTTGGCCTTGAAAATGTAGCAGTAGTTCGAGTTGGACCACGTACGACCCAGTCCAACCTAGTCTAATTTGAGTAGTGTCTATCGTGGTTGAATATGGATCAAACAATATGGCTCCACTTTTTTCTTTTTTTTTTAATTGAAATTTTTTTAGGTGGAGATGATTTTTTTCACATCGTATATGGCTCGATCCTTTTATATCACCTGGACCAACTTCATTGAATGATCTTGCCTGGACATGGGTTGCACTTAGCACAGATCAAAGCCAAATCTGAGTTGATATTTGAATGGTGGATTTACATCCCGCTGATCCAAGCTAAGTCATGTCTAGCACATTCCCCCGGTGTCGTTTAATAGCTTAGGGCTCCGAGATAACAAAGAAACAAAAAGTTAAGGGGGCGTTTGGTTTGTGTCATTTTTCATTTTTATTTTTCAGAAAACCGTATTTTCTAATTTTCTGAAAAATGACTTTTTTTCATTCTCCAGTTTTCTAGAAAACGCTATGTTTTTTTTCTGGAAAACGAAGCTGGAAAATGCAAACCAAACATGTTTTCCAGAAAACCGCATTTTCTACAGAAAATGAAAATGGAAAACAGACTGGAAAAAATAAACCAAACGCCCCCTAAGGGTGTTTGCTTCCACCCAATCTGTCCCCGTCAATTATTTTCCCTTTAAGCGTGTTTGCTTGAGAGAGTCCCGGGGCTATGGTGCAGCGGTAGGACGATTAGTTTCTATTTTAGACATCCGCGATTCGATCCTCAGCTATGACGTATTTGTCAAAAATAAATTCCAAATGGGACGCGAATCCTGGGATGCTCGGCTCCTAAACTGCCTATCGCAAGCGTTTCCCGATTTATCCTGGCTGAGAAAATTTCTGTGGGACTGGACTGATCATCTGAGATTGTAAAACCTCGTTAATCCTTGTTTTTTATTTTTTTGTTGCTTGAGAGAGATGGTGATGGGTGGGGAAGGAAATGAAAGTGAGAAGACAGAAACGGAGGGAAAGAAATATTTTTATATGGGTCGAGGTGGAGATTAAGAGTGATGAAAATTTCAAATGATGCTAAATAAAAAGTTGTATTTTTTTTTTTTTGTAAATCATGAAGCGAACGCACTATGTAGGTCAATGCATCATCTAAAAAAAGAGGGACGAAGACCTACACTTCGTAGGTGAAGGACTCAATCATTATGTAAAAGGCAATTTACTCATTTCATCATCGTGAGTCCATCCCGGGACCATCTTGAGATAAATGAATCATGATAATTAAGGGGGGTCCAAATGAATACGAGGGTAAATTTTTTCTAGACAGAGATTTTATACCTCGTCAGCCTCGAAGCGTGAAGGTGTCAATCATGATATTATTTAAGAAGAGAGTGGCTTAAAGTGCAGCGCTAAGATTAAGAGAATAGAAATAAAAAAAATGATTATGTAATATAAAAATTGTCTTTTTAAATTCATAAAATAATCATGGCATCATCTAATTTAGTAAAAAATATATATGATGATACTAGACGATTTACAATATGATTGATCTCACAGTCATATATATATATATATATATATATATATATATATATATATATATATATATATATATATATATATATATATATATATATTAGAAAATTTAAATAAATCATCGTATAGAATGATATTTCTTTTAAATTAAGAAAACACATTAGGTGATAAAAAATGATTCGCTCGTCCCATGTCCACGTCAACCTGTCCTAGAGTTAATACGGAGAAGATAAATCACGGGGAACTACTAGTCCGGATGCTATGATTAGCGTACGGAGAGAATGGACACACTAACTTTATTAGATTTTGACTTTTAATATAGTAATGTCATATATTAATATAATCATCAGTTCATCTCACGGGATGAAGAAGACATGCATCGGTACTATGTAGATAATGGGCATAATAGAAATGTCATCCAAGGAGAGAGTAAGATGGAGGAGGGAAAAAACAGAGCAAATGATTATGAAAAATAAAGTTTTTTTTAATCGCGATACGAAGGCGCACATCTAGAAAGAAAGTGAACAGCATATTAAGGAGGAGGGGAAAATAAGCGAGATGAAAATAATAAATGATGATGCTAAACAAATTAAAGTAAATGATTATTCTATATAAAATTTGTCTTTTTGTAAATCGCGAAGCGAAGGTGCGTTATCTAGGTCATAGCATCATCTAAGAAAATCGGAAAGTAGACACGCACCAGAACTAATAGGTAATGGCCTTAATCCAGATATCATCTACGAAGACGGTAAAGGAGAGGAGGGGAAAAAACAGAGCAAATGATTATGAAAAATAAAAGTTGTTTTTTCGATTCGCGATGTGAAGTCGCACATCTAGAAATAAAGAGAAGATGACATAAAGGAGGAGGAGAAATAAACGAGATGCAAAATAATAAATGATCATGCTAAATAAAAGATAAATCAAAAAATTATCATTGTCCACTGAGGACATTTTTCTCAATTTTATCGAAATTCAAATCCTTAGCTATTATCAGTAACTAACAAAATTGTATTTAAAGACGCTCTCACATATATGACTAACTTTGTACTATAGCAAAATGCTTGGGTTGATCCAATTGATTAATTAAATTAAAAATTATATTGACTAAAATATTAATATTATATAATTTTAAGATCATAACTTCAGTATGATATAAATAATTTAATCAAAATATATTACATTAAAAAAATATAAACTACCGATCTGTCTTTATATATAATATATATGTTTGTGATTTGCAATTCAACTCATTTTTCACTTATAATATTACGTGTCTATTATTTTAAATTGTTCGAAACCATACTTATAAGAAAAACATGCACAAGTTTCTTCTTCGATCAATAAAAAGAGTATGCTGTCTATCTAATTCTGTGAAGATATTCTATCTATTAACCTTTTAGGATATAGAGAATATATATGATCTTCCATCTAACAAATGCAATAGACCAGTGAACAAAAAATGCACAATAATTATTTTGCGCTTTAGGCTTGTTTGCTTTAGAGACAGACAAGGTCACAGGGAGATGGGCGAGGAGGAGGAGGAGGCGGCAATAAAATTGTTTTCATGATGGAAAGGTGCACTTTGTAAGTCATGTCTCAATCATGGCATCCTTTAGGAAGAAAATGGAGAATCCAATGAAAGGGTTTTGTGGAAATTAATCTCTAATAATGAAACTTCATACAAGAAAACAACACAAGCATATGAGAATTGGGCTCGATCGAGGACAATCATGTGTGTATGTCCCCTCATGACTGTGCGCCATCATTTATTGTTTTCACCTTTAAATAGCTCTAAGTCCCATGGTAGTGACCTTGCACTATCGCATTATGCTTGTGTTAACCTATTGTGTAGTGAAAGAAGGATTAGTTATCTTCCAAACACTCGAAATTCGATCCCTAATTATGATAAATTTTATAGGTCTTTTTTTACCAAATAGGACACACAACCGTAGGATGTTGGACTTCTAGAGCGCTCGCCGTTAGCGCTTCCCAATTTACCCTAACCATCGGTAGGAAACTTCCATAGGATTGAGTCATTCGTCCCAGGTTCGACGTTACCCAACTGGTTAATCATTTTGTGTGTGTTAATCTAAATTAATTAATAACATTCAAAATAAAAAATTCAAATAAATAAGTGAATAAGCTATTGAAATGGTTATCTTGGTTCAAACTTAGCTTAAGCTTGGCTCATTTAAATGTTATCGTGGTTCAAACTTAGCTTAAGCTTGACTCATTTAAATGTTATCGAGCTTTTAATTCAAACTTGTTTGATTATTTGAAATTTTTACCTTATAAACTTGTTTGTTTGATTATTGAGGTGGCAAAAGACGATTTACTCGCTCCAGCGCGCCCCCGGTTTGTTTGATTATTGAGCTTGATAATAAACTTGTTTATTCATTTTGAATATTTTTGATTTATTTACTATGTTGATAAGAATTTTATTGATAAATATTGTTCACGAATATATTCGCATATGTTGTTTACTAATATTAATGAACTGAACATATGTGTTTAAGTTTATTTGTTCAGTTTAATAGGTTGTTCAAGCGTATTCATTTAATTGATCTTGTATTAGTATATAATAAAAAATTAGTTATGTAAGGGTAGAATTTGTCTTTTAATTTATTATTACTTATCTATTTATCTCTTTTTCCCTTTGTAAATCTTAAGTTTTATAAATACAATTATCTAGCCGTCGTTTGTTCTCTTTTTCTCTTGTCTCTTTCTTTTTCTCTTTTCATCATCTTTTAAATTATATTTGTATTATTTTTATGGCATCAGAGCACAATCTTGCCAAGTCGAAAAATTTGAACTTGGAAGGACTTTAATGTCATCGTCGAGATTTTTAATTTTTAAGTGTATGAAGGCCAATCATTGTGAGGCTTCTTCAGTGATTTCTATGTCGTGGTTGGTTTGTTGAAAAAATTGACACACTGCATATGTAGAAAAATTATATTTTCTTGAATTTTAACCGTTAGATCACCTTGAAACTTTAAGAGAATGTTCCTTGCACCTAGGGCTATATTTTGAACGGCAGAGATCGAATTTTGAATTCTTTAAATCCATTTGATGACTGAAAAATATGACTATTAATTCTATCTTCACCTTGAAAATCCGATAGTGGAGTATCCAAGATGGCAACAGTAGATCCTCCTACAGACTCTGGAGTGACTCAATTATTCAATGTCACAATTGTAACTCTTGTTGAATAATTTTAAAAGTTCACTGTATCTCATCCATATATCATATTTGCTTCTTCTCGTAAATGTTTGCTCTCTAACAATACCTCAGGTATACCTTCCACTATCTGGATCTTTGATTTTGGAGCTTTGCATCATATGTCGTCTAATGTCAATTTTTTAATCTATAAATTCTTCTCTTTCTGTGTCAGTCATGACAGTGGATAATTCTCCCATGCCATTAGGAATATTGATGTTTATCATATTCCTAATCTTACTTTGAATATTGTCTCAGTCGGTCAATTAAGTGATTGTGGTTTCTCAATTTCTTTTACTTTAGCTTCTTATTATGTGCTGGATCCTCAATCTCAAAAGTTGATTGGGATACGTCGTAGACAGGGGGCTATATATATTAGAACAATTAAAAGTTCCAGATATTAAATCTTCCAGTGTTGATTTGTCATCCTTTCGGTTAAAATCTACTTCTTCTAATTTGTATTTGTGGGATTCTTGTCTTGGATATATTTGTTCTTCTCGTTTGAAATACTTAGCTTCTAAAGAAAATTTAGAAAAATTACAAACTCATGATATTTCATATTGTTGTGGTTGCAAATTGGCAAAATTCTCCGCCTCACCTTCCTATAAAAGTATCTCTATTTCTTTTATACCGTTTGAGTTGGTTCATTCTGATGTGTGAGGTTCATCTTCGATTTATACACCTGGTGGATTCCGTTACTAGTTTCCTTTATTGATGATTGTACTCGTTACACTGTAGTCTATCTTATGAAACATCGTTTTGATTTCCTTAGTATCTATCATATATTTCGTGTCATGGAAAAAACTCAACATAATGTCGTTATTAAATGTTTTCGATCTGATTTAAGTGGTTAATATACATCTAATCTTTTTTCTGAACTACTTGCCTCAGATGGTACACTTAATCAAAGTTCTTGTACTGGTACTCCTGAACAAAATGGTGTTGCTAAAAGAAAATATAGACATATTGTTGAAACTGTACGTTCTATCTTACTATTTGCATATGCTCCTAGTGAGTTCTAGGGGGAGTTATTCTTACTGTAGTCATTCTATCAATAGAATTCCATCTTTAATTACATTTGATTTGTCTCCTTTTGAAAAACTATATGGTTATGTGCCTGATTATTCTATCTTAAGAGTTTTTGAATTCACATGTTTTGTCGTCCATCCTCATGTTGAACATAGTAAGCTTAGTTTTTGGTCTGTTCGTTGTGTTTTTCTTGGCTATGGCGAGGGTCAAAAAGGATATAGATGTTATGATCTAGTTAGTTAAAAATTTTGTCTCACGTCATGCTATTTTTCTTGAACACATTACATTCTATTCTATTCCATCTAACACTCCTAATCTTTGAAAATCTGATCTCACTAGTATTTATCCTTTTTACACTGACTCCAATGATATGTCGTCTCATGTCTCCCACAATTAAAACACCCTATCACCTCTTCTTCTAAGAATGTTACTTGCAGGATTAACATCCATATAGATTTTGGTCATTAGCTTCCCGATGATCCCTCTGCTCCTATTGCTTGCCATAATGCTCCTATGATAGTGGATCCTTCTCCTCGTTACTCTCAGCAATCTTGTAAGTCTACTCAATTGCCTGATTTTGTGTATTCTACTTATTCTAATTTTTTTTTCTTTTTTGGCTTCTATTCACCAATTGTTTGAGCCCTCCTCTTATAGAGAGGCTACTCTCAATCCTTTTTGGTAGCAGACTATGGCGGAAGAACTTTCTGCTTTGTATTAAACAGGTACTTAAGAATTTATTCCTCTTCCTTTGGGGAAGCATGCGATTGGTTCTCGATAGGTGTATAAGATCAAAACTAAATCCGAAAGGTCAGTTGAGCGATATAAAGCTCGTTTGGTTACTAAAGGATTTTTTCCCCAACAATATGGCATGCATTATAAGGAAACTTTTGCTTCGGTTTTCAAACTTGTTACTATCCGTACTCTCATTGCAGTTGTATAAGTTCATCGGTTTATTTTTCAGATGTATGTTAAAAATACTTTTTTAAATGGGGATCTTCAAAAAGAAGTTTATATGATGCCTTCGTCAGGTGTCACTCACAATCTTGATGAAGTTTGCAGACTAAAAAAGACACTTTATGACCTTAAATAAACTCTTCGAGCTTGGATTGGCAAGTTTTCTATTGATATTGGATCTCTTGGATTTATTCATAGCCAGCATGACTCTGCTCTTTTTGTTTGTTGTACTTCGTCAGGTCGTACGTTACTCTTTGTTTAAGTTAATGACATGATTATTAAAGGGGATGATATAAGTAGAATAAAAAAAATTGAAACTGCATTTGGCTCGTGAGTTTGAAATGAAAAATTTGGGTCCTCTGCGTTATTTTTTGGAACTTGAAGTAACTTATTCTCCTCGTGGTTATCTACTTTCATAATCCAAATGTATTGGTAACAGTCTAGAGCAAGCTCATCTATCTAAAACTCATAATGTTGATACTTCGTTTAAGATTAATTAATACTCGATATTTTTCTACCGATGATGTTCCCTTGTCATATCCTTCTTTATATCACATTCTAGTTGGTAGTCTAGTATATCTTACCATCACTGGACCTGACATTGCTTATGTTGTACACATTGTCAATGAGTTTGCTACTTCTCCCACTTTTGTACATTAGGGAGTTATGCTTCGCATCCTTCGATATCTTCGAGGTACCCAGTTTTATAGTATTTTTTATCCTTCCACTTCTACCTTAGAGCTATGTGCCTATTCAGATGCAGATTGGAGTAGTAATTCTACATATCGTAAGTCTACCATAGGATTTTGTGTTTTCTTAAGAGATTCTCTTATATTTTGGAAGAGTAAAAAGTAAAATATTATTTCTTATTCTTCTACCGAAGTAGAATATCATGTTATGACCTCTACTACTATTGAAATTGTTTGGTTGTGTTGGTTACGTGCTGATATGAATGTTTTTCTCTTGAACCCTACCCCTATGCAATGTGACAACTCTAGTGCTATTCAAATTGTTCACAATTTTGTTTTTCATAAACGTATTAAATATATCGAGATTGATTGTCATCTCACTCGCCATCACTATCAAAATGACATCATCACTTTGTCATTTATCTTATCTTGCATGTAAATTGTAGACTTGTTCATCAAGGTACATTTCACTACACGTTTTCAATTTCTCATTAACAAACTCTTGATGTTTTTTGTTGTTATAATATCATTAGTTTGAAGAGGATATTAGCATATAATAAAAAATTATTTATGTAAGGGTAAAATTAGTCTATGTTAGAATTAGTCTTTTAATTTGTTATTATTTGTTTATTTATATCTTCTTTTCCTTTGTAAACCCTAAGTTTTATTAATGCAATTATCTATCTGTTTGTTCTCTTTTTGTTTTGTCTCTTTCTCCTTCTCTTTGCATCATCTTTAAATTATATTTGCATTGCTTTCATTATGTGTATTGAACGAAGATAAATAAATTCTTATCAAATCGAACACTAAGCTTGTTCATGAATGTTTGGTTCATTTACAACCCTAGATTGAGCAGACTTACCTGTTCAATGGTATTCACATTGTAATAGTTACGGTTTCGTAGTTGCAAACCGTAACTGCTACAATTCGCATTATAGCATCTACAAACTCGTAATTGTTATAACACAAATTTGCACACGAGATTCTTTGTCCCAAACTCTCTTTGTCCCCGTGTCCCACAATTATCGGCGATAGCCGGTGATTCATCCGATTGTCGATTGGACACCACCGACGACCTCCAATCGTCGTCCCAAATCAAACGATATCCTGGGGGAACAGTGAATCGGTCAGGATCGCCGCAATTACGATTTGCGACGGGTTCACCGTACTCCCAAGGTATAGTTTGGTTCGGGACAGCGATCTCGCCGATGGTGTCCGATTGGCAATCGGATGAATCGCCGGCCATCGTCGACGATTATGAGACACGAGATAGAGAGAGTTTGGGCACAGAAGATCCTTGCTCACAAATTTGATTTGTTCATCTAAAATTCACGTTGTAACCATTATGGTTTCATATTTATACAACACAAAATTTTCTTGTTCGATAATTAATATTAACGTACTGTAGCTATTATAATTATAGTAATAATTATGATTAACTAAGTTGGATAACATTGAATTTGGACGATCAATTTCGTACATAAGTTTCTCGCTAGGGTAATTATAATTTTAGAGTAGCTACAATTTTATACATATTATAAAGTAGATTTCTCAGGTTCTACAATTGACCGATGGACTGATAATAAATAGTGACAAAGAAGGTGAGAGACTTTTTAGATATAAAAATTTAGGGAAATGATTCGCACAGGAAAGTGAATGTTCAGTGAAAAATTTGATCGTCAATCGGCGACACATCCGACGTCTGATCGCCGATCAGACACTACCGGTGACCTTCGATCGCCATCCCGAATTAAATTATACCTTGGAAGATGGTGAACCCATCAGGATCACCAACAACGGTAAACCCGTCGAGATCGACGGTGAATGATGCGAGATCGTAATTGCAGCGTTTCCCCATGGGTTCACCGTACCCCTAGTGTATAGTTTGGTTCGAGGTGATGGTCGAAAGCCGTTAATAATATTCGATCGACGATCGAACATTGGATATACCGCTGATTGACAGTCAAATTTTTCTCATTCTTTACTATACAATAGAATAGTATACATGATAACTGTCTCATATTTGGATGGGTGACGCACACGCTGTTTTGATTAAAAAAAATTGGAAGAGTGAAACTTATTGGATGATTTAAAAAACATGCTTTTTTTAATTTTTAGTCTTAATTATTTATTAAATATTTATTAATAATAAAATTAAAATATATATATTTCCCAAAAATAAATTTTAAGGCGGCAAGCTTCCTCGATCTCTTCTATATAAAGGAAGCCATTCCATCGCCAAAGAGAGCATCTCGTTTCTCTCTTCTCTTTCCGCTCATGGCTTCCTTCGTAGCCGTCGCCCTCCTCCTCCTCCTTTCGTTCTCCGCCATCGTTGCCGTCTCCTCCTTCCCCTATCAGGACATCCTGATCCTCTCCAAGCAAGGCGGGACCGTCTCCGACCGCAGCGACGAGGAGGTAAGAATGCTCTACCTGGAGTGGAGGGCCAAGCATCGCCCCGCCGAAAAAGCCCTAGATCTGGACGAATACCGGTTTGAGGTCTTCAAGGAGAACCTCCGTTTGGTGGAAGAGCACAATGCGGCTGCCGACCGCGGGGATCACGCCTTCCGCCTCGGAATGAACCGGTTCGCCGACCTCACTAACGAGGAGTTCCGGGCCAGGTTCCTCGGGAACTTCTCCCGGCCGAGGAGATCCGTCTCCCGGAAGATCAGCAGCCGGTACCGGCTGAGAGAAGGGGACGATCTGCCCGATTCCATCGATTGGAGGGAGAAGGGCGCCGTCGTCGCCGTAAAGTATCAGGGCGGTTGCGGTGAGCTATTCCTTCTATGTTGACTTCGATGATAGTACAGTTCGATCTCTTCCTTTTGTTTGAACTACGTTTCCAGATCGCTTTGTCTTTGCCTCTTGTTTCGATTTTTAAAAATTTAGAGTAACTGGCATGGGGATCTGCTTCTAACTCTTCCCTAGCCCATCTTTTTTTTTTGAAATTTTTGCTAGATCTGGAAATTCATTTACTGATAGTATCGAATTCTTGATCCATGAACTCGCCAAATGAAAATTGTTCACTTGCTATTATTATGGTAAAGAATAAGTAGATGCCCTGGGATTATGTTGTAGCGGAAGGACGATTAATTGTTATCTCAGATATTTACAGTTCGATCTTCAACTATGAGACGTGAACCATGAGACGTTCGACCTTTAGACCGTTCACCGTGAACACTTCTCGATTTATTCTGGTGGCTAATGGAAAATTTTCGTAGTACTGGGCATTGACCGCTCGAGATTCGATGTTACCAAACTTTATTAATCATTGATAAAGGCTAAGTAGATGATAGAGTTAGAATCGAGCAAAGTGTACATGATAAGATAACAAAGCTTAAAGTTAATCAAACTCTGAGAACGGTTCAACTTGATTTCTTTAGAGCTTATTTTAATTCAATTTTTTAATTTGTTTGTAATTTTTATATTTTTAAATTTATTTGATTGTTAAAATTTTATATTTTAAAATTATTTGATTATTTAATAAGCTTGTTTATTATTTTAAAAATTTATTTATTTATAAGTTTGATTAGATATTTATTAATAAATAGGGGTTACAAGTTTTGTTTATAGACATTATACATAAATATTACACAGGAACGGTCCAAAATTTTTATTTACGAACACTAATAAAATAAACGCATAATCATTTAAATTTATTCATTTATTTTAACAAATGGTTCGAAATTGATAACCTTGTGCATATTGAATTAATATAGGGGATAAAAAAGGCTTTTATCAAAGTTCATTTACAGCCCTAAGTACGATCATATACTTAGAAACTTATCCTTTGAGATCAAATAACAGGTTTGCGATATATTTCTAGCAAGTTATGACAAGCCGAAGATGAGATGTTAATTAGTATTTATTTTCAATGATCTCAATAGGCACGCTAATTAATTATGCCTTGATGGTGTTTATAGGAGATTGTTGGGCGTTCTCTACGGTTGCTGCCGTTGAAGGTATCAACAAAATCGTCACTGGTAATCTAATTTCGCTGTCAGAACAAGAATTATTGGACTGCAATACTGACAACGACGGCTGCGATGGTGGACATATGGACGTTGCCTTCAAGTTCATCATTGACAATGGTGGCATCAACAGTGAGGAGAACTACCTATACACGGGCGAACAAGGGATTTGCGATACTAACAAGGTGATCTATTGACTAACCATTTGCAGTTAGAGGCAGTACTTCATCTTTCGATTATGGATGGCTTTATAAATCTCGTTTGGTGCTTGCCTTTCCCATGCAGGAAAATGATCGTGTTGTGTCGATTGATTCGTATGAAGATGTTCCTTCCAACGATGAGAAGGCTCTCCAGAAGGCTGTGGCAAATCAACCAGTTAGTGTTGGTATCGATACCAAAGGTGATTTCCAACTTTATCAATCGGTAAGATTCATACTGCAGATGATTAAATTTTGGCAATTGCGCATTGGTTTGAATCATCCAATCCCGTGTTTTCCTCACAAAAACTTGTTTGTGTATCTCATCATCCTTGATGAGTATTTTCAGCGTATTGTTCAATTAAGAATCATTGCTGTGTGATTTTGTGGTCATGGATTTATCTCTGAAATAATATCTTAGTATGCAGGATAATTAATAGGAAATTCCGAATTACCACGCACTTCTTTTGTCATATAAAATCACCGGCTGATCATGTCCGAGTCCATCTCAACTTTCAGTTTTGAAATTTCTACCTCACAATCTCGAGTGCTTATCTACTCATTGTTTTCGCAGGGGATTTACACGGGCGACTGTGGAACTGACTTGGACCACGCTGTGACCATAGTAGGCTATGGTACTGAAAATGGCAAGGACTATTGGATTGTCAAAAACTCATGGAGTGAGGACTGGGGAGAGTCCGGCTACATACGAATAGAACGAAACATTGCAGACTCTCCTGGCAAATGTGGTATTACCTTGATGGCTTCTTACCCCATAAAAGGAGGGGCCAGCCTGCGCAACAACCCTGCTGCAGCCGCCGCCTCCTCTTTTTCTTCTTCTTCTTCTTCCTCTGCGCTTTCCCTTGCCAAGCCTCTTGCCGCTTGCGATAGCTACTACACCTGCTCCGGCAGCACCACATGCTGCTGCATCTACGAGCACGGCAATCGCTGCTTTGCTTGGGGGTGCTGTCCGCTCGAGGGGGCGACCTGCTGCAACGACCACTACAGCTGCTGCCCCCGTCACTACCCTGTCTGCAGCGTCGTTGATGGCAACTGCCTAATGGTAAGCCCTCCTGGACACATGGAAATTATTATCTACTTAATTTTTCTTATAATCTAGAGATTATAAGTAGGAGTGTGAACGAACGAGTCGAGTGGTATTCGAGTTGGATTTAAGGTTCGAAAACACAAAGTTTGAACAAATAATCTGATTTAGGCTATTTGAACCTTAATTTAATCATGTTCAAACTTAAATTGTGTACCGCCGAATAAAATTAGATAGAGTTTGATTCCAATTTGATTCTCGAACAATAATCGAATAAAATATAATGAATTCGAATTCGACTCGAAAAATTATTGAATATATTTGAGTTCAACCCGAATTTAATAATTTTAAATATAAATCGAATATTTTTTTAAATTAGCTTAGAAAGCTCACACCCTAGGGATGAAAATGGTTCAGCTATTGCCCAATTAAACATGTATCTGTTTAACCAACTACATCAATGAATCCCATTGCTTCTGTCTTAATTTATCATAATTTCTAACTTAATTGCTTGTCTGACTGATTCCATTGACAGAGCAAGAACAGTCCTCTTCGGGTGAAGGCTTCCACACGCACTGCTGCGATTCCCAAATGGGTTTTAAGTGGCTCGGGGGATTTGAAGAGCAGTGCATGATGAGACTACAATAAGCAACTCCCTACAACATGTATCATCAAATAAGATCTTGTAACTTTTATGTAACTCCGAGATCGTGTACTAGGTAGATCTTGGAATATTTAGTTGAATGATAATAATATTGCATCCGTTGTGATGTTAATTATCAAGTATCTTACTTTGCCAAACAAATGCCTTTGTTGTTCCTCTGGTGATTTGTTCGACTCATCATAATGTAAGGAAAGTTACTTGTAATTTATCCGTATTTCGTATATAAACGGAGAAACAATCACTCTTTTGGTATGCAGTAGTAGCAGTCCATGCTCACTTATTCTAAACTACTACACTTATCATGTCATTTAAAAGTGTCTATTAACTAATTATATTTTAATATTGATCTAAAATATTAAAACCCTTACCTAAGTTTAGAAAGTTCTTTTATTAATTCACAACATAGAATGTAGGTTTAAATTCTTGGACATGACAAATATATAATTCATAGTTTCTCTATTCAAAATTTGGGTCGTGTCTGTTATATTATTAAAATTTTTAAATTGACGTATTTGTGATTCTTGAAAAATATTTCGACATTTTTGTAAGACTATAATTTAATGAACGAGAAAGAATAGGGAAAAAGTTTTTTTCTATTTGAACTGTAATAAATTTTGATTTAATATATTTTTTTCTAAATTTTAAGGATTTTTTTTTCATTCTTCAAGCCAATTCAAACTCCGACGGGTTGATCCATGTGGGTGGTTGATCCACATGGCTACAGCTCAAATCAATTGATCTATCTGAACTCGTCTTGAATAAATTGATAAAATTTTAATTCAATTAATTTAAATTAATTTGAAGCACGGATCCATCGGTTTAAATTAACACTCTGCGTTATCATTACCGCTTCTGTCACTCACTGCATGGTCATTACTGCTAGCTGCGTGCTTTGAAATTACGACAATTTATCAAAGAGCATACGTAATAATTAGAAATTACTAAAGAGCATCCTATGATTTATATTTTACCAAAGAACGTACTCATTATAGTGAACTTCCTCTTATACCCCTCCTGTTATCTATTGTCTTTATCTTTCTCTCTCAGTAATAAATTCTGAGACGTCAGCACATGCAACGTTACTTAATTACTAATTTTTATTTTAAAATAATATATTATGAAATCGGTGCTAAATTAAAAAACGTAAGGTAAAAATTGAAAAAATATTTCACTTAAAAAATCTCATCCAACGTGATTTAAAAATATAAATAAATAATTTTTATTTTTATTAATAGAAATTAATATATTAAATAATATTTAATAAATATATTAATGTATAAAAAGTTTTTTGAAACTGTTGGATTTAAAAATATAAATAAATGATTTTTATATTTGATTAATAGAAATTAATATATAAAATAATATTTAATAAATATATTAATGAATAAAATTTTTTTTGAAAAAAACTGACCATGAGCCTGAAATCTATTGATTTCAGGCCCACGTTGGGCCTGAAATATTTTTATTTCAGGCCCAGCGTGGGCCTGAAACTTTTTATTTCAGGCCCACGTTGGATCTGAAATCTTTTGATTCAGGCCCGATGCGAACTCAAATTTTTTTTCTATTTTAAAAATATATTAATATATAAAAAAACTATCAAAACACTTAATTTCAGATTCAAACGCAGGGCCTGAAGTCATCCCAGGAGGGTTTGAAGTCAAATAACTTCAGATCCTATAAATAATTAATTTAATAAATAATAATTAAACATAAAAATATTGTTAATATTAAAAAATTTTCAGTGCCCTTTGGCCTGAAGTATGACTTCAGGCCTAAGGAGGGCCTGAAGTCTGATGACTTCAGGCCCAAGGAGGGCCTGAAGTCTGATGACTTCAGGCCCAAGGAGATCTGAAGTCACTTCAGCCCCTCCATTATTAAATATAAAAAAAAATTATAAAAAGTATAATATATAATTACATATTATTTATAATTTTTATAAAAAGGTATAATATATAATTACATAATAATAAAATGCTATAAGAGTGGTTTAGGTATATCAATGAGTTTTGAGCAAAACTCACTGATGGACCTACCATATTTGGAATTCTGAAAACTCTATATCAGTAGATAGGGTTGAGCTAATAGATGAGATTTTGGGTGCCGAAACCTCTAATCTTGTTGTACACCAATGCTATAGGAGTGGTTTAGGTATATCAGTGAGTTTTGAGCAAGACTCACTGATGGACCTACCATATTTGAAAATCTGAAAACTCTATATCAGTAGACAGGGTTGAGCTAGGAGATGAGATTTTGGGTGCCGAAATCTCTAATTTTGTTGTATCATCAATGCTATAGGAGTGGTTTAGGTATATCAGTGAGTTTTGAGCAAAACTTATTAATGGACCTACCATGTTTGGAATTCTGAAAACCCTATATCAGTAGATAGGGTTGAGCTAGGAGATGAGATTTTAGGTGCCGAAATCTCTAATCTTTTTGTATCACCAATGCTATAGGAGTGGTTTAGGTATATCAGTGAGTTTTGAGCAAAACTCACTGATAGACCTACCATATTTGGAATTCTGAAAACTCTATATCAGTAGACAGGGTTGAGCTAGGAGATGAGATTTTGGGTGCCGAAACCTCTAATCTTGCTGTATCACCAATGCTATAAAGGTGGTTTAGGTATATCAGTGAGTTTTGAGCAAAATTCACTGATTAACCTACCATATTTGGAATTCTGAAAACTCTATATCAGTAGACAAGGTTGAGCTAGGAGATGAGATTTTGGGTGTCGAAACCTCTAATCTTGCTGTATCACCAATGTTATAGGAGTGATTTAGGTCTATCAGTAAGTTTTGCTATAAAGATAGTAGCATTAAAATATAAATAAATGATTTTTATAAAGATAGTAGCATTAAAAATATAAATAAATGATTTTTATATTTGATTAATAGGAATTAATATATTAAATAATATTTAATAAATATATTAATGTATAAATTTTTTTTTGAAATAAACTGACCGTGGGCCTGAAATCTATTGATTTCAGGCCCACGCTGTCCCTGAAATATTTTTAATTCAGGCCCACGCTGGGCCTGAAATTTTAATTTCAGGCCCACGTTGGGCTAAAATCTTTTGATTCAGGCTCGACGTGAACTCAAATTCTTTTTTTCTATTTTAAAAATATATTAATATATAAAAAAACCTAACAAAACACTTAATTTCAGATTCAAACGCAGGACCTAAAGTCATCCTAGGAGGGTCTGAAGTCAAATAACTTCAGATCCTATAAATAATTAATTTAATAAATAATAATTAAACATAAAAAATATTGTTAATATTAAAAAAATTTCAGTGCCCTTTGGCCTGAAGTCTGATGACTTCAGGTCCAAGTAGGGCCTGAAGTCTGATGAATTATTTAATTTATTAATTTTCTCATAAATTAAAATAAAAATTAAAAGGGCACACAAATTTTATAAATTCTCAAAAGATATATATATACAGATATTAAAAAATTAATGAACGTTACTATCACTGAATTTGGATAAAAATACTCTTTACTTCGGCACTTTTGTAGTAGTTATTAGTTACTGTAATATAAAAATAAATTATTTTATTTTAATTAAATTATTATATTAAAATACTCTTTATTAATTTATCCAAATTACTTAAAGGTATTAAAATTAATTTAAGTTGATAAATTTATTTAAAAAAACTACTTAAGTAGTCTTTGTAGAGTTATAATTAAACCCTTAATCATATATCTTAAATTTTAAAATATTATATTAAAATATTATTTATTAATTTGATTAAAATTATTAAAATTTTATTAAAATCAATTTAAAACAGTTATAACCATACTTAGTAGCTGTTATCGCTAAAACTAAAAATTGTTACAATATTATAGAAGCTAGCTAAGATAAAGATATTTTTGAAATAAGCATATGATGAGACTTCCTTTAACATTTTTTTTAAAGCATTCGTTAAATGTGGGTTATTTTTTAAATTTTACCTCATAAATAAATAAATGAACTTTAAATTTATTGATTAAATAGATATTATTAATAAATAAAATAAAAAATAATAATAATTCTTTTCCCTGGAGGGGCAATCTTCGAATTGTCACTATACTCTCTTCTATATAAAGGAAGCTTTTCCATCGCCAAAGAGAGCACCAAACTGCTCTCTCCTATGTAAAGTGAAAAATGAATAAAATACCGCATCAATTGCTTTCTTATTTATAAAAGTGAATCTCTTCCTTCCTAATCAACCATTCCTAATTCAACCTCTTAATAATTATTTAACCTTCAAATGGGAACGAGATGTTGGGTTTTTGAATTGTCGATCGTCAATATTTTTTGATTTATTTTGTTGAAGGATAAAATTTTTTGTGAAGCTGGACCGGTTACTCCCAATTCACTTGTTACCTAGTTTATCATTTTTTTCTTAATAACTTTGTATCCCCGGGCTATGATACAACGGAAGGATGATAAATTATCTTCCAAGCACTCACGGGTTGATCCCAGCTAGACTAATTTTATAAGAATTTTCCTCCAACTGAGGAGCGCAATCGTAGGATATTGAAGTTTTGGATCACCAATCGCGAGTGCTTCCCGATTTACGTTGGCGGCGGATGGAAAACTTCAGTAGAATCAGATCGATCGTCCCAAATTCAACGTTACCAATTTGGTTAATCATTTTTGGCCAGGGGGCTATGGTACAGTGGAAGGACGACTAGCTGTCTTCCAAAAACCTAGGGTTTGATCCCAACTATGACAAATTTTATAAGATTTTTTTTTTCTAAATAGGGTCTACAATCGAATGTTGTGCTTCTGGACCATTCATCATAAGCATTTCCCGATTTATCTTAGCAGCCGATAGAAAATTTTTGTGAAGCTAAGTCGATCGCTCCAGTTCAACATTATCCAATTTGATTATTTATTTTTTTAATAATTATTTAAGTCGTTAATTATCTCATAAATAAAATAAAATAAAAAATATAAATAGTATTTTTTAAAAAAATATAAATAGTATGTTTTTCCCCTTGAGAATAAAGTTTAAGGCGTCAACTTTCCACAGTGCTCACTGTCCTCTCTTCTATATAAAGGAGGGTTTTCCATCGCCAAACAGAGTATCCACAGAGTATCAGCTTGTCTCTTCTCTTCTCATGGCTTTCCCCGTGGCCATTGCCCTCCTCTTCCTCTTTTCCTCCGCCCTCGCTGTTGTCTCCTCCGTCTCCTATCAGGGCGTCCTTACCCTCACCAAGCAAGCTGAGGCCGTCCCCGGCCGCGGCGACGAGGAGGTGAGAATGCTCTACCTGAACTGGAGGGCCAAGAATCGTCCCGCCGAAAACTACCTAGATTTCGACGAATACCGGTTCGAGGTATTCAAAGAGAACCTTCTGTTTGTGGAAGAGCACAATGCGGCGGCCGACCGCGGGGAACACGCCTTCCGCCTCGGGATGAACCGGTTCGCCGACCTCACCAACGTGGAATACAGGGCCAGGTTCCTCGGGAACTTCTCTCAGCTGGGATCCACCTCCCGGAAGATCAGCAGCAGGTACCTGCTGAGAGAAGGGGACAATCTGCTCGATTCTATAGATTGGAGGGAGAAGGGCGCCGTCGTCGCAGTAAAGAATCAGGGTCACTGTGGTAAACTATTTCTTCCTTTATTTGTTTTTTTTTTTGTTTTTTTTATTCAGTTATAGTAAAGTTGAATATCTTGCTTTTGTTTGAAGAACATTTTTCCAGATCCCTTGGGGAAAAAACAGTGGCGCTGTTTGGAATAACTGGAATGGGGATCTGCTTCTACCTCTTCTTTAGCCCCTATTTTGTTGGAATTTTGCTAGATTCATAAATTCGTCTACTACTAGTGTCGAAATCTTGAAATCCAGATCGATGAACTCACCAAATGAAAATTTTTCACTTGCTACTAGCACTGTGAAAAATAAAGGAATCATAGGGTTGAAAACGAGCCAAAATAACTCACTGTTCAAGTTTGTTTGATAGAGTTGTTCATTTTTATTCATTTATTTAACCTTATGCATATTAAATGAACATAACCCAACTCTTGCCCACGGATTAGCTAGATGATTCATGCAGGGGAATTATCATAGATTAGTCTAGGTCAATATCGAAACCTCCTGTGATTTATCCTTTCCAGGAGGTGTGCGACCGCACTAGAAGGGCGGCCAAGATGACGATTTCACTTTTTTTTTTTTATCACAAAACACAAATAAATAAACTGTTACTAAACATTTGATTTGTTTACGATTATAAGTAGATCATCTTCTTGAAACTTTCATTTGAGATCAAATAATAAATTTGTCACATATTTCTAGCAAGTTATAGCAAGCCAAATAGGAGATGTAAAGTATTTTGTTTCAATGATCTCAATAGGTCGTACGCTAATTATGTCCTTGGTTGTGTTCATAGGAAGTTGTTGGGCGTTCTCTGCAGTTGCTGCAATTGAAGGTATCAACCAAATCGTCACCGGGAATCTGATTTCGCTGTCAGAACAGGAATTAGTGGACTGCAATATAATCAACCGTGGATGCAATGGTGGATTGATGAACATCGCATTCTGGTTCATTATTAACAATGGTGGCATCAACAGCGAGGAGAACTATCCGTACATAGGCCAAAAGGGGATTTGCAATATCAACAAGGTGATCTATTGACTACCAATTTGCAACTAGAGACACTTTATGTTTAGATTGTTCATGGCTTTATAAATCTTGTTCGGTGTTTGCCTTTCTCATGTAGAAAAATGTTCATGTTGCGTCAATCGATTCGTATGAATTTGTTCCTCGCAACAATGAAAAGTCTCTCCAAAAAGCCGTGTCAAACCAACCAGTTAGTGTTGCTATCGAGTCTGCTGGAAGAGCTTTTCAACTTTATAATTCGGTAAGATTCATCCAGATGATTAACTTTTGGTCATTGCATCGGTTTGAATCATCCAATCTAGTATTTTCCTCACAAAAGCTAACTTGTTTGTGTATCTCATCATCCTTAATGAGTATTTCCACATATTTTGATCAGTTAAAAAATACATCTATCCAGGTGATGAATCTTTAGGTGTCCCAATAGAATTGGTTTTATAGAACGCATGATCTTTTGCAAACCACTTTGATTGATGTTTTATATCATTGTCAAAGACAATAGTTTTACTAAGCTGTGAACTACTATTGTCCTTCATACATTGAGTTTGTTGTATTATAACTACTCCATAGATTTAGTTTCTCTGTCTGTATGCTTTCATAATATACTTTTTGCAGGGAATATTCACCGGAACCTGTGGAACTGCATTAGATCATGCTGTGACCATAGTAGGTTATGGTACTGAAAATGGCCAGGACTACTGGATTGTAAAAAACTCATGGGGCGAGGACTGGGGAGAATCTGGCTACATACGAATGGAACGGAATATTGCATATTCTTCTGGCAAATGTGGTATTGCAAAATATGCTACTTACCCCATAATAGCAAGGACTAGTCTGTGCAACCCTGCATTTACAATATAAGTCGTGACTTGCTATGATATGTATTACCGAATGAGATCTTGTATGTCTATCCTGTGAGCTGCGAGATCATGTACTAGCTAGCTAGATCTTGGATTTGGTCGAATGATAATAATATTACATCCATTGCGATGTAATTATTTGTGTGAATCGAATGTCTGGTTAGTCAAATATCAGCTTTGCGTTATATGGCAGCCATTGTTCCTCGGCCATACAATGCACTTTCGTTCCTTGATGATATTGTTGGATACAAGTGAATGGAAAAGAGGTAAAGAGAAAAGAGATTCTATTGTAAATAAGATTTTAGTCTCATATTGGGAGTTTTAAGGCATATTAGTTGTGAGCATATTGATTCACATACATGTTAGTTGTGAGCAAATGCATGGGGAGAGACTTTTTCTCACGCATGATTATGTGCGAGGGGAAGGGAGGGGGGAATTCAAGGCCCAAATTTGTACGGAACAAAGTTGACTCGTGTGTGCATATACTTGTGTGAGCGAAATGCTGGACCGGTCGGAACAAACTTTACCTAAGCGAACGAATCAACATTTTGTCACTTGAATAATTTTTGCTTGTTGCTCAAATGTAACAAATGCATTAATCGATGATTAAATTCAAGGCCTAAATTTGTACTGAACAAAGTTGAGTCGTGTGCGCATATACTTGTGTGAGCCAAATGCTAGACCGGTCGGGACAAACTTTACCTAAGCGAATCAATCAGCATTTTGTCACTTGAATAATTTTTGCTTGTTGCTCAAATGTAACAAATACATTAATCGATGATTAATGAAGGATCTGTAACCTCTAGATGTTTTGATTTGGACGGGTTAATGGGCCAAATGCTGGACCGGTCGGGACAAACTTTACCTAAGTGAATGAACCAACATTTTGTCACTTGAATAATTTTTGTTTGTTGCTCAAATGTAACAAATGCATTAATTGATGATTAAATTCAAGGCCCAAATTTGTACTGAACAATGTTGACTCATGTGCGCATATACCTATGTGAGCCAAATGCTGGACCGGTCGGGACAAACTTTACCTAAGCGAATCAACCAGCATTTTGTCACTTGAATAATTTTTGCTTGTTGCTCAAATGTAACAAATGCATTAATCGATGATTAATGAAGGATATGTAACCTCTAGATGTTTTGATTTGGACGGGTTAATAGGCAGTAAATGACGATTAATTTGGTCATTAAATACTGCATTGGTTTAAGCTCTTATATAAAGGGATTGTGACCAAGAGAGCAAGTGGAGGCTACGAGTAAATAACAAAGATTTTCTTCCACCTTCGTTCCCCAAATCTTTCGCGCGTTCCCGCTCGGTGGATTAACCGTGGTAGCAATTGGGTACTTTCTCAGTTCGTCACAAGCAACCAGTGCTTAGTTATGTCCATGGTTCTACTGTTGTATTATGAGAAATGAACGTCTATCATAACCTTGAAGCACAGTCGGAGGAGGACAGATCTATTTTAAGGAAACTACATTACGTACGTCTCGGCAACTCTTTCTTTCACTCCAAGTCGGGAGCCTCAGGTCGGGTGTCTGTACTTAGACTCTATAACTCGAGAATATGCAACTCAAGATCCTCCAAGTTGGAAGTCTACTACTAGGGCTCTGCACTTAGAAGTCTCAAGTCGGGAGTCTAAACTCAGGAGCCTCCAAGTTGAGAGTCTACACTTAGACTTTGTACTCGGAAGTCAGATTCGGGAGCCTCCAAGTCGGGAGCCTCAGGTCGGGAGTTTGTACTTAGACTTTGCACCCTGGAATCTATACTTAGACTCTGCACTCATAAGTCTACACTCTGTATATAAGGCAACTTAGGAACTTCCAGCCAACTCAGCTATTCCAAGCAGCTCTTTCCCTGCTTGGCAATATGAAATTATTCGTTTAGGTCACTCAACAGATAAGTTGAAATTAAATTGTGTAATTTCAATTTAGTTTTATTATCTTTGGAAGTATCTTCAACATTGTTGTTATGTGCATATCCGATAAATATGCAAACAATAATTTTTGGTCCTATCTTAATTCTTTTTGGATTAGGCACCAAAATAACTTGCAACTAATTTTCGATTTAACCCTTTGATTAACGGATCTGTTAGGTTATCCTTTGACTTCACATAGTTAATAATGATAACTCCCATTGAGAGTAGTTGTCTAATAGTATTGTGTATTCAACGTATATGTTTAAATTTACTATTATACAGATGGCTTTGTATCCGGCCAATTGCCGATTGACTATTGTAATGTGTGCAAATTGTTGGCACAAGTTTTGACCATCTCGAAATATCTTTTAAGAATTGTCGTAGTCATTCAACTTCTTTATCATATTTATCAAGAGCAACTCAAACTCTATCGTGAATCTTTTAACTAAATAAAGATGGGGCCTCTATGGCTCAATTATGACAAAAAATTGTTCAATCAATTAAATACTGCCAATGATCACTCCATTTGAGCTTCATGCCAGGCCAATGAAAATATATAAACAGTAAGTGTAACATTGTAATTAACCCATCAGCGGGCACCGGTAGCAAAACCCAACTTTTGTGTTTATTGCCCATTGAGTAGTATTTTACTGTTGAATTTTAATTACTCATCAAACTGCAAGATCTAACACCACAGTTAATTTTAGTCTCTCCAAATGTGCTTGACTAGTTTTTTCGTTTAGACTAGTTGGAGCGTTCTGTTGGATCCTTTCTTGTTTTGGTTGGACAACGTCAACTAACATACTAAGATGATATATCGGGGCAGATATCATATGAAAGCAACTCAGATTGCATAAAACCTAATGACCAGTTGGATAATAGACATTTTGTCTGGATTAGTGCAATAATCTACATCTTTTGCTAGTCATGCACTTATGCTCATATTTGCAAACTGCCTTGTGTAACTTGTACTTTTTAAGTGTTGTATTTGCAAACTGCCTTGTGATAGAGCTAGAGGGAATTTAATCCTTGTTGGATACAATTTTGCAAAGCAAAATTTTGATGCCATCGATCGTTGAAAGTCAAGTTTGACTTCAAAATCGAAATCTACGTTTCGCGTAGATAAATTTGGACTATTTATTTGCTCAAAACCGATTAAGGGTACGCTCAAATGAACATTAGGGAAAAAGATAGGGCTTTAGTCCCACATTGCTAACTGGTGAGAGTCAGTGTTTCCTTATATGTGTTCCTGTGCTAATGTTGTTAATACAAAAGTGTTGGTGCAGTTTGCACTAACGGTCAAACTCGGGTTTTGATGTATGACAAAGTGGTTAAAGTTAGGGTTGTTGGTGTTTAACCTCTTTACTAAGTGTGCAGGGTTGAAAGACTTAGGACCAGACACCAGGCTGAAGTCCAGGATGGTTGAGTCCTGGCGGGAAGTCCAGTTGGGTCCGCGGGACCTGACAACTGGCTGAAGACCAAGTTGGTTGAGACTTGGCAGGAAGACCAGGGTGGTTGAGCCTTGGCAGGAAGTCCTGGTGGGTCAAGAAGTCAAGTAAAGCAGCACAAAGGGTAAGTGAGGTAAGTCACTGGAGGAGCGAACCAGTGAGGACGCGTTCCCCGTCGAGGGAACAGCAGGCGTCGGTTCGACCTAGGGCTCCATTTTGGAGACCAAAGTCAGAACCAAGACAGCTAAGGCTGTATAAATCTAATAATTTATTATGTTATTGTGTTTTGGACTAACCCTGGATGCAGGACCGAAGGAACGTGAGTCTGCAGCTCAGAGTGCCTCAAAGGAGTGAGGCAACTGCTGACCAGGGCGCCCTGAGTGTCCCGGGCGCCCCCAAGGTGAACACCAAACACACAATCACAAAGTGCGCCTCGACAGTACAAGCTGCGGGCGCCCCTGTGCTTCCGGGCGCCCCCGCTGCTCCCGGGCGCCCCCTGCGCTGCGGGCGCCCCCATGCGCACACCTCGAACCTAAACACCGCGAAGCCAAGGAGATAGAACTTTGACCCGGTCAATCCGGGCGCCCCGAGCGCTCCGGGCGCCCCGGTCAAAGCGGATCCAGAGGATCAGACGCGACCGAGAGCCCTGCGGATCAGAGGCCACGTGGGGGGCGCCCCGGACGTCCCGGGCGCCCCCAGGCCCTATATAAAGGGCCCTCGACCCCATGCTTCGGACAACACTTCTTCTAACGCCTCAAAGTTCTTCTACGCTCGCGCCTTGCTCCGGAAACGCTTCACTTCGAGCCGACGACGTCCTGCTGCCCCGAAAGAGTCGACCTACTCCGGACGTCGGTAAAAAGAAGAACTTAATTTTTTTAATATATATTTTATTGCATTTAATTACTTGAAAGTGTGGGGTTGTCACACTTTCAATTCTTTTGTACTCGTCTACTCTATCGGGGTTTACCGGTAGAGAGTTTTAGTGGATTGCCCAATGGAAAGGTCCGAGGGACCTGGGCCTTCGAGTAGGAGTCGCCGAAGGCTCTGAACGAAGTAAAACTACCTGTGTCGTTTGTATTGGTTTTTCGTTCGTGTTTTATCTTTTCCGCTGTGCACGCTTTTTAAAGCGCTCTGATTTTTTAAAAAGTCACGTGATTCACCCCCCCTCTCACGTGCATCGATCGTACAAAAAGCACATGAGGTCTCTACACTTGGGCGAGCAGGTCCTCGCACCAGCGAGTCCGCCACGCGCATAATGGGCGCTTTGTTGGCGCACTTTGCACTTCGCATCGTCGCGAGGAGCATTAATTTATGCTCCACATGGCGATGGCGTGTCATGATCAGGTGGCGTCACGTGGCATGTCGGTGACGAGGTAGTGCCTATATGACATGTGACTGTGTAGAGAACGATGACTGGATTGGGCGAACAGATGGTGGCCATCGGATCAAAGATCTGGACAGATCGCAGGAAGGTGCGATCTGGAGCGTCGGATCAAAGATCTGGACAGATCGCAGGTAGGTGTGATCTGGAGCGTCGGATTCGAATCTGACAGTGAAGAGGGAGGATGGATCTGAGGCGTCGGATTAAATGTTCTAATCTGGCGGCTGAGATCAAGATGGGAGCTGAAGAGGGACGAGATTAAAAGACCTTTAAAGGGTTATACCCTTTCATTATGAACAGTCCAGATCTGTCCGAACCAAAGGGTACTTACCTTTTCACTTAATATAAATAGATCCTTACATTTGATCATTTCATTCATTCAAGCATTGCAATCCAAAAGCATTCGTACTCATCCATCTTCTGCATCGAGAGTCCAAAAAGCTTACGGAAAGGTACACCGGTCTCGGAATTTGAAGTGCTACTATTCCGAGACGACGTCGTTGTATCTTGGAAACGAATTACTACTATCCATGAGCACCAGTAGCGGAGCAATATCATTTTATGGAGATAGTGTCGAACACTAGCCTCGATGTAAACCAATCAGTTTGCTTCCTCCGAAAGCAACCTTCCGGAAGATTCGACGGTCGTAAATTGACTAAGTCAAATACCGAGGAGATACAAGTCAGCTACAAACAATCGTAAAACGATATCAGCAAACTGATATGGCCAGAATCAACGATGTACCAACCGCCGTCCCTCACGCCGATAAGTCGGAGAAATTCAACGGAGTTAACTTCAAAAGATGGCAGCAGAAGATGCTGTTCTACCTGACCATGCTGAACCTTGTACGGTTCTTGCGTGAAGACCCACCAGCCGCTACGGATGATAATTCCGGGAGCCAGGCTACTCGCGATGCGTGGTCACACGGAGACTTCCTGTGTCGCAATTACGCTCTTAATGCGCTGGACAATGCACTATATAACGTATATTGCATGATGGAGACAGCCAAGTCACTGTGGGAATCGCTGGAGAAGAAATACAAAACCGAAAACGCCGGACTAAAGAAATTCATCGTCGGCCGATCTCTGGATTTCAAAATGGTGGATTCCAAGAGCGTCACGTCTCAGGTCCAAGACATGCAACTAATAATGCATGATTTGGACGCCGAAAGAATGCTGCTGAACGAGTAATTCAAAGTTGCTGCGGTAATCGAGAAACTCCCTCCGTCATGGAAGGATTTCAAAAATTACCTAAAGCACAAGCAGAAGGAGATAGGACTCGAAGACCTCATCCTGCGGCTGTGAATAGAGGAGGATAATCGAAAATTATCCGACTCTAGAGGAACAAAGCGGACAGTCGACGAGATGTTCAACCTGACGGAACTAAAACCCAAGAAGTCGAAGCAACCGAACCAGAAGGCTCAAGGCAAAAGGTTCAAGGGCACGTGCTACAATTGTGAAAAGTCAGGACAAATGTCCAAAAACTGCTGACACCCGAAGAAGACAACCAAGAGCCAGAAGAATGTTGCGAACCAAGTCGTAACCTCAGCTGACATAGATATCAACGCTCTGGATCTCATTGCGGTCGTGTTCGAATCCAACTTGGTGGACAACCCGAAGTAGTGGTGGATGGATACTGGAGCAACTCGCCACGTCTGTTCAGACAATGCGATGTTCTCCAAGTACACCCCGATATGTGGAAGAAAGCTCTATATGGGCAACTCCACGACGTCCTCAATTGTTGGACTCGGGACAGTTGTTCTAAAAATGACGTCTGGGAAGGAGCTAACTCTCATTGATGTACTCCATGTTTCCGACATCAGGAAGAACTTAGTTTCTGGATCGGCACATGTTAAAGCCGGATTCAAACTAGTGTTCCAATCCAACAACTATGTGCTTACGAAGAACGGTGTCTTCGTTGGAAAGGGGTATTTAGAACAAAATTTGTTCAAGATGGTTGTAATGGCTGTACACCGTAATTTTGATGGTAATAAATTAAAAACTTCCAGCTATGTTGTTGAGTGTTTTAATTTATGACATAATCGGCTTGGGCATGTTAATAATAATACTCTGAAACGTCTCATCAAACTAAATTTATTACTGAACATCGATGTTGACAAAACACACAAATGCGAAGTGTGCGTAGAGGCGAAAATGACGAGACTACCTTTTCATTCGGTGGATTAATGGTCAACGACTCCTCTAGAATTAATACATAGTAATATATGTGATTTGAAATTCATGCAAAATAGAGGAGGTAAAAAGTATTTCATTACTTTTATCGATGACTGCACGAGGTTCTATTATGTCTTTCTTTTAACAAGTAAAGATGAAGTCCTAGAAGTTTTCAAAAACTATAAAACGGAAGTTGAAAATCAACTTGAAAAATGAATTAAAATAATTCGCAACGATAAAGGTGGAGAATATGGTGCACCGTTTGATGAATTCTGTTCAGAATATGGAATTATCCATAAGACAACGACACCTTACTCACCTCAATCGAATGGTGTTTCCGAACGTAAAAATCAGACACTAAAGGAAATGATGAATGCCTTGTTGATAAATTCAGGCTTACCCCAAAACTTGTGGGGGGAAGCCATATTATCAGCAAACCACATTCTCAACAAAATCCCTCACAAGAAAAATGATAAAACACCATATGAACTATGGAAAGGTCGCGAACCATCATACAAATACTTGAAAGTGTGGGGGTGCTTAGCAAAGGTCGAAGTACTTAAGCCAAAGCAAGTTAAGATGGGACCTAAAACGTTCGATGCAATATTTGTCGGATATACCCAAAACAGTAGTGCATGTCGCTTCATAGTTCATAAGTCAGACATTCCTGATATTCATGTGGGTACAACCATAGAATCTCGGAATGTAATAGTTTTTGAAGACGTGTTCCTAAATAAGAAGGAAAACATTCAAAATAATGACAACGGAAGTTCTAACAAAGATAATGTTCCAGAACTTAGTTATCATAAAAAGGCTATTGACGATCAAAACAAAGAGCCACGTCGGAGCAAACGGGCTAGAGTTAAAAAATCGTTCAGGCCAGATTTCATGACATTCATGTCAGAAATGGACCCAAGAACACTAAGCAAAGCTGTCTCTGGTCCCGACACCCCATTGTGGAAAGAAGCTGTCAATAGTGAAATCGAGTCCATCATGAATAACCATACTTGAGAATTAGTAAACCTTCCTTCTGGTACTAAACCATTAGGTTGTAAGTGGATACTAAAACGCAAGTATAAAGCAGATGGATCAGTTGACAAGTATAATGTCAGACTTGTAGCTAAAGGGTACAAGCAACAGGAAGGCCTTGATTACTTCGATACCTACTCACCGGTGATAAGGATTACGTCTATACGAATGCTGATAACCATTGCAGCATTGTATGACCTTGAAATACACCAAATGGATGTTAAGACTGCTTTCTTAAATGGTGAGTTGGAAGAAGAAATCTACATGGAGCAACCCGAGGGGTTCATAGCTCCTGGAACTGAGGGAAAGGTGTGTCGACTTGTTAAGTCGTTGTACGAACTTAAACAAGTGCCAAAGCAATGACACGAAAAATTTGACAAAATAATGCTGTCAAACAAATTC
The DNA here is from genome assembly GCA_024364735.1 of Boesenbergia rotunda. Lineage (NCBI taxonomy): Eukaryota > Viridiplantae > Streptophyta > Magnoliopsida > Zingiberales > Zingiberaceae > Boesenbergia > Boesenbergia rotunda. Next base: position 549,292 of record JAGFNQ010000723.1, on the reverse strand, counting down.
AGAATAAATGAATGTGACAAATGCATTTATGTCAAAAGCACACCTGAGAGTTATGTAATCGTCTGTCTATACGTAGACGACATGCTCATAATGAGAAGTAATCATGATATCATCATGAGTACTTAGAAAATGTTGACCAATAGTTTCGACATGAAAGATATGGGTCTAGCAGATGTTATATTGGGAATTAAAATTCTCAGACGTCCGATGAGATAGTTTTAACACAATCCCATTATGTAGAGTCAGTATTGAAAAGATTCAATACATACGATCTCTCTACTATAAAAACACATATGGATCTAAGTCAACACTTAGCGAAAAATCATAGTGAACCCATATCGCAATTGGAATATTCCCGGATAATTGGCAGTTTGATGTATCTCATAAACTGTACTCGTTCGGATATTGCCTATGTGGTTAACAAATTGAGTCATTTTACGAGCAATCCAAACGACACCCATTGGAAAGCACTGATACGAGTTCTTAGATATTTAAAATACACTATGAACTACGGATTATTTACGGAAGGTATCCCGCAGTCTTGGAGGGATATTGTGATGCTAATTGGATCTCCGATACAAAATCTCCAAATCCACTAGTGGATATGTATTCACGATCGGTGGGAGAACAGTATCATGGAAATCCACTAAGCAGACATGCATAGCTCGGTCAACAATGGAATCCGAGTTTATAGCACTTGACAAAGCAGCTGAAGAAGTTGAATAACTGTGAAATTTTTTGGAAGATATTCCGAGTTGGACAAAACCTGTGCCCGCCGTACTTATCCACTGTGATAGTCAATCGGCATTTAGAAGGACACAGAGTAGTATGTATAATGGTAAGTTACGACATATACATCGTCGACATAATACCATTAGGCAGTTGATCTCGAACGGAGTGATTGCAATCGATTATATCAAATCTAAGGATAATTTGACAGATCCCCTAACGAAGGGGCTAAATCGAGATCAAGTATACTGCTCATCAAGAGAAATGAGATTGAAAATCTACAACTAAAAATGACTATATCGGTAACCCAACCTTGTTGACTGGAGATCCCAAGATCTTGGTTCAATGGGACAACGAAGTTACAGATGTTGTGTAACAACACAAGAGAAATAATTATCTCTACTATCCCAATCCTAGGATGATTTGGTGTTGTTCTACCACATGTAGTGAGGATAAGTTTATACTTTTAATGACTTCTATACCTTTTAGGTGGAGTATGGTAGGATACTCTTGATAGAAGTGTCACCTATGTGAGTGTGAAGACAGACGACTTCAATGAAACACTCATCAATCCAAGATGGTGTCCATGGCCGAAACGGAACCAACCATGAGAACCAATAGCTGAGCAGTTCAAGATATCACGTTCACTGCGCAGCCTAGTATGCTTGATAGCATTCCACTACGCAAGGTTCGAAGCCACAAACTACCTTTCCCGATGCATTTACTTATCGATTGGATAATTTTTTTAAAGTGTCAGCATGTATACATGCATTAATTTCCATTTATGTGGGGGATTATTGGATATGATTTTGCAAAGCAAAATTTTGATGTCATCGATCATTGAAAGTCAAATTTGACTTCAAAATCGAAATCTACATTTCGAGTAGATAAATCTGGACTATTTATTTGCACAAAACCGATTAAGGGTGAATGAGAAATTAATTGTTCAAAATACGCTCAAATGAACATCAGGGGAAAAGATGGGGCTTTAGTCCCACATTGCTAACCGGCGAGAGCCAGTGTTTCCTTATATGTGTCCCTATGCTAATGTTGTTAATACAAAAGCACAGGAGGTCTCTACCCTTGGGCGAGCAGGTGCTCGCACCTGCGAGCCCGCCACCCGCGCACGCGCGCAATGGGCGCTTTATTGGCGCACTTTGCACTTGCGCGAGGAGCATTGAGGAGCTCCACGTGGCGATGACGCGTCGTGATCAAGTGACTCTATGTGGCATGTCGGTGTGACGTGTCATGATCAGGTGGCGTCATGTGGCATGTCGGTGACGAGGCAGTGCCTATGTGTCGCGTGACTGTGTAGAGAACGATGACTGGATTGGGCGAAGAGATGGTGGTCATCGGATCAATGATCTAGATAGATCGCAGGAAGGTGCGATCTGGAGGGTCGGATCAAAGATCTGGACAGATCGCAGGCAAGTGCGATCTGGAGCGTCGGATTCGAATCTGACTGTGAAGAGAGAGGATGGATCTGAGGCGTCGGATTAAATATCCTAATCTGGTGGCTGAGATCAAGATGAGATCTGAAGAGTTATAATTCTTCAGATCAAGGGACGAGATTAAAAGACCTTTAAAGGGTTATACCCTTTCGTTATGAACGGTCCAGATCTGTCCGAACCAAAGGGTACTTACCTCTTCACTCAATATAAATAGATCACTCTACTTGATCATTTCATTCATTCAAGGATTGCAATCTAAAAGCATTCACACTCATCCATCTTCTGCATCGAGAGTCCAAAAAGCCTACGGAAATGTTCGCTAGTCTCGGAATTTGAAGTGCTACTATTCCGAGACGACGTCGTTGTATCTTGAAAACGAATTGCTGCTATCCGTAAGCACCAGTAGCAGAGTAATATCGTTTTTCGGAGATAGTGTCGAACACTAGTCTCGACGTAAACCAATCAGTTTGCTTCCTCCGAAAGCAACCTCCCGGAAGACCCGATAATCGTAAATCGACTAAGTCAAATACCGAGAAGATACAAGTCAACTACCAACAATCCTCACTAAATGTTTTTGTATGGCAGGCAGCTTTTTTACCGTAGATGAATTGTTAGCTGGTGCAAAGACAAAGTTTAGCTTATTCAGCAACTTTCAATTTCATTTGCTTGAAGTAACATTTTTTAAGTTCCAACAACAATTACTAAGTTAATATTTTTTATGTTTTCCGATTTTTCACCTCTTGTTCAGTTTCATATTTGTTTCTGCGCTAATGTTCGTAGAAATAATACATAGTATAACTCCATGAGTTGAGATCAATCTAGAATTGTGGCAGGCATTAGTGTCTACTAAGACTTATGCCCAAAAGACATGATACATAGTTTTCAATTTTAATGTTGTAGCTTTTTGTTTGCTCGTCCAAAAAGAAAAAGCTATTAGCTTTTTGTTTCTACAACGGATAACATTCTTATGTCTCACTTGGATGAGATTAACTTATTAGGTCCGACTATTAAAACCAAATTTCAGGCTTGCAATCCTCATGAGCTTAACCTTTACTTTAGATGTTGTTGTGACCTAATATGTTTTGTTGCTAGTTTCTTGAACCTTTAAATTGTTATTGAAAGTTTGATCTAACTCATAATGAAATAATCAACAACAATAAGGCACGCACATCAACCCTATATAAACCTATATATAAGCACAAAGTAGTAACATGGAAACACCTTTCTTATCATCAAGATGTTTCTCAATGAGACATTGATTTGTTGCCTTGTTGGTTCTATCATTGAGTTGCGTTCATATGAAGTAGAGAATGTCAATATTAAAATGCTTTATAAGCAAATTGATTGACTTTTTATTTGTTGATTCTTAAGGTTGGTACATATATATAGCTAGTAAATCTATTTTGTCACATTGCTTTAGTTAAATTCCCATTAACATATTCTCATGAATTTTGTTATCGATGAACACTTTGAATCTTTATGTACCATCAGTAGAGGAGTAGATTTATCGCTTTGGTTGAGAATTTTGTTCATGAATGTCATAAGGGTAAACTCAAAAAAAAAAAAATGGTTATCTACGGGGAGGTGGACTTTCAATTAAATGAGCTTCAAATTGTTGGTCAACAACTTTTTTTTATATTTAAAAGCATCATACTATATATTCTTAGATCATTGAAGTAACTTCAATGTATAATATTTTCAATAACCTAACATTTTTATCAATATGTGTACACTTGGATGTTATTAGTAAATTAAATTTTGATTATTATTATATTGTGATTGTATATATTTGGATGCCGTTAATAATATGTGTACACTTGGATGTTATTAGTAAATTAAATTTTGATTATTATTATTTTATTGTAATTGTATATATTTGGATGTCGTTAATAATATTATTTTGATTAGTATTGATATTGATAATTGGTGTTGATATTGTTGAATGATGGGGGTTGATATTGTTATCATATATATACGGGGTTAAAAAAAGGTATATATATGATAAATTAATAGTAAAATTAGCCACCAAATTAAACTCCCGTGATAATTTCATGACTAAATGTAGCAACGAAAATTTAATTTTATCATAAATTTAGAAAATAACATTTTAAATCCATATCTAATTTAGTTAAAGAATTAAATTTACTTTTATCGCTAAATCTAGTCATAGAATTTAAATTTTATCATTAAATTTAGCCACGGAAATTTAATTTCATAATTAAATTAGCAATGAATATTTAATTCTATGACTAAAAGCATTAGCAACAAAAAATAATGAGCTATGATAGAGAACGTGAAATTATAACGTGAAATTCAACATGAATGACGTGATATTTTTCGTGTATATGTTCGATTGCCACTTGGACACCGACGGCGGCCTCCGCCCGCTGCCCCGAATAAAACTATAATTTGGGAGGCATGATGAACCTATCGAGGATCGCTGCACTTTGGATGTCATGTCATTCACGTTAGGTTTAATGTTAAAAAATTTCCGTTGTCTATTATTTTTGAAAATAATATGTGATCTAAAATTTCAGTTCCTTGTAGCGTATATATCAAATTGATTGTAGATCTATATTTGAGGTATTTTTTAATGGGAATTAAAGATTGCGCATCCTATTGATAAATTATATATATTTTTATGTGTTAGATTAAAAATTGTGTAACATTGTATAACAGGAACAAAAAAAGAAGAAGAGAATTTGATGAAACAAATTTAAAAAAAAGAACGAAAGAAGAATAAAAATAGTAATGTTGTTAAAGAATATGAAATTAGAAATTATAAACTATGTTTTTGTCTTCTGATTGTTTTCATGTACTTGTCCTCCTACTCTATTTTGTATTGTGTGTTTACTCCTCTCTTTCCTTGACCTAAATAATTACTAATAAATATTTTAAATTTATCAGCGAGACTTTTGGCGATTAATTAAATTAAACTTTAATCAATAAAAAATAAAAAATTATCGATCAAACTTAGTTTTAATCAACAAAAAACGGTAAATTAGAGATAAATCCCTAATCCAAAAGATGCCTTTGTGTCTGCTCCCCAGGTAAGGAAACAAATGTTTCAACTCCCTATTTTTTAGTTTTAACTCCCCAATACATAAATTTACTAATATACCCTTCTTACTTTTCCCGCTTTTGGTTTTCCCGCATTTCTTCTCCCGCAGCTTCGTTTTCCCCTGTTTTCTTCCCGACACAATCTCGGCGTCCTTCACCGGCGAAATCAAGCCAGCTTTCTCTCTTCAATTTCCTTCTCCCGCGAGTTCTTGACGACACATTCTCGGCGTCCTTCACCGGCGAAATCAAGCCAGCTTCCTCTCCGGCGTTTCCTTCTTCTCAAATTTCTTGACGACTTAATCTCGTAAACCCTAATCAGCGAAATCAAGGCAAGTCGACCATTTTCCTCTCCCCCATTTCTTCCCGACACAATGTGAAGCAAGATTATAGCCGTGTAGATCCATCAACCCACCGACGAGGAGACTGAATCAAGCTTTGTCGCCGGAGATAGAGTTGAAGTCAGGCATTTTTTGTAGATTTTTTATCTATTAGTCGGAACTCTCTAATTATCATCTTTCTTATTTCCCTATTCGTTTAAACAAAGATTAGTAATTGATTAAGTACAACTTCGCCCTATTATAAGTATATTGTTACTATTCCTATGAGATTTCAATTTATCAATACTATTTGCATCATTCTTTAAAAATTTAAGAATTCCTTGATCATAGATAAGTGGTGAGAGGGAGGTAAATAGGCAATTGTCAGCAATTGCCATTTCTATAGATAAATAGGCAATTGTTCATGTTTAATGATGATATTAAATTTTTTCTATTATTATTAAATTGAATGTTTATTGTTTGTAAGTAGGCAAATGTTTACTTGATTAATTTTCAGTTTACTTTATGGTCTAAATACTAAAATTGTGTTGGATATTTCGAGTAAGGGTTGAACAGAATCAAAGATGGTGAAGACTAAGAAAGAAGCAAAGAATAACAAAGATGCTAAAGAGGTTAACAGTGGGAAAAAAGCTCAGTTTCGGTGTTCACCTACTTTTTTTAGAGCTGTGATGGATGAAGTGGGACCGAAAATGACTGATAAGCAAAAGGAGAGTATTCAAAACACTCCATTTGGTATATGGCTTAAGATGCCCAAATTGGCAATCAGCAGCTCCAGAGTTGATATAATTTTAAAAAGATTTCAGTTGCAATCTCATTCATTTGTGTTTGGTGAAAATATTGTTGTTCCCTTTACATCACCAGAGTTTTCATTGTTCTTGGCTTACGTTATGCAGGGCAACCAGTTGATTTAGATGTGAATTTGGAGTCCAAATTTGTTGCTCAGTATTTCTCTGGGAAAGTTGGCAATGTGACTAGAAGTGCAATCTATGATAGACTATCCTCTTTAGCTGGATCAGAGAGTAACTCAGATGTGGATGATTTTGTTCGGATGTTTATTTGTTTAGTGTTTAATTGTATCATTTTTCCTGTGGCCAACTACTCAACACCTCGATTCATTATGCCATACATTGATGACCTGACCACCTTCTTTGATTATTCGTGGGGAGATGCGGCTTATAGATTTTTGAGCAATCAAATTTTCAAATATATTGGAAAGGGTGATGTTAGAAGAAAGAAGTATTTAGATGGTTCAACTGTTGGATTGATGGTGAGTTTTTTTAGTATGCTTTTATTATGTTTTGTTCTGTTATACTAATAAATTTATTTATTTAGGGATGGTTATATGAAAGAATACCTTCACTTGGCGTAGTACGTTCGCTACATACTTTTCCCAGGTTGTTCCGTTGGGGGGAAAGTAAGATACCTAACAAACCTGATTTAGCGGAAAGGTTATTGAATTCCATTGACTATAGTAAAGTAAGTTCATATTTTATAGTAGACATACTCAAATATGATGAATTGTAGTGACCTTTTAATTTTAATTGTGAAAAGGTGTTATCCATTGTACCATTTTCGGATGAAGATATACTGTTTCATCATAGGCGAGCAAGTTTATCGGTAATATTATCATTAAATAAGTATTTTGTTAAATGAAGTTGAGAAAATATTTATTTACTACAAGAATCTTGTAATTTTTTCAGGGCTCAGAATGTATTAAATGTGGTGGATTGATTGCTGGCACAAGTTGGGCTAATACTGAACCAATGGAGAAAGAGTTTGGTGGTGAGCTACATCCACAGACTGATGATATCAGTGGGTCAGAATACAACAGGAGAGTTGAAGTTAAAGACTCCATTGAAGGTGAAATGGCTGGGTTTGTTGAAGTGCCGGTTGAAAAGAATATAGTAGAGCAATTTGTGCCCTCTATTGCAATGACGGTTAGGACAAGGGCAGACAGAATGAAGAAAAAAAAGGATGAAATATATGTTACGCCGCCGAGTACAACACCTAAACGTAGGAGGAAGGCAGGCAAAGAGGTGTTAGCATCAATTGTAGACCCAATAGTGTTGGAAGAGGTGTTAGCATCAATTTCTCGTTTATTTATTTATTGTTAACCGTGTTTCTATTTTATTCTTATGTTCTTAAATCTATCTACATAGGGAGAGACGACTATAGATGTTGCTACAATTGGAAGGGATGCTGTTGCGGATGTGATGAATAAATATAGAGAAATGAGAAATTTTTGTGGATATGAAGAAGCAACTGATGAAGAGCGAGAGATGGTAACAGAATATCTTTCTCGAGATAAGTTAGAGTATGTTAATCTTGTACATGTTTCCTTTTCTAGAATATTAGTCTTTTATAGTGAAATATTATATAAATTTTCAAATTTACAGTGTGGTTGTGTGGGAGGAAGATTATGTGGTCCTTGATGGCCTCCAATTCTGTGAATTCTTATTTCGTAATCCAGTTGGATCCGAAATTATTGATTGTTACATGAGAATAATGAGAAAGCAAAGTGTCAAGAAAGGGTTTGAAATTTTTGGCATGGACATGGGTGTTCAGGTTTGTGGTGTTCTTTGACCTTACAAATGAATTCTTTAATTTTTGTTTACAATGAGAAATATGACTCTATTTCTACATGTAGAGAGAAGTCCTTCATAAATTGGAAGGACATAGGCGTAATCGATTGCTGCGGAAGGGAGAATATGAAGAATTTGTTGGAAAACTTACTTCAGTGACAAGGAATCAATTAAAACATCTCAATGAAGATTTATTTACAAGATGCAGATATATTATTTTTCCCTTGAACTATGGATGGCATTGGTATCTATTATTCTATTCAACAAGAGAAAGCAAATTCAAGACCATGAACTCGAAACCTCATCCAGCTGCTTTCGGGACAGCGAAAGTTTATGTAAGTTTCATCATTTGTATTTCAATAACTCTTAAAACTTAAATTTCACAGCTGAATCAATATTTGCAGGCTGAATTTTTGGCTGGATACATGAAAAATTTCTCAGGCTTTGACCTTGGTAAAATAACAGTAATGAAAACAAAGTGTCGTCACCAAGGCGAGACACTCGATTGTGGTGTTTTTACTTGTTTGTGGATTGAGTGTCTAGCGCTTGATGATGATGAAATATGGAATTATGAAAAAGAGGTAAAGATGGATGCGTATCGGGCACACATGGCAGCAATTATTCTGTCAGATGAAAATGGAATTATGAAGAAGTAGACTTTTCTAATCTCATGTGATTATGAATTTTGGTGGAAAACGTATATTTGTTGTAAGTTGGTGTATCTGCAGATATTCTCATCTTCATCACCTTTAGCCTATGTAATTATGGTTGTGAGTTGCTGAATGTTATGGATAGTGGATGTTTTGTTGTTGAAATATGGAAAATATGTGATTATGGATGATTATGGATGTTTTGTTGCTGATTATGGATGATTTGTTGTGGAAAAAATTATGCATGATTATGTGCTAAGTGATGTCAATGTGATCTTATTGAGCATTTCTTTTTCTGATGCATTCGGCATTCTGTTTCATTTCTTAGTTGATGATTTTGATTGCTCTTCACTTGCATTTGATATGATCTGAGATTCAAAGTGTTCAGGTAGAGTATGTATTCTTACTTGCTTTATGATATATATTCTTCACTTGCTGTGTTGGAGCAGAGTGTGTTTCATAGAAGACAGTTCCTATAAATCTTGAGCATTTGTTGTTGTTGTTGTTGTGTGAGTTCAGTTATGAAACTGAATGTTTGTTCAGTTATGAAAATTAATGTTTGTTCAGTTATGAAACTCATTGTTATGATTTGTGTACTCTTAATGTGCATGACATATGTGGGATATACAAAGGAGATGCTGTCAGAATTTCAGCCGAAATTGAGTACAGATCAGCAGAAATTGAGTACAGATTGATGAAAATCGAGTACAAGGATAGGAAACCTATACCTCTCTCATGATCTTGATGCAAATTCTATTGTAGTTAGAGTCTAAGGTTAGGAAAACAAGTAGGATCATGATATATGCCATATTATTTGACAATCCAAGAGTTGGCAAGACCATGGGGATTTTGAGTACAAATTGATGCAATTTCAGTACACATTGGCTGAAATCGAGTACAAATCAGCCCAAATTGAGTACAGATTGATGAAAATTGAGTACAAGGTTAGGAAACTTATTCCTCTCTCATGATCTTGATGCAAAGTCCATTGTAGTTAGAGTCCAAGGTTAGGAAAACAAGATAGGATCATGATATATGCCCTATTATTTGACAATCCAAGAGTTGGCAAGACCATGGGGATTTTGAGTACAAATTGATGCAATTTGAGTACACATTGGCTAAAATCGAGTACAAATCAGCCCAAATTGAGTACAGATTAATGAAAATCGATTTTCATCAATCTGTACTCAATTTGGGTTGATTTGTACTCGATTTCAGCCAATGTGTACTGAAATTGCATCAATTTGTACTCAAAATCCCCATGGCCTTGCCAACTCTTGGATTGTCAAATAATAGGGCATATATCATGATCCTATCTTGTTTTCCTAAGCTTGGACTCTAATTACAATAGACTTTGCATCAAGATCATGAGAGAGGTAAGTGATACCTCTCTCATGATCCTATCTTGTTTTTCCTAACTTTGGACTCTAACTACAATGGACTTTGCATCAAGATCATGAGAGAGGTAAAGGTTTCCTATCCTTGTACTCGATTTTCATCAATCTGTACTCAATTTGGGCTGATTTGTACTCGATTTCAGCCAATGTGTACTGAAATTGCATATATTTGTACTCAAAATCCCCATGGCCTTACCAACTCTTGGATTGTCAAATAATAGGGCATATATCATGATCCTATCTTGTTTTCCTAACCTTGGACTCAACTACAATGGACTTTGTATCAAGATCATGAGAGAGGTAAGTGATACCTCTCTCATGATCCTATCTTGTTTTTCCTAACCTTGGACTCTAACTACAATGGACTTTGTATCAAGATCATGAGAGAGGTATAGGCTTCCTATCCTTGTACTCGATTTTCATCAATCTGTACTCAATTTGGGTTGATTTGTACTTGATTTCAGCCAATGTGTACTCAAATTACATCAATTTGTACTCAAAATCCCCATGGCCTTGCCAACTCTTGGATTGTCAAATAATAGGGCATATATCATGATCCTATCTTGTTTTCCTAACCTTGGACTCTAACTACAATGGACTTTGCATCAAGATCATGAGAGAGGTAAGTGATACCTCTCTCATGATCCTATCTTGTTTTTCCTAACCTTGGACTCTAACTACAATGGACTTTGCATCAAGATCATGAGAGAGGTAAAGGTTTCCTATCCTTGTACTCGATTTTCATCAATCTGTACTCAATTTGGGCTGATTTGTACTCGATTTCAGCCAATGTGTACTGAAATTGCATAAATTTGTACTCAAAATCCCCATGGCCTTACCAACTCTTGGATTGTCAAATAATAGGGCATATATCATGATCCTATCTTGTTTTCCTAACCTTGGACTCAACTACAATGGACTTTGTATCAAGATCATGAGAGAGGTAAGTGATACCTCTCTCATGATCCTATCTTGTTTTTCCTAACCTTGGACTCTAACTACAATGGACTTTGCATCAAGATCATGAGAGAGGTATAGGCTTCCTATCCTTGTACTCGATTTTCATCAATCTGTACTCAATTTGGGTTGATTTGTACTCGATTTCAGCCAATGTGTACTCAAATTACATCAATTTGTACTCAAAATCCCCATGGCCTTGCCAACTCTTGGATTGTCAAATAATAGGGCATATATCATGATCCTATCTTGTTTTCCTAACCTTGGACTCAACTACAATGGACTTTGTATCAAGATCATGAGAGAGGTAAGTGATACCTCTCTCATGATCCTATCTTGTTTTTCCTAACCTTGGACTCTAACTACAATGGACTTTGCATCAAGATCATGAGAGAGGTATAGGCTTCCTATCCTTGTACTCGATTTTCATCAATCTGTACTCAATTTGGGTTGATTTGTACTCGATTTCAGCCAATGTGTACTCAAATTACATCAATTTGTACTCAAAATCCCCATGGCCTTGCCAACTCTTGGATTGTCAAATAATAGGGCATATATCATGATCCTATCTTGTTTTCCTAACCTTGGACTCTAACTACAATGGACTTTGCATCAAGATCATGAGAGAGGAATAAGTTTCCTAACCTTGTACTCAATTTTCATCAATCTGTACTCAATTTGGGCTGATTTGTACTCGATTTCAGCCAATGTGTACTGAAGTTGCATCAATTTATACTCAAAATCCCCATGGTCTTGCCAACTCTTGGATTGTCAAATAATATGGCATATATCATGATCCTACTTGTTTTCCTAACCTTAGACTCTAACTACAATAGAATTTGCATCAAGATCATGAGAGAGGTAAGTGATACCTCTCTCATGATCCTATCTTGTTTTTCCTAACCTTGGACTCTAACTACAATGGACTTTGCATCAAGATCATGAGAGAGGTATAGGTTTCCTAACCTTGTACTCGATTTTCATCAATCTGTACTCAATTTGGGCTGATATGTACTCGAATTCAGCCAATGTGTACTGAAATTGCATCAATTTGTACTCAAAATCCCCATGGCCTTGCCAACTCTTGGATTGTCAAATAATAGGGCATATATCATGATCCTATCTTGTTTCCTAACCTTGAACTCTAACTACAATAGACTTTGCATCAAGATCATGAGAGAGGTAAGTGATACCTCTCTCATGATCCTATCTTGTTTTTCCTAACCTTGGAATCTAACTACAATAGACTTTGCATCAAGATCATGAGAGAGGTATAGGCTTCCTATCCTTGTACTCGATTTTCATCAATCTGTACTCAATTTGGGCTGATTGGTACTCGATTTCAGCCAATGTGTACTGAAATTGCATCAATTTGTACTCAAAATCCCCATGGTCTTGCCAACTCTTGGATTGTCAAATAATAGGGCATATATTATGATCCTATCTTGTTTTCCTAACCTTGGACTCTAGATACAATAGACTTTGCATCAAGATCATGAGAGAGGTATAGGTTTCCTATCCTTGTACTCGATTTTCATCAATATGTACTCAATTTGGGCTGATTTGTACTCGATTTCAGCCAATGTGTACTGAAATTGCATAAATTTGTACTCAAAATCCCCATGGCCTTACCAACTCTTGGATTGTCAAATAATAGGGCATATATCATGATCCTATCTTGTTTTCCTAACCTTGGACTCAACTACAATGGACTTTGTATCAAGATCATGAGAGAGGTAAGTGATACCTCTCTCATGATCCTATCTTGTTTTTCCTAACCTTGGACTCTAACTACAATGGACTTTGCATCAAGATCATGAGAGAGGTATATGTTTTCTAACCTTGTACTCGATTTGCATAAATTTATACTCAATTTGGGCTAATATGTACTCGATTTCAGCCAATGTGTACTGAAATTGCATCATTTTGTACTCAAAATCCCCATGGCCTTTCCAACTCTTGGATTGTCAAATAATAGGGCATATATCATGATCCTATCTTGTTTTCCTAACCTTCGGCTCAACTACTGAAGTTGTATCAATCTGTACTCAATTTCTGCTGATCTGTACTCAATTTCGACTGAAATTCTGACAGCATCTCCTTTGTATATCCCACATATGTCATGCACATAAAGAGTACACAAATCATAACAATGAATTTCATAACTGAACAAATATTTATTTTCATAACTGAACAAACATTCAGTTTTATAACTGAACTCACACAACAACAACAACAAATACTCAAGATTTATAGGAACTGTCTTCTATGAAACACACTCTGCTCCAACACAGCAAGTGAAGATTTGACAATCAAAAGCATTCAGTTTCATAACTGAACTAGCATTCATGTTCACACTTGAACTAACACAATAACAACAACAAATACGAGTTATTACCAAAACTATGAATACAGATATCACACCAAGCTTAAACATCAACTAGTATCAAGCCCACATTACATAGACAGTTCCCGGTACTTAAACATCACTAACATAACATAATATTAAAGGACCATTACACCAAGAGCACGCCCTGAATAATTGCACTGGTTCGAGTACTCCTTCTCTTAGGTACATCCTTGCTTCTTGCTTGTTCTATCATCCTCTTTTTCCTGTAAATTGGAAAATGTATTAGAGATCAAATATATGAGTACATGCTCATTAAAAGAAATTTCAGAATACAATGTTTTACTTGTAAATCAAACAGTTCCATACTATTTTCACAAAATAAAAGTAGAGTTAGTTAATGGCTTCTTTGCAACTGCGTCGGTTATGACCTCGCCCATGACACCGACCACACTTTGTCACACGTTTTTCGACTTGCGAAGGTATCCTTTGAGTTCTTCTTCTGCCTGGTTGGCTTCGAACAATGGGAGCATTGATTACAAATTGCTGCTCGAGATTGTACTCAGACATGTGACATGTAGGGATCGGATTTAGGATTCCTTTGTAGCTTTCACGATACAACTCAATTTTAAAGTACTTGTCACAGAAATCATATACTGATAATGACTTTGACTCTATTGCTGAACATGCATGTTTGCATAGAAACCTATTAATCTGCCATGCTTTGCACGAACAAGTCCGAGCAGACAAATCAACAGCAAATGATTTATTCCCATCCACAACTTCAAAACTCCAACCACATGCCTTGCGAACTATTAAACTACGAGATTCAGCATATGTTTTTGCAAGAGCATTCTCCTTTGATGGACTCAATCTTTTAACCATCTCCATTGTTGCTTCACGTCGTCTGTGCATCATATCCATAATTTGAATCCGTATGTGATCGACCATGGCTACGATAGGAAGAAATCGTGCTGCTTTAACCCAATTATTCCAAGACTCAGCTATGTTATTATTCATGACACCCCACCGATTTCCTAGAAAATATGCATTTGCCCAACTTTCTGGACACGAAGATACTATAAAGTCTTTGGCAAGTGGCATTGACCCTACTATCATGTTAACATATTCTTCAAATTCTTGTGTCGATAGGGCATATGCAGCTTTTTTGAAAATAGATGACCAATATTTTTTGTTATGAAGTGGGTACCTTCGCATGACCTACATTCAAATAACAAAAAAATAGTACATAAACTAGTATTATTCAAAAAGCAATGTTTTCCTAACATAAATATGTCATTAGCCAAACCTGTTTCACGAAATTGTCTACCAAATGCCTCAAACAGTAGGCATGATGACTATCTGGGAATATTATCTGAATAGCCTTGATTATCCCAGGATGTCTATCAGAAAAAAAGGTGAACTCATGGAACCCAATATACGAATGCGAAAGCAGGGCACTTTTAAGTTGGAAACAGAACCATCCCCAATTATTATCATTTTCAGCATCTACAACTGAATATGCTAATGTGAAAAGATCATCATTAGCATCCTTTGCCACAGCAACCAAAATACATCCTTTGTATTTATTCTTTATGTGAGTGCCATCTAAGAAAACCAAGGGTCTACATCCATTGATAAAACCAATTGCACATGCATTGAAGCAGATGAATAACCGTTTAAATTTATTACCACAATGATCAATTTCACACTCGACAAAACTTCCAGGATTAGTTTCTTTGATAGCACTACAATACCATCGTAATCTATCATAAGACCCCTCCTCTGCACCATGAATGTCATGCATTGCCAATTCCTTCCCTTTCCAAACTCTGTTGTAATTAAGCTCGACCCCATAATCTCTATGAATATCTTTCAACATTGTGCATGGTCGATACGAGGGCTCTCCCCTCAATCTATCTATCACAACATTGGAAACCCAGGCAGCATCAGCTTTAGGATGTCCTCTACTACGAAGATTGTCATCTCCACAAGTATGTATTAGATTGCATTTTCTAATGCCAAAAAGTTTGTCAGCTTTATGTTTTGAAGCATATATTCTCCAAGAACAGTTGTTTTCGCTACAGACAAGAATAATCTTCTTATTATCATTCTTTTTATACAAAAACGATCGTCTCATAGCAACTGCATAATTTTTAGCACATTTTCGAAATTCTGTAGCATCCTTGAATATCTGGCCCTCTCCACGGATGCAATGACTCCAAGCATCTATGGAATTTCTTACCAAACCCACTTCAAGATAGCCATCATTATTAGTCTGTGTCTCTTCTTCAGTTTCAAACCTTATCAATTTAACAATGAGTATAATATCATTGTAAACATAAAATAATTATAATTAACCTACTATCCATACACCAAAATTAAAGACTTAACCTTTGGGAGAGTACTTTATGTAATATATTAACAAACCTAAACTAAAATTAAAGACTTAACCTTTGGGATGCAATGACTTTACATAATCTCCACGGATGCAATGACTTTACATATGTTCAAGATTCACAAGAAAAAACCACACCCACAATATATTTCCATGATAAATAACTAAACAATCATCAATAATTGCACTTTACAACGACATATCAAGCAAATCAAAAAAATATATTTTATCATCATTAATATCTACATGCGGAAAAAAATCAAGGTAGAAATTTTTTACCTCTCGAGACTGTGGGCAATCATGTGATCTTTTTCCACCGCTCTCATATTAATTATTGTCAATCTCATAGACGTGTAAAGATGTGTCATAATCCGGACATCATCATCTTCATGCAATGTCACATACATATTTTGATGTGGTGCAAGATATTGCAAAAGCACATTTTGTGGAACAATCTCCTCACATTTTCTTCCAAGATTAACAAACAGCTCCTTAAGACTGAAGCCATTAAAAATTGAAATCATATAGAGGTCTTCTTTATACTTGCAACTACCCAGAAATGAAAAATTTGAAGATCCAGATCCAGATTCCATTTCTCTAAGAAACTGATCAAAATCTGTCACCTGAGTGATTGAGAAATTGCATTGGAAAAGTCTATACAATTTCATAGATATCAATTTAAATAAATTTGACAAATTATATTTAATTTCATAACACAGCATAAATGAGGAATAATATACTCATTCAAATATTATTGGCCTTTATTTATATTCAAATATTAGAAAATTATCTTATATAATTTCTCAGGAATTCCAACTTCCAAAAGAGAAAGATACGATTCATAAAATGAATTTTTGAGATGGAGGTGGATTCTCTCCTGTAGTAGTTGGAGTTGGAGGAGCAAGCGTAAGCGAACAAGCCTACACGCGCTATCTCAAGATTTCACCTCCATCTCAAAAAATTCGACCAAAAACCAATAAAATATAAATAATGAGATATGTGAAAATTCAATCAAACAAAATACGACTAATAGATTAAAAAAGACTATAAAAATTAAAAAATTTTACTATTTTTTAAGGCGATTGTGTGTCTTCGACTCTGTCTTCGACGTCGACGCTTACTTCACTTTCTTCGTCGGTCGTTTGCTCTCGGTTGATATCTCGCTACTCCCGATCGATGGATCTCGATGGGTATGATCTTGCTTCAGTCTCCTCCTCGGCGTGGATAGGTAGAGCGATGGATTTCACTGGTTAGGGTTTGTTTAGGATGGACATTGTAACGGGAAGAAATAGAGAAGAGGGAAATGGAGCCATCGATTTCCTTGGTTTGAGTTTCTTTAGGATGGAGAATCTGTAGGGAAGAAATGGAGAAGAGGGAGGCGCTGGTTAGGGTTTTTTGCTTTGGAGAAGAGGGAGGTGCTCGTCAACAAATGGGGGAGAAGGTATTGGAGAGAGGGATAACATTTAATAAGGGTAGATTGGTAAATTTATGTATTAGGGAGTTAAAAAAAAAGTTTAGGGAGTCAAAACTATTGTTCCCTTGCCAAGGGAGCTGACACAACTCTACTTTTCTGATTAGGGAGTTTTTACTAAGTCTCCCAACAAAAAATTATAAATTACAAATGAAATATAACTTTACCCAATAAAAAAAATTAAAATTACCGAATAAATTTAATTTCAGACCCTAGAAAATTTAAAATTATTGATCAAATATAACTTTAACTAGTAAAAAATTATATATTATCAATCAAATCTAAATTAATTGATAAAAAAATAAAAATTATCAATCAAAATTTTCACTAAAAAATTAAATATCACTAGTTAAATTTAACTTAAGTTAGGAAAAAAATTAAAATTATCTTATATGGAAAATTTTTTTATAATTCTTTTTTTCCCCTAATTCAATTTGTATTGAGCTTGTTGGATTAACCTATCTCGCTAAACAATTTAAGAGGATTGAGTTAAAATTTTATCAACTTATTAAAAGAGAGTTTAAATTTATTAGCCGACGGTTGTGGACCCAGGAGGGGTGGGCTCGAGTTGGTCCGAGAGTTCTCAATTAGATTATGGTTTATGGTTTACGGGGATATATGTATTTTTATAGTAAAAATTGTATTTTTGGTGTTATTTTATTTTAGTTTTTTCCCACTAATATCTATAAATGTGAAATTAGAAAAAAATATTAGTATTTTTTCTAGAATTGTATATGAACATATTCAATAATTATAGGATTCTTTTTCTATATTTTTATGGTTGGCTTGTCTATGTCACAATTTATCTTGGTTGAATGGGTTAGGATTTCTTAAGGTGGCAAAAGGTGCGATCTGTCTCACCAACTAGATGATAGATTTTTGATGACCAATTCGTCCTATTATTGATGGGCCTCTCAGCATAGATGGAAAGAAATATATTTATAGAGTTGGGAAAACAATAAAATGGTTATACTAAACAATTATTTTTTTTCTTTATCGAGCATGATAAAAAAGAGAGCATTATTTGAGTCATCCAAGCTATCAATCATGATAATAATCTATTGATCATGTCGAAGAGCGAGAATCAGTCTTCACTCGGATGACTCAGTCTAACTAAGACGACTCGGTTTGCTGTAACCCGGGAGGGTCGGACTCGGGCCCAAATAGGGCTCAAGCTCAAGTCACTCGCTCGGACAAAAATGGAACTTACAAAGTGGTGGTGTGTTTGTAAAATGGCAGCAATCCCTTCTACAGAGCCATATGGGGGGTTTATACAGGGGAGAGGTAACTCTCTGCTGTGTCAGGGCTGACAAATCTCATTAAGGGAGGGTCAGTTGACAGATGGTGATAGTGATAGCCGCATTAATGCTATGAGACTGCCATAGCCGCCTGACACCCTGCCTAATATATCTCGTCTGTCCCTCCTTAATTCTCGGCGGCTCTGCCAGGTAATGATTATGCCGGGGGGGATTGTCCTCTGAATATTTGATAAGAAAGACTTATATGATAAGAAAGGCTCATAATTGTTCGGTCGTCCTCGGGTGACAAACCCCGAGCACCCGACCCCGAGTGCCCGACCTCGGGTGACCGACCCCGAGCGCCCGACCTCGGGTGACCGACCCCGAGTGCCCGACCTCGGGTGACCGACCCCGAGTATCCCGACCTCGGGTGGCCTATTCACTCGGTTTAGATAGGCAATCGAACCCGACCGAGCTCCTGCTCCTTCTAAAAATCATACGCCCGGATCACAAGCCTCCCTCTCAAGTCTAGTCGAAGGAGGAGTTCAATCCGACTGACTAGGCTCCTTGCTCGGTTGGCTTGCCTCTTTTTTTGTCTTCCCGCGCGTCATCTCGTACGGTTAATCCTCTCCCTTAAATGTCGTATCCCCCATCAAATCCTCATTAATGCAGGGCCACGTGTCGCTTCCCGACTGGAAGTCTTCGGTAACAAAACGTCACCGGCATGGCTCGTGCGACGTGCGAGTGAAGCTCCGAGGTCTGGGAAATGGCAGAGATCGGACGGCGAGGGGTCTGCCCCGCCATTTTCTTTTTCTCCATCGGACGGTCCTCCTGGTTTTACCAGCGGTATAAATAGGCTTAACTCCTCCTTTTACTCCTTTTTATCCCGACCTTCGGTTTCTCTCTGACTTTTGTCCGACCTCCGCCGGCCGATCTCCTCGATTCCGGTGAACTTCACTTTTAGGTACTCTTTTTCTTTGCCGAGCCCTTGTTGCGCCTTTTCTGACTTCGTCTTAATGGCTTCATCGTTTGCACCCCCGACTGCGCCCCCCGAGCCATGGTATTTAACTACCCGGTCTTTTTTAACCTTAGGTCAAGTAGAAACCCTGCGCATAGATTACCTAATTCCCGAAGATCATCCAATAACTCTGCCCAACCGTCGGGGTCGGGCGCACGAGCCCCCCTTAAGTCATTTCACCGTTTTCTCTGATCAGTTGTTAGCCGGTCTGCGCTTTCCCCTACACCCCTTCTTCCGTGAAATCTGTCGTTATTTCCAGATCTCTTTGTCTCAATTAGCCCCCAATTCAATCCGAATCCTATGCGGCACCGTGATCATTTTCACTACCCATAAAATCCCCTTAGAACCTCGGGTGTTCCACTTCTTCTATTACCTCAAGAAACAAGAACTCGGGAATTTCTACTTCCAAGCCCGTATTAACTCGGCCTTCTTAGAGAAAGTCCCTTCGTCCAATAAGGGTTGGAAGTCCCATTTTTTCTATATCCGATCTACCCCTCCTGCGAACTGGCCCACCGCGTGGGTGGAAGACCTGCCCGATCATCCTCAGATGCCCAAGAATCTTCGCTCAGACCCGAGCTATCGATCTGCCTTCTCCAAGCTCGGGGGAGCCCGATACCACGCGGGCAAACTACTGATCGAGGGTATGTTGTATCTCTTCCGGCTGAGCCAAGTCCCGGCGGAGCTACCCGGCACCCTCGGTACGTCCCTATTCGCTTTGTAAGTTTGTTAATGCTAACTAAAACTTTTTCCTTCATGCAGCCGAAGTCATGTATAGCGCTAGGGTTGATGCCGTAATGGATCGGGAGGACGAAGCCATGGAGGCTCTAGCCGCCCAGCTAGCGGCGGACCGGGCGACCTCGACAGTGAACATTGCGCCGGCTCCCGAGCAACCTAAGGTGGAGGGAGACCACCCGGAAGGAGGTCTTCCGGCTGGGGACTCGGGTGTGGCAGCTCGGGCGGCGGGTGAGGGGACGTCCGCTCAGACGGAGGAAGAAGAGGAGGAGACGGACCAAGCAGCTTCTGCTAGCCTGGCCAGGAAGCGCCGCAGGATAGTCATTCGCTTGGGTACGCCTTCCCCTCCCGTACCAACCTCGGGGGGTCCGGTCACAGTGCCCTCTCGATCCGACCAAGCTAGGCCGAGCCCTCGGATCCCGACCCCGAGCTCAACTCCTGCTTTAGCTATTCCCCGACCTGACACTCGGGGTTCACCCCAGCCAGCACCCCGCTCGGGAGCCCGAACTCCTACCCCCCTAGCAGCGCCACCAGGTGCGTCCACCTCGGGGACCGCGCCTCGTCTTCAGGCCCCTCAAACGAGCACCGCAAACGTTGACGCCGTAGAGGCTCTCCTGTCCATGCGTTCCCCTCCGAGGTCGGCTGTGGACGTTCAGGTGCCTTCAGCGACTATGCTAACTCCCACAGTCCAGCCCCAACCCCTTAACCTTCATGGCATGCTAGTTTCGGGCTGGGAGGAAGGATGGACGGCGTCTTTCGCGATGGATCTCGTCAGCTTGGCTGACCACTTTTTCGTGGGCCTGACTCAGGTACCTTCTACCGTCGTTCGGTTGTCTATATTTGTCCTTATGCTTTTCATGTCATTTTGCAGCACTGGGCATTGGGTCATGCCGTCAGCCAGGCAATGGTCACCAACACCAGGGAGCACCGGGCGGCCGAGCGAAGGGTAAAGGACCTGGAGGCCAGATTAGCACAATGTACCCTCCCTCCGGGTGACGAGGGCCTGGACCAGCTGTATTCCGAGATAACTGCGTTGAGGTCGTATATGATGGAGCTGGAAACCCAATCAGAGGAAGAGAAACGACTGATGGCCCAATCTACCGTGGAGGTGGAGCGATTGTCGAACCGGGTGGCCCATCTGGAGGGTGAGAATAAGATTCTCCGAACTCACAACACCCGCACCCGTTCCGACCTGGATAAGAAAGCCACCGAGGCTAAGGGTTTTCAGCGGCAACTGAAGGAATCAGACGCCGCTCACCACCAGACCCACCTTATTCTGAAAAACAAGGAGACAGAGCTGAGCGCCCAACAAGAGGCTTTCCAAGGTCTGGAAGCTCAGCTGGTCGGCAAGGAGAAACAATTGGCAGCTCGGGATGCCACCATCCAGGAAANGAGGACCTTCCCCCCAACGCAGTGAAGATGAGACGGATCAAGGCGTCGATCCCTAAAGATGCCTTTCCCTCCTTTACTTAGGTTGAATTTTTACTTTCCTTTGTTTCAGGATGACTCGGCCCTCAGGCCTTAAAAAGTTTGCCGTGTTTTGAGTTGACTCAGCCCCTGGGGCTCAATTTTGTAGGGGCCATGAGCCCTTCTTTGATTCCCTTAGCCTGTTATGATTTTATTTCAATCGCCTGGATACCGTATTCATTTACTTACGACGCCTAAGGTTTTTGTTAAGTGTTGTTGGCTCGGGAGGCCCGACCGGCTCTACGAGGGCCGGCGCTCGGGTCATATCACGAATTTCCGCAAAGCGCTGACCGCTCAGGCCGTTTGTACCGCTCCCTTTAGCTCAATTTTGTGAGCCAAGCGTCAAATTCTTCCAAGTGTCGAACGTCCAGTGTATCTGAGCCCTTAGTCATTTAGTCAGGCCATTACCCGGGTTCGGGCATATTGTCCGATCGGGTAGACATCTTGGCTGAGCGTTTTACCTTGTCTCTGGCGAGTTAGCCTTATCGGCGGAGCCAAGCTAGCTTGTGTGCTTTGGTTCACTCAGTTAGGCCTTGCTAAGCCAGCCTACCATTCCTTTTGTCTCTCAGAGCGTGGAGAGCCACGCCGTGGCAGTGAAGGTCATAGAAATGTGTCAATTCATATTTCCCTCAAGCAAGAGTCTGGACACCGTTCGACTTACCCTGACCGAGCGTGGATCCCCACGCCCGACCGGGCCCGACCGAACGTGGAACGCCACGCCCGATCGGCGCCGAGCATGGTGGGTGCGTGAGAGCAAGCCCACTTATAACTTGCCTTAGCAAGAGTCTGGACACCGTCAGACTTACCCTGACCGGGCGTGGACCGCCACGCCCGCTCGGGCCCGACCGAACGTGGAACGCCACGCCCGATCAGCGCCGAGTCCAGTGGGTGCGTGAGAGCAAGCCCACTTATAACTTGCCTTAGCAAGAGTCTGGACACCGTCCGACTTACCCTGACCGAGCGTGGATCACCACGCCCGACCGGGCCCGACCGAACATGGGACGCCAGCTCGATCGGCGCCAGTCCGGTGGGTGCGTGAGAGCAAGCTCACTTATAACTTGCCTTAGCAAGAGTCTGGACACCGTCCGACTTACCCTGACCGAGCGTGGATCGCCACGCCCGACCGGGCCCGATCGAACGTGGGACGCCACGCTCGATCGGCGCCGAGTTCGGTGGGTGCGTGAGAGCAAGCTCACTTATAACTTGCCTTAGCAAGAGTCTGGACACCGTCCGACTTACCCTGACCGAGCGTGGATCGCCACGCCCGACCGGGCCCGACCGAACGTGGGACGCCACGCTCTATCGGCGCCGAGTCCGGTGGGTGCGTGAGAGCAAGCCCACTTATAACTTGCCGCAGTTGTCTTTTGGAGAGTCAGAGTTTTTGTCATCGTTTTTTCTGAGTACAGTTACAAGAATCATTTCTCTCCGCTCTCCTCACAATACAACCTTAGGTGCACTGCACTCCAGGGTCTTCCGAGCCGCTTTCCTTGGGCGTCTTGCAGATAGTAGGCTCCTGATCCCAGCGCCTCGACCACCAAGAAAGGGCCACTCCATGGAGGCTCCAGCTTGCCTACCTCCCCAACCGGCTTGATTCTTTTCCATACCTTGTCCCCTACTTGGAAATGTCGGGGTATAACCTTCTGGTTGTATCAGTTCCGCATCCTTTGCTGGTAAGCAGCCATGCGGACTGCAGCCTTAGCTCGGACCTCCTCAATCAGATCTAGCTCAGCTCGTCTTTTCTCCGCATTGTCTTCCCCATATAGATGTCTTCTGTCAGACTCACAGCCGACCTCCATGGGGACTACCGCTTCACTCCCATAGACTAACTGGAAGGGAGTGCACCCTGACCCTTCTTTGGGTGTGGTTCGAAGGGCCCATAGGACACCAGGCAGCTCGTCCACCCAGGATCCGCCGACCTGATCCAGCTTAGCTCTGAGCCCTTTCAGAATCTCTCTATTGGCTACTTCGGCCTGACCATTACTCTGGGGGTATGCCACGGAAGTGAAGGCCTGCTTGATCCCAAATTCCTTGCACCAATTTCTGATTATCCGACCTTGAAACTGCCGACCATTGTCTGATACCAGCTTGTGAGGTATGTCATACCGGCACAAAATGTTCTGCCAAAGGAATTTCTTCACCGCTTGTTCGGTGATCCGGGACAGGGCTTCTGCTTCGACCCACTTAGAGAAGTAGTCCACTGCCACCAACAGGAATTTCTTCTGACCTGCTGCCCTGGGGAAGGGTCCTACTATATCCATGCCCCACTGATCAAAGGGACATGATACAGTGGACATTCGCAACATCTCAACTGGTCGGTGCGATAGATTCTGATACTTCTGACAAGAAAGGCAAGAGAGAGCCATCCTCCCTGCATCCTTTTGAAGGGTCGGCCAAAAATAACCGGCCAACAGGACCTTCCGAGCCATGGACCGACCTCCTGAATGATTTCCGCAGCACCCCGAATGCACTTCTCTGAGCACATAGTCCGCATCTTCCTTTCCGAGGCATCTGAGTAGTGGTCGGGAAAAAGCCCGCTTATATAATGCATCCCCTATCAGAGTGAACCGGGCCGCTCTTATCTTTAGTATCCGAGCCTGCTCGGGGTTTCCCGGAAGAGTTCCTTCTTTCAGATAGGCGATGAATGGAGCTCTCCAGTCCCCCTCTATCTCCATTTCTGCCTCCCTCTCAACCTGAGCCACCAGCATAACTTGAGGTGAAGGCCTGGGGAAGACCCATGGACGGACAGAGCTGGCCAGCCTAGCTAACTCATCCGCCTTGGCATTGTCCCCTCGGGGGATCTGTATAATCTGAACTTCTTGAAATTCTGCTTGTAACTGTTGATATGCCTCTACATAAGCCTGTAGCCTCTCATCATTCACTTCGAACCGCCCAGCCACCTGTTGAGTCACTAACTGAGAATCGGAATGTAGGATGACCCGAGTGGCCCCGACCTGTCTGGCCGCTTGAAGACCTGCCAAGAGGGCTTCGTATTCCGCCTGATTATTGGTAGCATGGTATTCCAGGCGCACAGCCAGATGAATGGGGTCTCCCTTAGGAGACATCAATAAGATTCCCACGCCACTCCCTGCCCGGGTGGCTGATCCATCCACATATATCTTCCAGGCCTCCTCCTCTTCCTCTGTATGAAGTTCACTTAGGAAATCTGCCAAGGCCTGAGCTTTGATCGCAGTTCTGGGCTGGTACTGAATATCATATTCGCTCAGTTCAGTTGTCCATTTGACCATCCGACCTGAGACCTCAGGGTTGATCAAGACCTTCCCGAGTGTGCTATTGGTCAGCACTCGGATAGGATGAGCCAGAAAGTAGGGTCGCAGTCGCCGAGCCATCAACACAAGGACATAAGCTAACTTCTCGAGTGTAGTATACCTACACTCGGCCTCTTTAAATAAGTGCCCAAAGAAATAGACCGGCTGCTGCTCGGTCTCTTTCTGGGTTACAAGCACAGCACTCGCAGCTCCCTCAGTAGCAGATAAGTAAACATACAAGGGTTCTCCTTCATCCGGCTTGGCTAGCACTGGCAGACCGACCAAGTAAGTCTTCAATTCTTCAAAAGCTCGGTCGCACTCGGCATCCCACTGAACTTGGAGGCCTTGCGCAGGATCTTGAAGAATGGCAGACTTCTGTCAGCCGACCGGGAGATGAATCGGGATAAGGCCGTGATCCTCCCGGTCAGGCGCTGAACTTCCCTTAGGTTCCTAGGTGGTGGCATGTCCAGCAGAGCTTTCACTTTACCCGGATTGGCTTCTATTCCCCGCTCGGTCAAGATGTAGCCCAGGAATTTCCCACTTTTGGCTCCGAACAAACATTTTGCAGGATTGAGTTTGAGGTCATACCTTCGAAGGGTGCAGCAGGTTTCTCGTACATCTGCTATGAGGTCGGCAGCTCGGGAGGACTTGATGAGAATGTCGTCTACGTATACTTCTACGTTTCTCCCGAGCTGCTCCTTGAAAACTTTGTTCATCAGCCTTTGGTAAGTGGCCCCGGCATTCTTGAGCCCGAAGGGCATAACGGTGTAGCAATAGGTGCCTTCGACCGTGACAAAACTGACCTTCTCTTGATCTTCTAAGGCTAACGGCACTTGATGGTATCCCTGGTAGGCATCTAGCATGCAGATGAGCTCGCTCCCTGCAGTGGAATCTACCATCTGATCTATCCGGGGAGCGGGTAGCAGTCTTTGGGACAAGCTTTATTAAGGTCCCTGAAGTCGATGCAGACCCTCCACTTGTTGCCCGGTTTGGAAACCAACACCACATTGGCCAACCAGGCGGGGAACTGCACCTCCTGGATGTGCCCGGCGGCCAGTAGCCTTTCCACCTCGGCCTGGATGATCTTGTTCTGCTCGGGGCTGAAATCTCTCTTTCTTTGCTTCACAGGTCGGGCGTCCGGGTAAACATGCAGCCTGTGCTCCATGACCTCGGGCCTGACCCCCTTCAGATCCTGCTGGGACCAGGCAAACACGTCTTGGTTCTGTGTCAAACATTCTATCAGCTGTTGTCGGAGGTCGGGCGATAGCCCAGGAGCTATTCTCACTTTGGTATCTTCTCGGTTAGGCACCAACTGGATCTCTTCTTTTTCTTCTATCAGCTCAGCCCAGGGGGAGGGCTGAGAGGACTGCACCATGTTACAGCTGGCCGGTGGAGCTCAGAAGGTCTTACTTACCTCCACTCGAACATCGTCAACGTAACATCGACGGGCTACCTTTTGGTCCCCTCTGGCCTCCTCGACTTGATCGCCTATAGGAAACTTGACTTTCAAGTAGAAAGTGGACACCACTGCTCTGAACTCGTTCATTGCCGGTCGCCCCAGGATGGCGTTATAGGCCGAGGGGGCATCCACCACCAGGAAGGTAGACCACCAAGTCCTTCTTAAAGGTTCTTCACCGAGTGAGATGGCCAGTTTGATTTGGCCCAACGACTGGACCTCATTTCCCGTGAACCCAAACAGAGGCGTGGCCACGGGCTGGAGCTAGTAGTTTCGATCTGCAATTGTTCAAAAGCTTTTAAGTACAAGATGTTTACCGAACTTCCCGTGTCCACAATGGTTCTATGAATATGGTAATTAGCTATGATCGCTGTGATGACCAGGGCGTCATCATGAGGTACTTCTATTCCTTGTAAGTCTGAAGGGCCGAAACTGATCTGCGGTCCCTGAGCTTGGGCAGAGTTGCAACCCACTTGGTAGATATCGAGTCGCCGAACCTGCGACTTCCGAGCTCTGTTGGAATCTCCATAGGTGGGGCCACCGGAAATCACGTGGATGGCCCCGTGTACTGCATTCTGCTGGTTGGCCTGTTCTTCATTAACATCGCCGCGCCCCGGAGAGGTGGGGGTCGGGAACAGTTGTTTGGCTGTGGGGGTGGTCGATCGGGCATTAACCTCTGACTGGTTCTGCGCTATTCTCCCTCGACCTCGGCCGCCTCCCTGTTGGGCTCCTCTCGAACTACCCCGTCCAGCACGACCCCGACCCCTGCCGGCCTGCCAGCAGTCCTGAAGATCGTGGGTATGGCTGTTATGAAAAGAGCAGTAGGGCTGCCACCTGGAAGGGAGGCAACCCTGGGCCACTTGCTGAACTATTCCCCTTTCGGTTCCCTGTCGGGGTCCCATAGCTCTGGGACTTCTGAGGGGTCCTCCGAGAGGCGCACTTCTCTGATGATGGTGGGGGACCTCGGGCGCCGGTCTGACCTCCGGTCGCCTGGCGGCTTGCGCTTCTTCCACATCCACGTATTTACTGGCTTTCCCCAAAAGGCTTTCAAAATCCTTCGGAGGCTTCCGGATCAAGGATCTGAAGAATTCACTCTCTTGTAAGCCCTACGCGAAGGCACTGACTAACACTTCAGATGTAGCGGTAGGCACATCCAGCGCAACTTGGTTAAACCTCTTGATGTAGGCTTTTAAGGGCTCCTTGGAGCCCTGCTTCATGGTGAACAAGTTCAAGCTGGTCTTGTGATGCCTTTTGCTACTGGCAAAATGCTGCAGGAACAATCTTTTGAAATCAGAGAAGTCTTTGATCGATCCTTCTGGAAGTCTATCAAACCACCGCTGGGCTGGCCCGGCTAAAGTGGTCAGGAAGGCTTTGCACTTAACACCATCGGGATATTGATGTAGCATCGAAGCATTTTCAAATTTCTTTAGATGTTCTTCAGGATCAGTAGCTCCTCCGTATTCAGTGATGGATGGGAGTCTGAAATGCTTAGGCAGCGGCTCGTGCAAGACTTGGCTGGAGAAGGGGAACCCTGTGCGCTCAGTTGGGGTCGGCACCAGGGGAGCCTTCCCTTTATTAGCTCTGGCATGGCTGGATGTAGCTTCGTGAGGGTCTGATTGCCCTGCTCCTTCAGCCGGGCCAAACAGCGCCCGGTGGAAGTGAGGACTGTCCTCCTGTCGAACCCCTCCCTCAGTGCCCATGCGAGCAGTGTGCTCGGCTGGGCCCGCCTGAGTGGGTCGAGCGGCTGCTTGCTGGGCCTCCGCCAATTTCCTGGCTCTAGCTTCTATCAGCAGCTCTAAGTCTTCTTGTGAGAGAGTAACGGTCACCCGGTTGGATTCGCTCATCCTCGGCTCTCGATCAGGCGAGATTCCCACAGACGGCGCCAAATTTGATCCTGTCGAAGAGTGAGAACCGGTCTTCGCTCGGATGACTCGGTCTAACCAAGACGACCCGGTCTGCTGTAACCCGGGGGGGTCGGACTCGGGCTGAATAGGAGTCGGGCTTAAGTCGCTCGGCTCGGACCAAAGCAGAGCCCGCAATGTGGTGGTGTGGTTGCAAAATGGCAGCAATCCCTTCTACAGAGCCATATGGGGGGTTTATATAGGGGAGAGGTAACTCTCTGCTGTGTCAGGGCTGACAAATCTCATTAAGGGAGGGTCAGTTGACAGATGGTGATAGTGATAGCCGCATTAATGCTATGAGACTGTCATAACCGCCTGACACCCTGCCTAATATATCTCTTTTGTCCCTCCTTAACTCTCGGCGGCTCTGCCAGACAATGATTATGCCGGGGGGATTGTCTTCTGAATATTTGATAAGAAAGACTTATATGATAAGAAAGACTCATAATTGTTCGACCGTCGTCGTGTGATCGCGAGTATCCGGCTTCGGACGACAGACTTTGAGGGGCCGACCTCGGGTGACCGACCCCGAGTGTCCCGACCTCGGGTGATCGACCCCGAGTGCCCGACCTCGGGTGACCGATCCCGAGTGCCCGACCTTGGGTGACCGATCCCGAGTGCCCGACCTCGAGTGCCTGACCTCGGGTGACCGACCCCGAATGCCCGACCTCGGGTGACCGACCCCGAGTGCCCGACCTCGGGTGACCGACCCCGAGTATCCCGACCTCGGGTGACCCCTTGACCTGGCATATTCACTATCGGTTTAGATAGGCAATCGAACCCGAACGAGCTCCTGATCCTTCTAAAAACTATACGTCCGGATCAGTAAATTTTATTTTTTATTAAAATATATCAAATATAAAATGATATAAATTTTATTAATTAGATAATTTTTAATAAAAAATAATATAAACTAATAATATTGTTAGTTGACTTCGATAAAAAAATTAAAAATAAAATTGAGCTATCTTTTAATAAATAAAGTTTAATAAATTTAATAAATAAATAAATATTAAAATAAAATGCCCCTAGAGCTAGGAAGAAAATACAACAATTTGTACTAAATTTTGTAAAATATGGTAATTTGAAAATCCAGTCTTGAAATTTTTTTGAAAAGGTTTTATGGTCCCGAGTCTACGAATAAAGTTTAAAGGTTTTATTCTTAAAACCTAAGAGCCGAAGGGGGTAATGGCTAAAATTGAGGAATGGAGGGTTCGATGGTCAAAATCTTAATGTAAAGGGCTAAAATGCAAAATGACACATCACTTAAATCCCTCTCCTTTCTTCCGCCACCCGAAGCCATTTCATTTCTGATCCTCTGCCCCTTGTTTGCTCGTGATCTCCCTTTCACCTTGACCCTGAGATGTTCTTTTGCTCACGCTGGCCGGAGAATCGATCCTGCACCTCCACCAAGTGTGCCAAGAGGTGGCCGGCGATGGGCAATGAAGCAAGAGAAGGAGGGTTTGTGGCGTAAAGTAGTTGAGGAAAAAAGAAAAAACGCGAAGGGAGAGGTTTGGCGGTTTGCAGCGTCGAGAAGGAAGGGGCGTGCGATGGAGGAAGGGAAAAGAAATGGCGATGGGTTTCGAAGGTTGATCGTGTGATGATGGGAGAAAAAAGAAATTATATATTTTAATCAATTTTGCAAAACGACTCCTAAATTTTCATTATTTAACAGTATTTACAGAATCTTTCATGAGAGAATCGAATACCATGAAGAGTTTCAAGCAACATTTGATCAATGCGAGTCGTTACACTGAGAACAAAGCTAATTGTGGATGAAATTAGAGAACTTATGCTTGAGAGTGGGATGTAAAAGAATGATCAAGAGCTTCCAAACTTGATGAAAGGTGTTGAGCCCAATTAGCATGGGAACTATAGACTTAGTAATTGATAAGATTAACCAAGTCATGACTAATTGATCCTTCTTATGTTAAATACTGCAAATAGAAGGGTTTTATTGTATAAAACCTAAACATAATAGTGTATATTCAAATAACTAAAGAAGAGGGACTCAGATGCAAATATGCATCGCCTCTTTCTATTTTTTTTTTCTTTTTTCTCTTTTTCTTTTGCTCCCCTTATCGCACGACTCTTTTCCTCCTACCGCTATTCACAAATCGCCTCTCCCCTCCCCCTCTCGTTAACTCATCATCGACTCATCGCCGCCTATCCTTCACCCTCACGCATCGCCGGCCGCCGATCATCCTCTCCCATCCTCGATTGCCCGACGCCGTCGCCTCATCGCCGATCCAACCAAGCCCGGCAACCTAAGTCGTCGGCTATTGTGAGGGTTGACAGCGTCGACTAATGGGAGAGCGGCGACACCACCTCTTTTCCTCAATTCCGATCGCTGCTTTCTCTCCACCAGAGCCCAACTTCCGGTGTGCCACCATCCTATCTCCCCCATCTGCCATAGCCATGTCCCATTTGTCGTGTCATTCTATTTTTCTGGCCACCGCACTTTGATCTCCGTCGAAGAAGGTTTTCTCAGAACTTCGAGGACAGATCCGACACTATGCCTTATTGTAGTGGTTGATCTTTGTCATGGCTATCTTTTCACGGGGGAGCTGGTGTGTATAGGTTTCAAAAAGGTGGATCCGCCACCTCAGCGGCCCCCGGTCCCTGCCCCACAGGTGTCCAGAGGGAGTAAATCACGGATTTACTGGCGGGGGTAAGGCGCCTGGAGCCGAGAGAATTTAAGCCAGCAGATCATATTTTTACCCAGTGTACAACTGTCGACTCTCGAACCTGAGACCTTCGTTTCAAGTGGCAAGCGCCTTACCTACCGAGCCAGCCCGTGGGGGCAGCTGGTGTGTATAGGTGAGTTGCTATGAGGTGTGGATTGGGATTATAGCTTGGTTCTCTGATGCGGTGATGCTTTCTGTTATGGGTTGCAGATCTTGGGAGATCGATTTATCGTCGACGTTCCGATTGGGATAATAAAGATGAAGAAGAAGTGGAAGGGATTTAGCAAAGTATAAGATTGATTACAAGTTAATTAATTAGTTAATTAGATGTAATCAATTTCATTATAGGCTAATGAATAGGTTTAATCGAATGCTGGTAATAATTAACATGGTTTTATTAATTGGGATTATCTTGATTAGGTTGATTAATTAATCAAATTAATTATGAATTAACGTTTATTAATAGATGTAATTGATAATGGTGGAGTTGCTGTGAGTATTAGGTTTGGGTTGGAGTTGTGGTGTGATACCTTGGTCGGATTAGTAGGATGGGTAATTGGAGGAGTTGTTGTTATGTTGAGAAAAAGTTGTGTTCCCTGCCGTAATATACATGGTGTAAAGATTGATATCTGGTTAGCTTATTGAGGCGAAGTTTTGAGGTTTTTTGTTGGAGTTGGATGTGTTAGATCTCGAGCATGAGTACATTCTAATGAAACGAATACCGTTCTAGTTGATTGCGAAATACAAAAAACTTACAGTGATCGAATCTCCTTCTTCTGTTCTTCTTCTGCTTGCTGTCACGAGAACGTCACCGAGGACTCCTTCTTCTCTGCTTTCTTCTTCTGCTTGCTGTCACGAGAACGTCACCGAGGACCGATCCCAATTATCCACAAACCAAATCCCTCGTCTAATGCTCCTTCGTCTGCTCGCGTGCCTTCGGATTGTATTTGGACGCAACATTTATAAGAGGAAAATGTCTCTTCCTCTTCCTCCATCAATGGAGGTTTTAAATGCTATTAAGCGTTGGAAGATGAAGAGGAAGAGGTGCCTCTTCCTCTTTCGCAACTTCCCGTAACGCCAACATCTCCCACTCGTCCAATTCTATCCATATAGGCTATCTAGTCACTAAGACCATGTAAGAAAGTCACAAAGACCATATAAGAACATTGATCAATTCATACTTCAGGGAAAATGATTCGTGCGACAGCAAGCACACTGAGCAATTAATGCTAAGAAAGTTATTACACTTAACTTAGCTGCTCTATAGAACGAATCAGAGACATTAATAACTTGCTTTTACCCCAGATTAAACATTTACATTAATATGAACATCTCTAATCCCTCATATGACAACTATGTCAAGAGCATGTTCGACATCCCAAATCAATACATTTATTCACAATTATATTTTTAAATACTTAACAAAAAAATGTAACTGGTCGACCAGTGAATAAGTATTACAGATGTAAATCAATTTTAATCTTCCTTTTCAGCTAGAATCTATTCATTCTAATCAGTCGCTTTCCTAGTTATGCTCCATAGACCGAATCATTCATAGTCAATAGGACACACACTAAAGTAGCAAACACTGATTAAAACTTCAAGTAGACAGCTAAATAATCACTTAGGGTAAGATTGAGATTAACTTATAATCTCAAGGGTCTCACATAGTAGAGAAGCAGGGATCCATTCTCCTACTACCTTTATTGTCGCTATAGCACATGTGGTATGAATCACATGCTACGATATTTTTCTCTTTACCAAAAAGAGTGCATGTTTTTCTCAAATATTTAACATCGTGCAGATTTCGATCTAGACATACCTAACGTCTAATCCGAATTCAACTTATGAATTCCAATCTGGCTTTAAACAGGTTTAGTAAATGGTGGGTGCATTTACTTTGATCATTACATAAATGATCTCATCTTGATACAAAATCAAGACGACCTCAACTTATGAGTATGTCTCTTTTCACAACTACATAAGCTGTCTCATAAGTAATGGTCTTACTTCTATTTATACTCAACAAATAGAGATGACTGTCTATGTGAGTGGACCAATCTCAGCTTGCCAACATGCTCATCGAGGCTTTTTCCAAATGTAACAAATACATTTATACTGAATAGATTTGGCATTTCATATATAACCAATTGTGTTATATTTTTTTCCGAAGTCCCAAAGACTTCACATGTCCTTGCACATGTCCTTGAAATGACTCTTTAGTCAATGGCTTAGTAAAAGGATCTGTAAACATAACACGTATAGGGATATACTCAAGAATTATCTTTTTCTTGTCAACAATATCCCTTATGCTTGCCTTGACTGTGATATTCGAGATCCTTAGAAAAAGCTATAGTAGCTTAATTATCACAGTACACTGTAACAGGACTCTCACTGTCGTCAGCAATCCTCAAATGCATCAAGAACCTTCTTAACTAGATAACTTCTTATGCAACAACTGCACAAACCACATACTCAGCTTTCATTGTCAACAGCACTACATAAGTCTGTTTTGACAGAGCTACACAAGCCTATTTTAACAGCGCTACACAAGCTTATTTCTTGCTATTCCATGAGATGGCGCCACCATTCAGCAAGAAGGCATAGCTAGATGTGAATTTTCTATTATCAAGGTCCCTTGCCCAATATGCATTTATAGAGCCCTTCTGGCTCAGCTTTGATCCTTTTCACTACTTTCCAGTGTCTCGATCCTGGGTTTGACTGGAAACGACTAACTAAGCGAACAGCATAGCTTATATCAGGACGAGTACACAACATAGTATACATCAAACTACCAATGAAACTAGCATATGGTCTTTTCTTCATCTCGGCTATCTCTTCAAGAATCTTGGGAGACATACTTTTGCTCAGAACAACACCTTTCGCTGTAGGTGTTTGTTCAACGTTGCAATCAAACATATTGAAGTGTTGTAGTATCTTAGTGATATAAGCTTTTTGGGACAAACCCAAAAGTCTTTTTGATCGATCACGAATGATCCGTACTCCTAAGATATACTCAGCTTCTCCCATGTCTATTATGTCAAATTGTGACGAAAGCCAAGACTTGACATCAATCACAACTTTTAAGTCACTTCCAGCTATTAGCATATCATCAACATATAATGATAAAATGACCAACTTTCCTTTATCCTTTCTTAGGTAAACACAATGATCCTCATTGATCATTTCGAAACCATAAGATAAAATGACTTCATTGAATCTTATATTCCATTGCCTTGACGCCTGCTTTAGCCCATACATAGACTTCTTAAGTCTACTTACTTTATTCTTTTGGCCCTCAGCTATATAACCTTCCAGTTGTATCATATAAATTTCTTCGTCAAGATTACCATTAAGGAAAGCCGTCTTTACATCCATTTGATGTAATTCTAAGTCATAATGCGCTACTATAGCTAGGATGACTCGTATTGACACAAACTTCACAACTGGGGAGAATGTCTCTTCAAAATCAATATCCTCCACTTGGGTATATCCTTTTGCAACCAAACGAGCTTTGTACCGATTAATCGACCCATCCGCTTTCCTCTTAAT
Organism: Boesenbergia rotunda; assembly: GCA_024364735.1. NCBI lineage: Eukaryota > Viridiplantae > Streptophyta > Magnoliopsida > Zingiberales > Zingiberaceae > Boesenbergia > Boesenbergia rotunda. The sequence goes on along the minus strand of JAGFNQ010000723.1, from coordinate 514,595 downwards.
TTTGAGAATCCACTTATTCCCAATAGCCCTGCGGCCTGGAGGAAGATCGACTAAATCCTAAACTTGATTCTTTCTCATGGACACCATTTCCTCATTCATTGCAACTTTCCATTTTTCCTTAACTGAGCATTTCAATGCTTCCTCAACTGTTCGAGGTTCTTCATCATCAACTGGGAGAATCATTAATACCTCATTTTCAATGTCAAACCTTCTCCGAGGAATAATCTTGCGATTATTTCTTCGCAGGTTTGACTGATGAGAAACTAATTCATTTATAGGTCATTTACTCCCACTAGGTTGACTAGATTCAGGTATCCCCTGTGATTCCTGATTTGTTGATAGAGGAACAGTATCCTCTTCCTCTATTGCAAATAGAGGAGTTGATTTATCAACTTCACCTCTTGTTGGGAACTCAGTTTTGAGAAAAGTAACATCTCTTGACTCAATTTCAGAGATGGTTCCATCTTGTTGCTCACCAAAAAAAATATAACCCTTAGAGGTATTAGAATATCTTACAAAGATACACTTCTTACCTCTAGGTCCTAATTTTCCATATTTGTGAGTCTTGTCATGAATATAAGCAGCTGACCCCCATGGTCTTAGATTACTCAAATCTGGTTTTCTGCCTGTCCAAAGTTTATATGGAGTAGATGGAACAGATTTAGAAGGCACCCGATTAAGTATGTAGGTTGCAGCCAATAATGTATCTCCCCAATAGGAAATAGGCAAATTAGCTTGAGCCATCATCGACCTAACCATTTCAAGAAGCGTTCGATTTCTTCTTTCAGCAACTCCATTTTGCTGTGGAGTCTCAGGGATAGTTAACTGTCTAATAATCCCTTTCTCATTACATATTGTCTTGAACTGATCAGACAAATATTCACCTCCACGGTCAGTGCGTAAGGTTTTAACCTTACGTTTCAATTGATTCTCAACTTCGTTCAAATAACGATTAAAGCAATCCAATGCTTCAGATTTATGAGAAATCAAATACACATGACCAAAACGCGTGAAATCATCAATAAATGTAATAAAATATGAACTACCATGTCTAGCATTCACGTTCATCGGACCACAAATATTCGAATGAATCAATTGCAATGGTGATTCAGCCCTAATAGCCTTACCAAACGGTTTCCTAGTTGCTTTTCCAACAAGACAATGCTCACATATAGACAAGTTTACTTTAGCACGAGTGCCGAGTAGACCCTCTCTTGCTAATCTATTCATTCTCTCTTGTCTTATATGTCCCAATCTAGCATGTCAAACTTCATCATTAACATCAGCATCACTAGTAAGAGCAATGTTTGAAAAACAACCATTATTTTCACAATTAACATCTGGTTCTACATTAAGAACCATGACACCGTTTGATACAAAACCATATCCAATTAACACAGAGTAAATTTTAAGTTCTACACAACGACTGTAAAAGTTCAAACAGTAACCCAATTCAAGAAGACAATTCACAGAAACTAGATTCCGTCGAATCTCAGGAGTATACAGGACATCATGCAGGAACAATGTACGCCCACCACGAAGGTTGAGTTTGCAAGTGCCAATTCCTTTGACTTTAATTCTTGCATTGTTTCCCACATATATCCACTTCTTGCCAGTTGGTACGCGACGGTACTCCACGTACGTAGCTCGATCACGAGCTACATTGTTCGTTGCTCCTGAATCTATAATCCACAAAGGATAAGAATCAGCTAACAACACCGAACTAGCAACATAAAGCTCATGAAAAGAAGACAAACATGGATTTACCTTTTTTGGCTCAGTACACTCCCGAGCAAAATGACCCTTCTTGCCACAGTTGTAGCAAGTTAGCTTGCCTTTAGGTTTCTTTCCATACTTCTCTCCTTTCTTCTTGATTGGGTCTTGCACAGTAGTAGCACCAGCTTCTTTTCCCTTACCCTTTCCTTTCTTAAACCATCTTTTCTTATTCTTGGATCCAGAACCTTCAGCTACAAAAGCTTTCTCAGAAATCCTTGCGGATTCTATTCTCTCCGCCTCCAGTTCAATATGGCGTGAGACATCAGTGAAAGTCTTGATACTCTCACTGTGAGTAAGGTTCTGTTTCATTGTTTCCCAAGAATCAGGAAGGGAACGAATAACTACCTGAACTTGTTGTTCGTCGGTCAACTCATGACCAGCAGTCTTAAGCTCCCGAATTATATTCCCCATTTCTCTCAGATGTTGGGTCATCGTCACATTCGGACGCTTTTTACAACTGTCAAACTTGATTGTCAGTTGACGAAGCTTGCTTACACTAACTCCACTGTATTTCTCTCTCAGGGCACCCAGACAGCATGAGCTGATGATAGTGGCTCATACTCAAATACCAGGTCATCTACCATTGAACTAATCAATATCTCCTTTGCAGTGGAGTCCTTTTTCTTCCATGCCCTATAGACATCTAGATTAAGTCTATACTGTGCAGTTGAACCAACAGCAGGTTCTACCATGAAATGATTTACAGCCTCCAGAACTTCTTGTTCCTCAAGAACATATTGTATCTTGAGATGCCATATTTTATAGTTGTCCCCATACAATTTCTCTCCCTTGTTCAGTTCAGCTATGATGTTCTTAGTTGCCATGATCTATCATAAATAAACATATTATTTATTAATTCAGTGTATATCATCTGTACATAATTTTGATTGACTCAATGTAAACTTGACTTGGTTTACGAAATCAAGTGATAACTACGTTTTCACTCATCATTCGTATAATCCAATCTAATCAACATTGATCAATTATATTATATACATCCCATTAAACGAACTAATCATTTGTCTTGAATATGAACTAATCATATAATGAACTAATCATTTAAATGAACTAATCATATAATGAACTAATCATTGTCAAGTCAGTTAACACATAACACAACTTTATTTAATAGGCTTAATAAGTTCGCACAACAAACATAACAACAGAATTTAATGAACTAGATAAGTTGACATCATTCCCACAATAAAAAATATTATGGCAGTGGCTATCACTCTCTCGTTCATCTCTAATCGGCCAGTCTCGGTATCTTCCACAGATTCTATCGGATCTTCCTCAAATATTTCAGGATCTTCCTCGATCATTTCAATATCAGGATTTTCCTCAAATATTTCAGGATTTTCCTCAGGCATTTCAAGATCTTCCTCGAACATTTCGGGATCTTCCTTGAACATTTCGGGATCTTCCTCAAACATTTTGGGATCCTTCTCGAACATTTCAGGATCTTGTTCTGGGTCCTCCTCAGAATCTTCTAGATCCTCTGGAAACTCATGGCGAAGTAGCTGCTTACATAACTCAGTATATGAGATACGACATTCATGATGCCCCCATATCTGGTGTGCAACTTCTCTCGCTCACCTTGGCAATGAACGAATCAATGCTCCAATCCTATAGTCATCCAAGATTGGAAACTCTTCCTGCTCGAGTTTCCAAAATAGTCGATCCAATTTTCCTATATTGCCTTGGATTCCGAGAATGGGACTATAGTCAACTTCTTCTATCTGCTCCATTATCTCACGACTTCGCTCATAGAAATGAATCGTGGTGCTTATCTCATGCGACATCTGGAATTGAAAAACGACAAAGTCAGTACAAAACTGACAAAACCAGTAACAAAATCAGTCTTTTTCAATTCACACATATGCATAGAAAGAAGTACACAAACAGATAAAAGCATATAAGTTTTATTTACGTTTGTAGCTACAATTAATCATGCTACTTGACTGATCGATTTGTATGTCTTACTGTTGTTGCTTCACTAAAGCCTATTTAAGTTTGGGGTTCAACATAGTGATCAAATCAGTCTGTTTAGTTCAAATTATTTGATCAAACTGGTTTGGTTAAACCAACTAATGGTTTAAACCAAACCGATTGGACCAACCTAATCTGTTTAAATTAAACTCGAGTCTAATTTAAATTAATTGAACCAAAAACTAAACAAACAATCGATCACAGCTTCTGGTTGAGCTATTTGTTTTCAACCGCGAGGTCGGCGGTTCGAACCTCCTCTCAACCTTTCTGCTGCTGTTTTAATAAAACAAAAAAGGGACCGATCAGGCCAGATCCTGATCGGTCCGAAGGATACTGGACTGATCAGGCCACAGCCAGATCGGTCTCTGTGACCGATCAGACCTTCCTGATCTTCTTCTTCTCCATGCCGACGAAACTTTTCTTTTCGCCGTTACCAGCGCAATGAACAGAAGAGAAGAATCGATGATTGTTTTTCATGCTCTTATAATCTAAGTGCTCTGATACCACTGTTAGATCTCGAGCATGAGTACATTCTAATGAAACGAATACCATACTAGTTGATTGTGAAATACAAAAAACTTACAGTGATCGGATCTCCTTCTTCTATTCTTCTTCTGCTTGCTGTCACGAGAACGTCACCGAGGACTCCTTCTTCTCTGCTTTCTTCTTCTGCTTGCTGTCACGAGAACGTCACCGAGGACCGATCCCAATTATCCACAAACCAAATCCCTCGTCTAATGCTCCTTCGTCTGCTCGCGTGCCTTCGGATTGCATTTGGACGCAACATTTATAAGAGGAAAATGTCTCTTCCTCTTCCTCCATCAATGGAGGTTTTAAATGCTATTAAGCGTTGGAAGATGAAGAGGAAGAGATGCCTCTTCCTCTTTCGCAACTTCCCGTAACGCCAACAGGATGGGTGTGGGATTTGCTATGTTTTGGATAGTAGTGTATAGATCGTCTTGGACAGTAGATGTAATGAACTTGAGACTTGGATTTTACCTAAGTAACAAATTTGGGTGATCATTTTGAGGAGCAACCCTATTGGGCATGAAAGGTGGATATGAGATTGAAAGGTGGATATGAGATTGATATGTTGGATTATGGGTTAGGTTGGTAAATTAATCAACTTAATTATGAATTAATGTTGATTAATAGAGGTAATTGATAATTGGATCAGTTCAATCATAATTAATGGTGATTAACGGTAATAAACTTAATTAACAGAGTAATTAAGTTGGGTTTGTTAAGAGGTATTTAATTAATAAATAGCAGATTTATGAGCTAGTTAAGAAGGAAACTTTATATGGTTTAAGATTTAATTAAACAGATGTTAAAATTAGAGTTTGATTCTCATTATACTTAGTATTCAATTTAGCTAACTAAGTGTTTGATACAGGACCTTGATTTGATACGAGCACTTGGACGTGAGAATTACTTGGATACACTATACAAATAAGGTGGGTACTTCTCCTTTGTTTCTTGTAGATTATTGAATTTAAATGCATGACTGTTTGATTTCTGAGTAGGACTGTTTTATCTTATTCTTTGTTTTTGATATCGTCCATTGATACCTTCTTTGCTTGATCTTCGAGCTAATCGTATTTTATATTCATACAGTCTCACCGATGATTTTCTATTCTATAAAGTACAGCTTGTACGCGAGTACTTAAAAATAATCATTAAACACAACTAGTGTTAAATACTGGAAATTGAGGGACTAAAAGATAAAGTTCCCTGATCTTAGGGGCTCTTATGGAAATAGTTGAAATTGGAGGGGCATAGTGTAAAATGATCAGCCCTTATAATGTCTCTTTTGTGGCCGATATCGAGCACGGATCTCGCGAATCCCTCCCTTTCCCTCTTCTTCTCCGCTTGGCTCCTCTTTGTCGGTGATCGACGAAACCGCACGATCTCGGTCTCCCCTCTGCCCGAGCAGAGCGCTGAACCGGTAGCGTACTCCTTCTTCTTCTCTGCGACCTTTGGTACTTCTCCTCACCTTTTCTCTAGCGGGCGAAGAGAGGGGGAAGGGTTTCGTGCACGATAAGACAAGGTCGGTGGCGGGACAGAGTGTTTCCGTTAACCGACTGTTCCTAACTTGGTAAGCTCTCGGTTCTTGGTTCGATCTTTGATGACATCTGGTTTCTCTGGTCTATTGGTGACCTTCTATTCTTGCGGCTGATCTAGAGGGGCGTCGAAAATCCAGCTCTAAATCCGGGTTGTGAGGGCTGCCAGAGACGAGTAGGATCACCAAAAAGTGTTGAGCTGATTGGATCTGAGCAGAGATTCTCCTATCAGCGTCAATCCGGGTAAGGAAATGGTTGATGATTTGATCTGTTTTTGGAATTGATTTCTCGTGTTGGATGTTAGTAATTGGCTGGATTGGTAGGGTTCCATTCAAATTTTTCTTGAATGTTTAGATACCAATCATAGCTCATTTTGAATTTGTAGTTTACAGATCTATTGGATTTGCTCAGTTTTGGATTGTAGTTTTGGAATCGTATTTGGGTATGGATTAGCTTTGTTTCTAATGAATCTATGTGTCTCTTGGTCGTTTTGCTTCTGATTAGAAGCTTCTACGGAAGAGAGCCTCTGCTCTTAGTCTTTGTATCCTATTGGGTTAGTAAATGAATGCTTGATAGCTTTGGATGTATATTTTGATTAGATCATTGGGTTCAATTTGGTTTTTACCTTTTCTCTGTATATCTGTATGAGCTTTTGGGAAAGGATTTAGGTTTTGTAGTGTCATTGCCGTGAACTCATTGAGTGTTGGTTTTGATCCGATTGTTGTGTAAGTGGTGTTCTGTGTTTGGGCAGTTAAGGTTAGTTCTGATCTTCTTGATCATGTGAGGTTTGGTGTTGAGTTGGTATACTTCCGTGAGGTGGTGGTCTTCCTTGGTGTGGGGTTGGTTGGTATTCTTTGGTTTAATGGATTAGTTTTGATTTGAATTGGGTTAGGTTTTGGGTTAGATCTAATCTGAACCCAAACTTGTTGGGTTAGGTTAGGTCATTTAATAAAAGTATAATTAGCTAAGTGTAATGTTTTGATGCAGGGCATTGACGTAGTTCGCGCGTCGCGGCTATTATTTTGGACACCGGGGGGGGGGGGTTCTTGTCACTCGGACTCCTTTATATCGAGGTAGGTACCTCTGACTTATCTTCTAGATTAGTCATAGATTATATGCTTGATATGCTATGTTTAGTGATAGGGTTATGTATTGTTATATACCTATTTTACCTTATGTTGATATTGTGTATGCTAGACCTGGCATGTGATCCTATACCTTTAGAACATAGGCTATGGTGCATTATCTATGATCCTTGCATATCATGTTGATATAAGTGGATTAGATAGTGGATGTTGTTTGACTAGTGTCATGCATCATTATGCACTGTGCATCACTGTCGACCAGGGGCTCCCTTGTGGATGAGACATGTCGACAGTCATACCTGACATACCCATATGATCACTCATGGGTTGGTGGTTGACGGAGTATGGGTAGTGTGCTCTGTGCTGTCCAGCTCATGCACTCATGGGTTAGTGAATCGGAGCGTCGTATCAAGCAGAGTTCCTCCTTGGGTAGTCCATATACCATGAGATGAGAGAGAGAGGTCTCTCCCCCATATATATACATGGGATAGGGGTAACTCTCAGATAGAGATATCCTCCAGAGATGACCTGGGGTAGGGGTGTTACTTCGACAAAGAGGTAACATTTAGATAGAGATATCCTCCAGATAGGTCATGGGGTAGGAGTGTTACACCGATAACATCCCGTCTACTCGATCGCTCAGGAGCAGTGATGGCAGAGTACTAATGGTAGTCACAGCTCTACGTCGGAGGGTGGCCTCCGCTCAGCTTCCTCCTGTACATAGGTGACGATGTCTGACCGACGGCAGGGGTGACCATGTCATTGCACCATGTGCATATGCATATTTTGCATTTGCCCATGCTTGTTATACTTGGATGCTGCATATGATTGACATGCACATATAGGAGACCTTTATGCCCTAATTTTGACGACCCCGCCACACTGGTATGATGTTTTGCTATTCCTTATATTAGTTGTGATTATCATTGTCGGTACATCTGTTAGTTCGATACCCTGCCTTACTATTGCTAGCTTAGACTATCTTGCATATCTGATGAAATATTCGCTGAGTACTGTGAACTCACCCCGTTAGCTCATTGTTTTTATTTCAGGATGATCGTCTGGTGTGCCCAGCAGCTTGTCCCAGTTCACGTATTTTCGAGACGATTCTTGGGGTTGTCTTTGTATTTTGATGGTGGTACATGTTGATACCCTCTTCCTGTTCTTGTTATCTTTTCCGTTGCTGTATTTTGTGTTCTATCGGGTCATTTTACACAACGGTATAGTTGTACTTTTGTGTGCCATGGAGGCCTTTGGTTCATTTTGTTTTATCGTAAGTCGTACCGGTACGCAGCTTTTGTCGTCGTTTTCGTTTTCTTTTTATTTAGATGCTTGTTCCAGCCCTATAGGCTGTGGTACAAGCGGCTGAGGTAGTCGTAGAGGTTAGGTTTCCGAATTGTCCGCCGGGTTGAGGGAGTAGCAGACCGGTTAGTATCGGACGGGCAGCTCCTCGGGGCGTGACAACTAGGGTTGGTTGACATTAGAGATACCCTACCTAGTAGTTTAGTTGCATGTTTGGTGATTTTGAGTACTTATTGATTGTAGCGTTGCATCGTTGTTATTTGGTTGACTATGCATGTAGTATCATGTACCATATCTACATAGTTGCATGGTGACCAGTATTGGCTTCCATATGGTAAAGTCGTCATTAATCATTTAGTTGTTCTACCCACTCAACCACTCATCGTGGTAGTCGCTAGACTATCCTGTTATGCTACACTCGACCACTCATGGATAGCGGATGTTGGAGTTGTAGGCAAGTAGTTGACACCCTCACCGTTGTTTTCGAGAGATACAGAGATGTTGGTGACTCCCCCTTTTCTCGGGGTTTTTAGAGTAGTTGACTCTTCAGCATCCTGTTCACTCAACCACATATATTAGTGTTATTTGTTGGAGTGTGTACAATTGGCACAACCCTACCAACTCGGCCACTTAGATGTAATGTGACGGCGGCTTGACTAGCGTCAGGGGGTGACACATGTCATTGCATCATATGCATTTATTGCATTTTTCACCTTCTTGTGTTTGTTACATTTATATAAGCTATGATTGTTGCATTTGGTTGATATGCATGTATGTTTTGATATTCTGCTATCATTCTATTTCATACATGCCTAGTTATTTTTTTGTTTCTTAGAGATTGTATACTGTTGATTCTGTCTGCTTGTTATACCTTTTATTATGCCATGAGTTTATCTACTCTTATACCCGCAGAGTCTGCTCGAACTCACCACCCCCACCATCTAGTTTTGTTTCATGTAGAATATAGATGCATTACTTGGAGCCAGGAGAGGATCTAGTTGTCAGTCCCATAGTGTCGAGTCATTTTGGAGTTTGTTTCAGTGTTTATTTTATTTTCGTAGTTACATTATTTCTGCACTTTTGATAGTTCCGCATTTATTTTATAGATTGATGTTTATTTTTCTTAGTAGACTTATGTTTAGTTTAGTGTTAGGCCTTGGATTTACATTTGGAGTTTTATTTTGGATATGAACTCTCTACTATTTATTTATCATTCTTATTAATATAAAATGCGTGGTTGTGGAGCTTTTTATTTTACTATTGTAATGTTAGCTGTGAGAGGCTGAGCTAGATGTTGTGGAGAGTTATGTATAAATGTCCTAACTTGTCCGTCGTATAAGAGAGGTCTTGTTCGATTTTTGAGCAAGCATGAGCCTCTGGGGCATGACAATTTTTGGTATCAAAGCGAGGTTTTACGAAGTAAATTGGCGTCTGTGGGTTTTACAAAGTTGTTTTACGAGGTTAATCAATATTTTACATATTTATATTTTTACGGAGTCATTTTCTCGATATGGTTATGTTTTGGGACTTGACAACGACGAGATCTCTCCTAACAATTATGAAGTAAGTTGGTTTAATTTTTGATAGATTTATATCTAAATAATGCATGGTGGTTCTGTTTACAGGTATGCCTCGTCGTATTGAGTTATCTCCGCCCCGTGCACGTGGTCGTGGACGACGATCACGTGGGAGGACAATGGAGTGAGAGAGAGACTCTAGTCAAGAAGTTGAGAGACCCACCATGGTAGAGCCGACTGGTCGGGAACCAGCTCACTAGGACCTTTTGGGTGAGCTGAGACCTCCACCACTAAGAGTACCTCTTTCGTATCTGACAGCAGCTCCAGTAGTACCATCAGTGGCAGATCCATCATATTGGTGCAAAATGCATCAATGATGAACAGTCATCCTCTAGTGTTTCGATGTCTGATAATATACTAAAGTTAGTGACAATATATGTTTGACAATATAAGATGTAGTCAAAGTGATCAAGGGTTAAACTAAACAAGACCTTATGTTTCGTAGGGTAAACCCAGGTTTGATCAGTTTGACAAAGGATTAGCCAAACAGGATCTGATGTTTGGCAAAGTCAAAGAAACCCGGTGAGTGAAGTTGGGTCCTAGCAAGGGAAGCTAGGTGGAAGAAATCCAAGTGAGTGAAGCTAGGTGAACTAAATCCTGGTGAGTGACGTTGGGTCCTAGCTAGTGAGTGAAGCTAGGTGGACTAAGTCCTGATGAGTGAAGCTGGGCACGAAGTCTTGGTCTGGGGGATTGAGCACTAAGTTTTGGTCGTGGATCGGGCAACGGAATTTTAGCCGAGCGAGGATTGCAGATAGAAGCAGAGACGGGTCGAGATCGGACGTCTCGAGATCTGAGTTCTTAGAGGCCGAGCAATAATCCAGCCGGAGATCTCGGTTGGCAAAAGCTTTAGTCGAGCGGGAATCGCGGACAGAAGTAGAGACGGGTCAAGGTTGAACGTCTCGAGATTCGGGTTCTCGAAGGTTGAGCGAAAGTCCAACCAGAAGTTCCGGTTGGCAAAGGTAACTTCTCCAGGGTGGAGTAGGTGAGGATGCGTTCCCGGGAAAGGGAACATTAGGCGTCGGTTCGACCTAGGGTTTCGGGTGAAATTCAAAGTCAGAACCAATCAATTAAGGCTAAAATTAGTTGTGTTTTTGTCTTGTGTTTGTTGTCTTGCAGGTACCTGGAGTTTGAGGCAAGATAGGAGAGCAAACGCAGGAAAAATAACCTGGGAAGAGGCCTTCCTGGGCGCCTGACTTGAATCAGATGCCCAAGAGACCTTTCCCAGGCGCCTGGGAAGGCCAGGTTAATCCACTCCGCCGAGTTCGTTGCTACGGATGGAAGTTTGACCACACCTGGTAGGCGCCCAAGAGCCCTCAGGCGCCCGAGAACTCAGTATATAAAGGGGTTCGACCCCTCACTTAGAGACAACACTTTCTACATCCGTAAAAGCAATTTGTGTGAAGCAAACACGCTCAAGTCGAAGCTCTGCGACCAAGGAGGCTCTAGGAGGAAGTGTGCTTCACTTCGGACTTCCGGATTGGTCGGATTTTCAATTTTCTATTGGTTTGTTTTTAAATTAAAAAGTTGTACTTGTTTTATTATTATTTCTTTGCTTATAATTCAAACTGTAAGACGAGTTTCTCCACCTCCGGAAAGTCGGGAAAGGAGACCACTAGTGGACTCACGCTAAGTACTTAGGCTTTGGATATACTGACCCTGAGGGTTGGGAACCAAGTAAATCCCGTGTGTTTTATTTTCTTTCTTTTATTTTATTTTCCGCTGCGTACTAACGCTGATAGAAAGACGATCAAACGAAGTTTTCTGATGAAATTTCGACAAAACGTTCGAGTCGATATTCACCCCCCCCTCTATCGACGGGCATCGATCCTACAAGTGGTAATCGAGCAGGTAGCTCTTCACCGGACTAACAGCCGAAGGAGCAAAGATGCCAGGAATTGAGGGGGAGCAAGGGTGAATACAGGGATAAGTTAAATTATGTCAATTTTCAATTTTCATATTATTTGTTTTAAGTGCAGGGTGAGAGGACACTATAAAAACTAGTGTCCTACTCGTAAGCTCGATCTTCACCACCAGCGGCAAGGAGGTACCAGTGCTAGGAGTCCGGAGGGACAAGAGTCACATTCGGTGCTTCAAATGTCAAAAGCAAGGACACCATAAGAATCAGTGCCCGACCACGGTAAAGAAGGTACGAAAAGCTAATTTTTGCAAAAATATTTTTTCAATTTCCTGTAAAATTAGATCTTCCTACTAAATTAAATTATTTACATGATAAATTAAATATATTGCATGACAAATTAGTTAATAATGTATCCAACATTGATAATAGTAAGACACCAAATATTAATTCTTTAATCCTTAGTATTAATTCTATGATTTTTGAAATTAATGATAATATTTCAATTGATAATTCTAACAACTCTAAGGATAATGATAGTATTTCAATTAATAATTCTAACAACTCTAGGGATAATGATAATACCTTAATTAATAATATTACTGTTAATTCTGAGGATAATGATAAAATTATTGTTGATAATTCTAATATTTCTGAAATTAATGTTCAATCCATTTCTGAAGATAATATCGATGATAATACTCAATACATTTCTGAATATAATGTTATAACTTTAATCAATAATTCTGAAAATTATTCTACCTATTATGGTAATGATACAATTTCTGATTATAATTCTGAAGATGAGGATGAAGATGAAAATGAATTTATTAGAATTAAAGTTATATTTAATAAGATTTACAAAAATTCAAATAAAGCAGAAGTATTAAACAAACTTGAAAAATTAAATGAAAAAGAAATAGTAAATGATTCAGATTTTTTTGAATTAATAGAAATGATGACTCCCCCAAAATTGTTAACAATTTAAACTTTAATTAACAATTTAAACTTTAATTAATAATTTCAACCTTAATTAATTCTTAATAATTTCAACTTTAATTAATTCTTAATAATTTCAACTTTAATTAATTTTTAACAATTTAAACTTTAATTACTTTTTAATAATTTAATCTTTAATTAATTCTTAACAATTTAAACCTTAATTAATTCTTAATAATTTCAACTTTAATTAATTCTTAATAATTTAAACCTTAATTTATTCATAATAATTTAAACCTTAATTAATTCTTAATAATTTCAACCTTAATTAATTCTTAATAATTTAAACTTAATTAATTCTTAATAATTTAAATCTTAATTAATTCTTAATAATTTGACCTTTAATTAATTCTTAATAATTTAACCTTTAATTAATTCTTAATAATTTAACCTTTTCTAAATAATTTATCTTTTAATTAATTCTTAATAATTTAAACTTTAATTAATTCATAACAATTTAAACTTTAATTAATTCTTAATAACTTGAAGCATAATTAATTCTTAATAACTTATAACATAATTAATCCTTAACAACTTAAATTTTAACTAACTCTTAACAACTTAAAATCTTGATTAATTCTTAAATCGTAATTAATTAACAATTCAATCCTTAATTCAACAAAATTCATGAACTAAATTCTAATTAATTACCTTCAAATATGAAACTAAATAAAATCCTACCCAACTGAAACATCCAACTAAATAATAATAAATATGTGAAAGTGGGTTGACATATTCATGGGTTCACACGGTCTGTATCAAATCGAAAATTTGATACTTTATTAGAAACTTAATTAAAATGTTTTGACCTGATTGACTCATGCATAAATGTCATGCCCATGCATCTGCTTATCTTTTCTTATATATTTGCCATGTCATCCATGTTTACTTTTTTTGCATCATTTATAATGGATAGATAGAAAAAAAGATTGGTTGATACTTGCCTAACCTAGTACCTGGGTGGGGCGAGATGATAGTACATTAGGGATGCTTGGTCTAGGAAGTCAAGAAGGGTAAGGAGTACCCGACCTGGTCGACTTAGCTAAGTGGAACTAACCGAAGCTACCTCACCACGTCCTAGACTAGTTAGACCAAAGTTTCTCAAAGCGAAAATTAAAAATATTCTTTCTTTAAAAGACTTTGTCTAAGGAAAGGGTTGATGATCCAATAAGGCTACGACCAAAGAAGGTCTATGTGCTCCGCCAAGACCTGGAAGTCAATTATTGAAATCTACTATTAAATTACAAATTGTTAAACTTGAATCTAACTCAAGGTCAAGCAATTTATAAATTAAAATTGAAAAAATTATTCAAGCATCTCACAAACACCTATAAGATAACCATGTTTGCTTATATTGCGACACTTAGAACGGGTGAGATGTTAAGGACTAATTAATTGACAAATATTTTTCAAAATATTTTAAAAATCTTTAGAATATTTTCTTAAAAATTTATTTTCAAAATAATATTTAAACATAATAATGTTTTAATGAATTTCATGCTTGATTGAGTGATTATTTATAAATACATTTTCAAAAATTATATCTTTTAAAAAATTATTTGACCTACACTTAGACACAAACCTTCTAGGTCAACACTAAAGTCCCTTAAGACATTTGGGTAGAGGTCCTTATAGTTAACAAGGGTAGCCAGAAGGTGTCAGGTTTAGGGGGAGTCATTATGTTTTCGGATTTTTATTTTTAGAAATTTATTTATCAAAATTTATTCTTTTCAAAAAGTTATATCTTTTCAAAATGGTTTGTTCTTTAAAAATTATTATCATTTCTTTCAAAATGCATTTCGAAAAATATTATGTCATTCAAAATATTTTTCAAAGATAGTCATATTCTTTCAAAAATATTCTTCAAAAATTATTTTAATTGCTCTTTTGATGACGCATAGGAAGATTTCTTTATGATCTATAAGAATTCCTAAGATTATATCAGGTTTAGGGGGAGTCCTAATTAAAAGAAATTAATTTATCTCTATCACTGATTATTTTAATATATTTTCTAAAAATTCTGGTGTAATTCTTTTTGTTTGAATCAAACCCTAAGACTCAGAGGAAGATCAACTTGTGGTCAACAAGCTTCCTAGGACTGTGTCAGGTTTAGGGGGAGGTTCAAATTAAAAGAATCATTAGAAATTTTAAAAATATTGTATTTTTTAAAAAAAAACCACTATCTTTCTTAAACACTTTTGAAAATATTATATTATCATTTTCCAAAACTTATTTCGAAAATCTTTTGTCTTTTGGAATACCTTTGAAAATAATTTTTTACTTGAGTTTGGAAAAATATCCAGGACACTTAGGAAAATTTTCTTGTAGTTAACAATGATTCCTAGGATTGTGTCAAAATAAAAAAGAAACCAAATTAAGAAAATTATTATTTTTCAAAATCAAAATACATTGAAATATTTATAGAATATCCCTAAGAAACAAAGAAATTTTCTTGTGATCAACAAGATTCCTAGGGTTGTGTCAGACTTAGGGAAGTTCAATTTTTTTTAAAAAATATATATATTCACATATTGTTGGTGCAATATTAATTTAAGTACTTAGTACCTTTTAGAATACTTTCTAGAACAAGTACTTAGTTTTTCTTAAAAAAAGGGGGGGGGGAAGAGTTTTGAAAATTATTTTTCAAATATATATATATATATATCTTAAGTATTTTCAAAAAGTGAAAAGAGATTATCTTAAAAAGGGAAGAAAGGCTTATGTTAATTTTTTTAAAAAAATCTTATTATTAGTGCAAATTTTTCTCTTTTGTTATTTCCTTTTGATGTGTGACAAAGGGGGAGAGAGACTTAAGTTAGATTTTTTTAATTTCTCCCAAGTGTTAAACCTAGAACCCTTAGACCTAATCTAACTTAAGATTATTATCAAACATTAAAAAGGTGGAGATTGTTGGTGCAAAATGCATCAGTGATGAACAGTCATCCTCTAGTGTTTCGATGTTTGACAATATACTAAAGTTAGTGACAATATATGTTTGACAATATAAGGTGTAGTCAAAGTGATCAAGGGTTAAACCAAACAAGACCTTATGTTTGGTAGGGTAAACTCAGGTTTGATCAGTTTGACAAAGGGTTAGCCAAACAGGATCTGATGTTTAGCAAAGTGAAAGAAACCCTGGTGAGTGAAGCTGGGTCCTAGTAAGGGAAGCTAGGTGGAAGAAATCCTAGTGAGTGAAGCTAGGTGAACTAAATCCCGGTGAGTGAAGTTGGGTCATAGTGAGTAAAGCTAGGTGGACTAAGTCCTGGTGAGTGAAGCTGGGCACGAAGTCTTGGTCTGGGGGACTGAGCACTAAGTTTTGGTCGTGGATCGGGCAACAGAGTTTTAGCCGAGCGAGGATTGCAGATAGAAGTAGAGACGGGTCGAGGTCGGACGCCTCGAGATCTGAGTTCTCGGAGGCCGAGCAATAGTCCAGCCGAAGATCCCGATTGGCAAAAGCTTTAGTCGAGCGGGAATCACGGACATAAATAGAGATGTGTCGAGATCGAACATCTTGAGATTCGGGTTCTCGAAGGCTGATCGAAAGTCCAATCGGAGGCCCCGGTTGGCAAAGGTAACTTCTCCAGGGTGGAGTAGGTGAGGACGCGTTCCCCGGGAAAGGGAACATTAGGCGTCGGTTCAACCTAGGTTTCGGGTGAAATTCAAAGTCAGGACCAATCAATTAAGGCTAAGATTAGTTGTTTTTTTTGTCTTGCAGGTACCTGGACTTGGAGGCAAGATAGGAGAGTAAACGCAGGAAAAATGACCTGGGAAGAGGTCTTCCTGGGCGCCTGACTTGAATCAGGTGCCCAAGAGACCTTTCCCAGGTGCCTAAGAGCTTCCCAGGTGCATGGAAAGGCCAGGTTAATCCACTCCGTCGAGTTCGTTGCTACGAATGGAAGTTTGACCACACTTGGCAAACACCCAAGAGCCCTCAGGCACCCGAGAACTCAGTATATAAAGGGGTTCGACCCCTCACTTGGAGACAACACTTTCTACATCCACAAAAGCAATCTATGTGTAGAAAACCCGCTCAAGTCGAAGCTCTGCGACCAAGGAGGCTCCAGGAGGAAGTGCGTTGCACTTCAGACTTCCAGATTGGCCGGATCTTCAATTTTCTGTTGGTTTGTTTTTAAATTAAAAAGTTGTAATTGTTTTGTTATTATTTCTTTACTTATAATTCAAACTGTAAGACAGGTTTCTCAGCCTCCAGAAAGTCTGGAAAGGAGACCACTAGTGGACTCACGCTAAGTACTTAGGCCTTGGATGTACTGACCTTGGGGGGGGGGGTTGGGAACCAAGTAAATCCCGTGTGTTCTGTTGTCTTTCTTTTATTTTATTTTCCGTTGCGTACTAATCCTGATAGAAACACGATCAAATGAAGTTTTCCGACGAAATTTCGGCAACACGTTCGAGTCGAGATTCACCCCCCTCTATCGACTGACACCGATCCTACACATCAGTGCCACCAGTGGTAGTCCCTGTAGTGCCATCAATGGTGCCCCTTCCCATGCGGGGTGGATTCTGGAAAGAGCTCGGATTCCGTTATTGGCAGTGTTTGTGAAGGGATGTTTCACACTATTCCATGAAGAACCGGATCCTATGCTGCTCGTGATTAGCTGGAGACATTGGAGGGCACTTTCAGTTATATGACTCTCACAGACATAGAGAAGGTGAAGTTGACTACTTATCACCTTCGAGATCAGGCCGTCACTTGGTGGAATATGCAGAAGACTATTATTGGTGGACAACCAGTTACTTGGGTTTCTTTTCTCAAGGCTTTTGAGAGGAAGTATTATCCTGCTGTGTTTCATACGACCCGACGATAGGAGTTTCTTGGTCTTCAGTAGGGAGATCGCACATTTTTGGAGTATAAGGCAAAATTCAATCGCCTGGTGGAGTTTTGTCCTCAGTTGATGGCTACTGAAAATGAGCGGACGACACAGTTCACACATGGTCTTGCTGGATATATTCAGTTACGGATGTTTGGATGGGCTCTGACTTCTTATTGAGAGGCTTTGCACCGGACTCTACATATAGAGATGACCCAACATCGGTTGTTTGGTGATAAGAAGAAAGGAAAGCAGCCAACTCATGATTCGGTAGTGACTCAGAAACAACAGACTATCGGATAGAAGCGCAGTAGCAGGAGTCAGAGTACGCTGGAAATTTCTGGGCCTCAGCCTCGACTCTAGAAGTCTGGACAGTTTTCAGCAGGATCGTCACAGGGTTCCCAGCAGACCTGGAACTCTGCTACCGGTGGGGCTAACTATTTTTAGTGTGGATCTAGGGACCACAGTAGACCAGATTGTCCTCTAGAGCACCCCATATGCTATTATTGTAAGCTTTCGGGTCATGAGAGTTAAGGGTGTCCCTTGAAGGCCCAGTATAAATCTGTCGTAGTTACTCCCTAGTGAGGTCGGTCACGACAGCAGAGGCCACGGAGAGGTGGCCGTCAGACTCAGGCGTCGTCCTGACAACAGCAGATAGGACATCAATAGGCAGTTCCTCCACCAGTTCAAATTTACTGTATGCTTAGGTATTAGTACACCTCCACACCAACGACGTCTCAGTATTCTGTGACGGGATTGTACTATTAGTAGTCATACCCAACATATCTGCCTGTAGTTTTTTTAGCCTCAGTAGTTGGCTGGAGCTTCAGTTTATCAGCCTCAGTAGTTAGTTGGGCCTTCTGTATATCAGCCCCAGCAGATTGTCAGACCTTCAGCATCTCAGCCTCAGCAGATTTTGGCGTTGCCACCTCCAGCTCCAGAGACAGGATGAGTATATGCAATCACCAAAGAGGAGGCATAGTGGGCTGATGGTATGATTTCAGTTTATCCATTTCTTGCTGAATTGCTTGTTGATACTGGTAGTTCTAGTTCTTTTATATCTCGATTGTTCATGGGAAAAATTAGTAGGTTGCCTATCTTTAGATCGCAACGTCTGTCAGTGTCTCTTCCATCCGGTGAGATATTGGTTATCACGCAGGAAGTCAAGAGATGTCCGTTGGATTTCAATGATAATACTCTCATCATGGATTTGTCGGTTCTCGAGATGGTAGAGTTTGACATTTTTCTAGGCATGGACTCGTTGGCAACCTATCATGCCATAGTCGATTGCCAAGCGAGGGTGGTCACGTTTCGGCCTCCGGACCAACCCTCATGGGAATTCATTGGCACCAGAGATGATGAGATTTCAATTATATTAGCGATTCAGGCCCAGAAGCTTATATCGCATGGATGTCAGGGTTTTCTATTATCACTGATCAGTATGGATGACAGCAGTAGCCCTCAGCTCTCGGATGCTCCAGTGGTCCAAGAATTTCCGGATGTATTTCTAAAGGAGCTTCCTGGTTTATCTCTTAGAAGGTAAGTTGAGTTTATGATCGAGTTGATTCCAGGGACAGCACCGATATCAAAGGCTCCGTATCGTATGGCGCCTAAGGAGTTGGGTGAGCTAAAGGTCCAACTTCAGGAGTTGCTTGACAGGGGATTTATCCGTCTTAGCATATCTCCATGAGGTTCGCTAGTTTTGTTCGTAAAGAAGAAGGATGATTATATGAGGTTATACATCGATTATAGGCAGTTGAATGTAGTGACCATCAAGAATAAATTCCCCTGCCTCGTATTGAAGACTTATTTGATCAATTGAAGGATTCATTAGTGTATTCTAAGATAGATCTGAGGCCAGGATATCACCAACTGAGGGTCAGATATTCAGATATCTAATAGACAACTTTCTGCACCCGGTACGAACATTATGAGTTTTTAGTAATGTCATTTGGGCTTATCAATGCTCCAGCAGTGTTTATGGATCTGATGAACCGGATACATTTGGAGTACCTAGATCAATGCATCATAGTCTTCATCGACGACATCTTGGTTTACTCCCGTTCTGAGGAGGAACACGCGCGCCATCTTCGCATCGTCCTGGAGACGCTCCGACGGGAGTAGTTGTATGCGAAGTTGTAACGACCCGGCCCATTTGGCGGTCTCGACCGTCGACCGTCGACCGTGCCGTTACCAATACTAGGTCTTCCCACTCCTGGGCGTGGATTTTTGCCTTCCCAGGATTCGAACTCTAGACCCAGGCTTAAATCTAGTTCTTTGTGAATCCTGAATACCAATTGAGCTAGCTCAATTGGTATTCAGGATTCATAAAGAACTAGATTTAAGCCTGGGTCTAGAGTTTGAATCCTGGGAAGGCAAAAATCCACGCCCAGGAGTGGGAAGACCTAGTATTGGTAACGGCACGGTCGACGGTCGACGGTCGAGACTGCCAAATGGGCCGCCAAATGGGTCGGGTCGTTACAGAAGTTTAGCAAATGTGCTTTCTGGTTGTCTTCTGTGAGTTTTCTCGGACACGTTGTTTCTAGTAGAGGAATCTCCGTAGATCTCCAAAAGATCGAGACTATCACCAATTGGGAGTAGCCAAAGTCAGTTCAGGAGGTGTACAATTTTCTCGGATTGGCTAGTTATTATCGGCGATTCGTTGAGGGATTTTTCAGCATTGCTACGCCGTTGACACGTCTGACCAGAAAAGGCGTGAAATTTATTTGGATAGAGGCTTGCGAGGCTAGTTTTCAGGAGCTAAAGCGACGATTGGTGTCTGCGCCTGGTTTGGTGCTACCTTCGGAAGAGGATGGTTTCATACTGTATATTGGCGCATCACATTAGGGTTTGGGCGCAGTTTTGATACAACACGGATGGGTAGTCTCTTATGCTTCTTGTCAGCTAAAGGAGCATGAGAAGAACTATCCAGTCCATGACTTAGAGCTTGCAACCATTATTTTTGCTCTGAAGATATGGAGACACCATTTATACAGTCTCACGTTTGAGATTTTCACGGATCACAAGAGGCTCAAGTATCTATTCACTCAGAAAGAGTTGAATCTTCGTCAGAGTGCAAAATCCAAACACCAGTATGCCCTACGGGCAGTCCAACACATAGATACATGAATCCATATCACGTACAAGTCCACCAAGCATAACAGAAAAAACAACCAACTGTAATGAAAAGAAAATATGCAGCTAAACCAAAAACCAATACGGAGTAAGGGGGACTGGCTGTTGGGCTCTCCTAGCGACGTCATCCTTAAAAAGGGAAAACAGACAAACGATTGTGAGTTGAGGGGAGAAGAAGGTGTCGGCAGGGATCGCTGGTTGCGGGGTTGACGTCGGACTTGCTCTGTGTCACGTGGAGAGGAGGCTTTGATGGAGAAGAACACATCGGCACGCTCGCATGGGTCAGTGGTAGGAACAGGGAGGGGGGATTGAGCGATGAGGGATCGGCAAACAGGAGATAAGGAGAGAAACTGTATTTTTGTAATTGGTTGGAAGTTTTGCAAATAAACCCATGGACTTTGATTATTTACAACTTCATCCCTAACTTTGGATTTTTAGCAATTGGGCCCTCAAAGTTTTGTATTTAACAATAATAAAAATAAATATTTTATTTTGATTATTGTGCATACTTTAAGTTAAGACATTAATGGGAATTTATATGTTTAATACTCTGAATATGGTATCATGATTTATTACTGCTGTTTAACATTTGGTGTTTATAAATATAATACATATTTCTTTTAAAATCATAATGTTTGGATCATGATTTACTATTGCAATTTAACATAAGATATTTACTGTTGGATACGATTTTGCAAAAGCAAAATTTTGATACCATCGATCGTTGAAAATCAAGTTTGACTTCAAAATCGAAATCTACATTTCGCGTAGATAAATCTGGACTATTTATTTGCTCAAAACTGATTAAGGGTGAATGAGAAATTAATTGTTCAAGATACGTGCGATTTGGAGCGTCAGATTCGAATCTGACTGTGAAGAGGGAGAATGGATCTGAGGCGTCGGATTAAATGTTCTAATCTGACGGTCGAGATCAAGATGGGATCTGAAGAGTTATAACTCTTCAGATCAAGGGACGAGATTAAAAGACTTTTAAAGAGTTATACCCTTTCGTTATGAACGGTCCAGATCTGCCCGAACCAAAGGGTACTTACCTCTTCACTCAATATAAATAGATCCCTCCACTTGATCATTTCATTGATTCAAGCATTGCAATCTAAAGCATTTGCACACATCCATCTTCTGCATCGAAAATCCAAAAAGCCTACGGAAAGGTTCGCTGGTCTCAGAATTTGAAGTGCTACTATTCCGAGATAACATCGTTGTATCTTGGAAATGAATTGCTGCTATCCGTGAGCACCAGTAGCGGAGCAATATCGTTTCATGGAGATAGTGTTAAACACTAGCCTCTACGTAAACCAATCAGTTTGCTTCCTCCGAAAGCAACCTCCCGGAAGATCCAACGGTCGTAAATCGACTAAGTCAAATACCGAGGAGATACATGTGATCAAAAAAACTCCAACAATCGTAAAACGATATTTGGAAAACTGATATGGCCGGAGTCAACGATGCACCAACCGCCATCCCTCACGCCGAGAAGCCGAACGGAGCCGACTTCAAAATCAATGATATACCAACCGCCGTCCCTCATGCCGAGAAGCCGGAGAAATTCAACGGAGCCGATTTCAAAAGATGGCAGCAGAAGATGCTGTTCTACCTAACCACGCTGAACCTTGTACGGTTCCTACGTGAAGACCCGCTAGCCGCTACGGAAAATAATTCCGGGAGCCAGGCTGCTCGCGATGTGTGGTCACACAGAGACTTCCTGTGCAGCAATTACGTTTTTAAATGCGCTGGACAATGCGCTATATAACGTATATTGCATAATGGAGACGACCAAGTCACTGTGGAATCGCTGGAAAGAAATACAAAACCGAAAAATGCCGGACTGAATAAATTCATTGTCGACTGGTTTCTGGATTTCAAAATAGTGGATTCCAAGAGCGTCACGTCTCAAGTCCAAGACATGCAACTGATAATGCATGATCTGGACGCCGAAGGAATGCCGCTGAACGAGTCATTCAAAGTTGCTGCGGTAATCAAGAAACTCCCTCCTTCATGGAAGGATTTCTAAAAATTACCTAAAAAGCACAAGCAGAAGGAGGGTTTGAACCTTCGACCTTGTGGTTAATAGCCACACGCTCTAACCAACTGAGCTATTCCAGCTTACCCTAGAACTTGTGGGGGGGGGGGGGGGGGGGAGCCTTATTATTAGCAAACCACATTCTCAAAGGCCGCGAGCCATTGTACAAATACTTGAAAGTGTGGGGGTGCTTAGCAAAGGTCGAAGTACCTAAGCCAAAGCAAGTTAAGATTGGACATAAAACGTTCGATGCAATATTTGTCGGATATGCCCAAAACAGTAGTGCATATCGCTTCATAGTCAGACATTTCTGATATTCATGTGGGTACAACCATAGAATCTCGGAATGCAATATTTTTTGAAGACGTATTCCCAAATAAGAAGGAAAACGATCAAAATAATAACAACGGAAGTTCTAACAAAGATAATGTTCCAGAACTAAGTTGTCATAAAAGGGCTATTGACGATCAAAGCGAAGAGCCACGTCGGAGCAAACGGGCTAGAGTTGAGAAATCGTTCAGGCCGGATTTCATGACATTCATGTCAGAAATGGACCCAAGAACACTAAGCGAAGCTCTCTCTGATCCCAACGACCCATTGTGGAAAGAAGCTGTCAATAGTAAAATCGAGTCCATAATGAATAACCATACTTGGGAATTAGTAGACCTTCCTTCTGGTACTAAACCATTAGGTTGTAAGTGGATACTAAAACGCAAGTATAAAGCTGATGGATCGATTGACAAGTATAAGGCCAAACTTGTAGCTAAAGGATACAAGCAACAGGAAGACCTTGATTACTTCGATACTTACTCACCGGTGACAAGGATTACGTCCATACGAGTGCTGATAGCCATTGCAGCATTGTATGACCTTGAAATACACCAAATGGATGTTAAGCTGCGTTCTTAAATGGTCAGTTGGAAGAAGAAATCTACATGGAGCAACCCGAGGGATTCATAGCTCCTGGAACTGAGGGAAAGGTGTGCCGACTTGTTAAGTCGTTGTACGGACTTAAACAAGCACCAAAGCAATGACACGAAAAATTTGACAAAATAATGCTGTCAAACGAATTCAGAATAAATGAATGTGATAAATGCATTTATGTCAAAAGCACACTTGAGAGTTATGTAATCGTCTGTCTATACGTAGACGACATGCTTATAATGGGAAGTAATCATGATATCATCATGAGTACTAAGAAAATGTTGACCAATAGTTTCGACATAAAAGATATGAGTCTAGCAGATGTCATATTGGGAATTAAAATTCTCAGGACGTCCGATGGGATAGTTTTAACACAATCCCATTATGTAGAGTCAGTATTGAAAAGATTCAATGCATACGATCTCTCTACTGTAAAAATACCTATGGATCTAAGTCAATACTTAGCGAAAAACCATGGTGAACCCATATCACAATTGGAATATTCTCGGATAAATGGCAATTTGATGTATCTCACAAACTGTACTCGCCCGGATATTGCCTGTGTGGTCAACAAACAGAGTCGTTTTACGAGCAATCCAAACGACACCCATTGGAAATCACTGATGCGAGTTCTTAGATATTTAAAATATACTATGAATTACGGATTACATTACGGAAGGTATCCCGCAGTCTTGGAGGGATATTGTGATGCTAATTGGATCTCCGATACAAAAGACTCCAAATCCACTAGTGGATATGTATTCACGATCGGTGGGGGAACAGTATCTTGGAAATCCACTAAGCAGACATGCATAGCTCGGTCAACAATGAAATCCGAGTTTATAGCACTTGACAAAGCAGCTGAAGAAGTTGAATGGCTGCGGAATTTCTTGAAAGATATTCCGAGATGGACAAAACTTGTTCCCGCCGTACTTATTCACTGTGATAGTCAATCGGCAATTGGAAGGGCACAGAGTAGTATGTATAATGGTAAGTCACGACATATACGTCGTCGACATAATACCATTAGGCAGTTGATCTCGATGGAGTGATTGCAATCGATTATGTCAAATCTAAGGATAATTTGGCAAATCCACTAACGAAGGGGCTAAATCGAGATCAAGTATACTGCTCATCAAGAGGAATGAGATTGAAAATCTACAACTAAAAACGACTGTAGCGGTAACCCAACCTTGTTGACTGGAGATCCCAAGATCTTGGTTCAATTGGATAAGAAAGTTACAGAAGTTGTGTAACAGTACAAGAGAAATAATTATCTCTACTATCTCAATCCTAGGATGATTTGGTGCTGTCCTACCACATGTAGTGAGGATAAGCTTATGCTTTTAATGACTTCTATACCTTTAAGGTGGAGTATGGTAGGATACTCTTGATAGAAGTGTCACCATGTGAGTGTGAAGACAGGCCGCTTCAATGAAACACTCATGAATCCAAGATGGTGTCCATGGCCGAAACAGAACCAACCATGAGAACTAAAAGTGGATGAGATAAGTCTCTGTGTGGGTATTATTGTCTTAGTATACACCAATAGTTTAGCAGTTCAAGACATCACGTTCACTGCGCAGCCTAGCATGCTCGATAGCATTCAACTACGGAAGGTTCAAAGCCACAAGCTACCTTTCCCGATGTATTGACTTATCGATTGGACTCTTGTAAAGTGTCAGCATGCATACATGCAATACATGCATTAATTTTCATTCATGTGGGGGATTGTTGGATACGATTTTGTAAAAGTAAAATTTTGATACCATCGATCGTTGAAAGTCAAGTTTGACTTCAAAATCGAAATCTACATTTCGCGTAGATAAATCTGGAATATTTATTTACTCAAAATCGATTAAGGGTGAATGAGAAATTAATTGTTCAAGATACGTGCGATCTGGAGCGTCAGATTCGAATCTGACTGTGAAGAGGGAGAATGGATCTGAGGCGTCGGATTAAATGTTTTAATCTGACGGTCGAGATCAAGATGGGATCTGAAGAGTTATAACTCTTCAGATCAAGGGATGAGATTAAAAGACCTTTAAAGGGTTATACCCTTTCGTTATGAACGGTCCAGATATGTCCTAACCAAAGGGTACTTACCTCTTCACTCAATATAAATAGATCCCTTCACTTGATCATTTCATTGATTCAAGCATTGCAATCTAAAGCATTTGCACTCATCCATCTTCTGCATCGAGAGTCCAAAAAGCCTACAAAAAGGTTCGCTGGTCTCGGAATTTGAAGTGCTACTATTCCGAGACGACGTCGTTGTATCTTGGAAACGAATTGCTGCTATTCGTGAGCACCAGTAGCGGAGCAATATCGTTTTACGGAGATAGTGTCAAACACTAGCTTCGACGTAAACCAATCAGTTTGCTTCCTCCGAAAGCAACCTCCCGGAAGATCCGACGGTCGTAAATCGACTAAGTCAAATACCGAAGAGATACAAGTCATCAAAAACTCCAACATTTACAAATATGAGCAGACCCTTTTAAGTCACTTTGGACCAATTGAAAATTGATATATATTGATCACATTTCATATAATTTCCACTTTATACATCCATATCATGATCTATATCGTTAATGATATTGTTATTGTGATTATTGTTGGGGTTTGTTATGATCAGATATAATAGTTATGACCTCTTTAGTTTTATACAAATGAAGTTAATGAACCAGATTATTTACAGGGGTATTCTGTACCCATAAAGTTTTATTTGTATTTCATATACAACTCACAATTAGCCCAAGTGAGAGATTGTTGGTTATTATCTCTTATTGGTGGACTTGATTGTATGCTATAAATATGAATACAAATCGAACTCATATAAAGTAATCTAACTTCTATTTATTGGATTTCTTGTTATCGGATGTGTATTCGATGTGTAGAACCCTATAGCCCGATCCATTATTATCTATGGGCAGATAACAAATTGGTTGCCTATATAAGGGGAGGTTCCCAAGGGGTTAGGGCATATTGATATCTTCCTCCGTTCCCCATTAACGAAGGTTTGTGGTGTCGTCACCCTAATTCTCTTGGAAGGCCCTAATTCTCTTCAATCATATTCTTTGTCTATCAATTTATACTTTCGTATTATTATGCCATGATTTTTTTTTATTATTATGCATGATTTTTTTTTTTTTTAGAAACAAGATCCTAATTATGTTGTTGTATTTACTCTTTTAATTCTTATTCGGTTTTTAAAATCCATGCCACATAAGGTTTTATAATATCCTTTCAAGTCATTGATGTCAGATGAATTTTCTCTTAGGTTATCATCGGATACTATTCTAAACTCGAGAATAAATTTTTTCAATTTGGAATGGCTGATGCATGAGGATTCATTAGTTTTTTTTTTATTTTTTTAATTATTTTTAAAATTTTATAATATTTAAAATATTTTTGATAATTTTTTATCTTTTTACAAATTAAGGTTTTGAATCTCTATTAGCATTTTATTAGTTGATATTGGAAGAAGTTTTTTGTTTAATAATATTTTTCAATAGTACTGTTTATTTCTTTATTTTTTTATTATTGTTTGTAATCAACATGTTTTATAAAATTATTTCGGATATTCACAATCCAATCAACCAGATCAATATAACTCTTAAGGTAATTATTATTTAGTCCAACGCCGTGAACAAATATCAAAATGACAATTTCTAGAGAGTGAAAATAATTGAACCGATTATTGGAGAGCTTAGACGGGCATAATTTTTTTTTTCAACACATAAAAGAGTGAACCTTAATAGGCATGATATACGATATTGCTTGTGAACAATAGTCTTACTAATTGCTTCTCCATCTATGACATTTATTTTCGACTAATCATCCATCGTCCATTTTTTATATATTTTCTTTAAATTTAATAGCATGATTGATGTACACTTGGTGGTCCAACGTAAATAATTAAAGACAACACTATTTAATAGCAATTGAAGAAACATTTACAATATCATATATTGTAAAAGAGTACATGTTTCACATTATTAGTTTTTTTATTCTCAAATCACATATTACTTATTAGGGCATTGCCCTGATAAGACATACTCTACAAGATTTATTTATTGAAGAGTGGTCATTAATGCTCTTCAATAGGAAAGGATTCAACCAATATAAGAGAGACATTATCTTTCATCCTAGTGTTGGAATTAGTATAGGTATCGTTGTACTTATATATATCTTCCATGGCTCTTGAAAGATTCAATATTATTTCAATCAAAGACCGAGCTACCGGTGTCGGACCGAGGCATTCCTTGTTCAAATCCTTCCATCCTTGCTCCACCATCACTTGCAACTTCTCGCGTGCCACTTTTGCGCTCGTACCGTATTCTTTCATGTAACTCTCAACTGTTGAAGCGACATGATCTCTTTCTTGCTCCAGCTACAAATTTTGAAAGAAATTGTTAGTTATGAATTGAATGCCATTAAATATTTTATCAAAAGAAATTATCAGAACTTCTAAAAATTAAAAAGATAAAATAAAATAACCTCGTGTGAAGTTATATCATCCATAAGTCTAGAAATTATAGTGCAGGATTTCAGAATCTTAGGGAAACTAGCAACCCATTCAAATGCCTCTTTTGTTGAATCTTCTCCTAGACCTACGAAAGAGGCGCATGTAACCGCAGGATACCCGGTCGATTTCAATGAAACACGCAGATGCTCCTCGAGCAATGGCACATATCCTTCGGCACCCCATTTTGCTTCTTGGAAATAAGATCTTGATAGACCTTTTATCTACATGAAATTTTTTAATGGAAAAACAAATTTAAGCTTCATATGATTATTAAGTTAACAAGAGGCAATATATATGCTTTTGATGCGCGTACTTCCTCTTGAAGATATGGTATGCGATACTTCTCATTGGGTTCTAGTTCATCTTCAAAATCTTTGCAAGTCTTTAATAGATTGAGATAAAAGTCTTTTAAGTATTCTGGTACACTATCAACTGCTTGGGGTTCCCAACTAAATGTAAAGAAATATTGAGAAAACTGAGCACCAAGGAGAACTAGCCAAATGAATATGGAAGAAATATACATATATATATATATGGATAGCATCACAATTAAATAATGTTAAAGAAAAAAAAGAAAATATTAAAATATAAATGAGCCATAAACAAACCTTCCAATTGCCTCGGTTAATAGTCGACTCTCTTCTAACGTGCTGTAGTTATCATAGATGTCATCCATAATTGACATCAAAGAAATAGCCTTGGAAGTGATTACTCGTGCGCGAGAGTAATGAGGTTCAAAATACACCGTAATTATCCAATAATAACATTCCACCACTCGATCACGAACAAATTTTAAAGATTTAGTCAGTGCTAAATCATTCCACCATCTTCAAGTATATCATCCCAAATATTGTATGCACATATATTGGAAAATAAGTCAATTAGTTTAACCACAAACACAAAAACTTATAATTAGACAATTAATAAAAATTAATCAATCATGATAATGTATATAAATTAAATGATCACTCAATTTTTAATCAAACTTGTATAGTTGTTAAAGTTTAGATTATTTCCAAATGTCTAACTTATCTCTCAACGTATTTATATATAATAATATGCAAATGCAAGATTATATTATTTTGTGTATATTCATATATAGATATATATGGTAAACAATTGACTTACATTGTAATTTTCTTCACTTCCTCTTGATGAAGAGATTGTAGTAGATTGAAATCCAACTTTGCAAGTTCCAATATAGTATCATTTCGGATCACATTCTCTTGATAAATAGGTATATATTTTCTCGCCAAGAGCCTTCTATTTCTTCGATATATCGGCGTTTCAAGGAAAAGAGACACCTCTGTTGCTAAAGGCCGTTCAAGTTCACCCAACATAGATTCAAGTCGACTCCTTGTATAAGAAATAGCTTCGTCAAGTATCGTCTCTTCATGTGTTCCAAGATAAGCTGCATTATATAAGCTTAGTAGTCCCTGTGCATCTCCATTCAAGGCCGACAAAAATCCTCCTTTATCATCTTTGAACTTGTTAAAAACATCTACAAGAATGAATAACTAAGTTTATTTCGGACAATTTATCTCAATGGATTGATATTATAATAACAAAAGTAAAAAAATCAATATAATTGTTTCGTTATATATAAAATATTTATAATTTCAAGTTTACTTTTAAAAAGTATATATAATTTTTACTTGTTTATATATTACCTGCGGACAAATAATATCCATGTTGTCTAAGCAATCGAAATCTAAGAGAAACTTCATAAAGCCCATAATTTTTAGCATTAGCCTCACAAACCAATCTTAGAGCCGTAACTATTTCCTTCTCAAAATGATAATCCAATCCAAGAAGTTGAATTGAATCAACCAAATTCATAATTTGCAATACGTCATGTGTTTCCTCGAATAGGTTTCTCACTCGCTCTTTTAGCTCTTCCACCCTCTTCATTATCCTCTGAGTCGACTCCTGCATTATCCAAAGTCCAAACTCATTAGAAGCACAAAGCCAAAAAAAAAATAATAATGAGAGGATCATAAAGCCACCTTTTCGAGGGCCAAAGAGGAGGAGTTCCGGATGAAATAGTCACCCCAAACATTAGGATGATATTCGGCTGACTTACGAATTATCTCTTCTTTGTCACCAACAAGGGCCATCGATTGTCTCTTCATTAGTGATTATCAAGTGTGACAACTTAAGTTGAGGAATCGCTCACTTTTGCACTGGCTGCTTAGCTAATTCTCCTCGCTAGCTATTTATAAGCTCACTTTTGTACTTCTTTTCCCGTTCCTCTGGAATAATTGGAATAAACACACGAGACAACCTCTTGTGGCGGTTGCCTTATTCTATTAACATGTGTTCAACAGTGCGCATTTGAAAAATAATCTTATAGAAAATTTCATATTTTTATGATATGGTAAAGTGTGCGTCATTAGGACTCCCCACGCAAGTGGTGCTCTCAAGAAACCTACAAAACATTTCCATCTTATTTAAATAAATTAAGTTATTTATTTTTATATTTTAAATATGTTTTTCCTATAAATTTTATTTTTTTTTGTACGATGCCTATATTATTAAACACCGTGTGTGTGAATTTTATATATATTATGTTATAACTACGTATTTGTGAAGCAGTTCATGACATAATTGTCATTAATTATTTTTCAAATAAGTAAATGTTAATATATATCTTCATATTGTATTTAATAAAATATGTTTAAAAAGAATTTGTATATAGATTTATAAATAAAATTATAAATGAATTTGTAAAAAGATTAAAATTATATTTGATACTGTTTCGGAAGCAAACGACGGGATGATGAATCACCAAAGTACAGTCCACGGCGATGATGACGGGGAGAAGATGTCGACGTTTGCGAGATTAACACGAGTGTAAAGGGGATGCACCGGAAAAAGTTCCGGTGGAGCCCTCTCCGACGCTCAAGTTAAAACTCTAGCTTTCTCTTAGGGATAACCGTGAGGAATCAAAGTACTATAATTCTGGAAAGCTTGCCCCCCTTTTACCTGGGTGTCGAAGCATCTTATATATCTAGTGTCTTCTTCCAATGTATTCTCACCTGCTCCTCCACGTTTCTTAATGATCGGCTACTTGACAGCTATTCTCTTCTAGTAACGACCACTGTGACTATTAATGCCCTAATTACCATGCATTGCGAACAATAATTACCCAACGACTTTCCTACTCTGGAAGGAGGAGAGGGTACTTGAAGCTTGACTTTCTTATCCCTACGCTGATCTTTAAGCTCCACTCTCCCGAGTCAGTCTCAAAGTCTTATCTTCCGAGTTGACCTCAAGACATTCTTCCGTTTTCTTGATATAGACTCAGGAGCCCGATTCCCGATCTAACCTCGGGGGTCTTCTTCCGTTCTCCCGAGATAGTCTCGGGAGCCTGATTCCCGGTCTGACCTCGGGGCACTAGTTCGATGGGCCCTGTCATGTAGCTTTCCCGTGCCACGTTCCCCCCTCCCCCCCCGGGTTGCTCATCCCTATCACATAAGTCCCTCCTTCAAGTATAATCGAAGAAAGTGTGACTGATTGATTAGGCTGGTGGCACGATAAGGGGAAGCGAAGTATCTGCGGGGCCCATATTATCATTCCTTCTCTCTTAATGATTTGTCGGGTCCTAGGAATCGAAACATTCGTCACTTGGCCTAAGGTGGTCCTTTGAGTTAATCTAAGAGTTTCTACGAGTTCTAAGGCCCGATAATGATAGCTGTCCATCACCCATTAAGAGCGCATGGGGTATTTTAATGGTGAGGGAGTGTTCCAACGAATATAATACTGTTATGTGTCTACGTGATTTCCCTCTGATACACTTAGTCATGTCATATCAACCGATGACCATAATGAACTGCGATGCCTCGAGATTTGCAGTTATCGTCGTCCAAGTGTCGTGCCTCTATTCCTTCACATGAGAACGACTCCTTCCCTATAAAAAGGAGAGGTGAAAACGGCCTTCTGTCTTCTTGCACCGTCAACTATTACAGCTTGCGCCTCCAGTCTCTTCCTGCTATAATTTTTCTTGCTAGATCTTCTTCTTCGCGTGTAAGTCTTGACCACCCACACCTTCCTCTCTTCTTCATTATCATGGGAAAGGAGGGAAAGGGAAAGAAAGGTCAGGGTAGGAAGGAGAAGCTTGAAGAGGAAGGGATGTATCGTCCGGAGTGGTACGAAGCCACTTCCTCGAAGGTTAAGACAAACACCCTGTTAGGATGTATACTAAAAGCTTTGTTTTTTTGTTAAAATACATTTGCATTTTAAAAGAGAATAGAAAAATCACACAGTACATATTTATATTAGTATGTGCACAAAATGTCTCATACTTTGCATTGTAGATAACATGGTACGTAGTGACGCACAGAAGATCATGTTTTAAGTTCCTTGCAGAAGTGTAAGAATAATGCTCACAACTGAGATGGAGTTGAACAAACCATCGGGTGGTTGTAGTGTAATTAGGTGTGGTTTGTCTTAACCATAGAATTACACTAGTGCACTTTGTGTGCATTGAGTAGGACCAAAAGAGAGGTCATCCAATTTTATACTGACTTCATAAATTGGATTATACCTCAGATATATATTATGGAGTACGATCTCTTAATCCTGAAATAATAACTAGCACGTATAATTAATTATTATTTCTTTGACTTACCAATAAGTGAGATTTATAAATACCTCATATGAGTCATGATACAAGACTTAACAAATTAATTGAGAATTAATGCAATTAATCACAAAACCCAAAAACCCTTTCTCTCTTATTCTCTCTCCTAGGGCATCCTTGCACCGGCGAGCAGAAGGTGGAAGAAGAGGAGTTTTCTCCTCATCCTTCATTCGTCTCTTGGGCATGAAGCTTCGGTAGGGGAGGGAGGAGCACTCTGGTGCTCAGCTTGGAGCAGAGGAGTGGGAGGAGGGCTGCCGGCGGCGGGTTTTATAGACTTGCGGCATTGGCGGTGAGGAGGAGGAAAAGCTTGGTTCTCCTCCTTTCTCCTTCTCTGATCTCTTCTCCTTCCTTCGTCACCGTCTCTTCCTCTACGTGCACAAGCAAGGAGCAGGAAGGAGAGGAATCCGGCGACCGAAAGACAGGGGTTTTCTTCCTTGGTGGCGCTGGCGGTGAGGAAGGATAGAGTTAGGGTTTCCGGAGGGTTTTGGGAAGAAGAAGGAGTTCTCTCAGCTTCTTCTTCCTCTTCTTCATCTTCCTAGCTTTCCTCTCGGTGCTACCTTGTGGCCGGCCGGACCTCGAAGCTTAAGGTGGCCGACGATGTGAGGAGGAGAGGAGAGAAGGTGGCCGGCCGAAGACCCTAGCTAGGGTTTTTGTTGGTAAGTTGGAAGAGGATTGAAGAAGGTGATCTTGGCAAGTCTTAGTGACTCCGCGTTTTGGTAGCTCGTTGCCCACACAACGTCCAAGAGGGGAGGGTCATAAGATAGAAGACTGCGAGACAAAAGGCGAGGTATACCTCCATGGAATAACGTGAACCGACTGTTGATGCAGTCTGACCCGGTTGTTGTTTTGGTGTTTGACAATGATTTAAGTTTGGTTGAATGAATGTGGATTAAGTCCTGGTCGGGGACTGGGCATGAAATCCTGGTGAGTGAAGCCAGGTATTTGAAATCCCGGTGAGTGAAGCCGGGTCCTGGTGAGTGAAGCCAGGTGTTGAAAAGTCCTAATTCGGAAGAGGTGGGTGAAAAGTCCTAGCTTGGAGGGCTAGGTGAAAAGTCCTAACTTGGAGGGTTAGGTGCAAATTCCCATCTTGGAGAATTAGGTGAAAAAGTCCTGGCTTGGAGGGTCAGGTCTTAGCTTGGAGGGCTAGGTGTTGGAAAAGTCCTAATTCGGAAGGGTTGGGTGAAAAGTCCTAGCTTGGAGGGCTAGGTGAAAAGTCCTAACTTGGAGGGTTAGGTGCAAATTCCCATCCTAGAGAATTAGGTGAAAAGTCCTGGCTTGGAGGGTCAGGTGCCTAGCTTGGAGGGCTAGGTTGGATGAAGTTCTAACTCGGAAGGGTTGGGTGAAAAGTCCTAGCTTGGAGGGCTAGGTGAAAAGTCCTAGCTTGGAGGGCTAGGTGAAAAGTCCTAACTTGGAGGGTTAGGTGCAAATTCCCAACTTGGAGAGTTAGATGGAAAAATCCTTAGCTTGGAGGGCTAAGGTGGATGAAAACTTAGCTTGGAGGGCTAAGTTTGAGTCCCTGGATCGGTCTGGTGATCGATTAGGGAGTTGGCACGGTGCTCCTTCGTGGATCGGTTTGGTGACCGATCCAGCGATGACTGATCGGTCTGGTGACCGATCAGGGAGTAAGTGTTTCACTCACTGCACAGCTCATGATCGGTCTGGTGACCGATCAGGGAGCGAACAGTGAGTTGAGTTCGCCTACTGATCAGGCTCTGATCGGTCTGGTGACCGATCAAAGACTTAGGACTTAATTTTCCAAGTTACTGTTCACTCAGACCTGGACCGATCAGGATGGAGCCTGATTGGTCTGGAAGCAGCCTGATTGGTCTGGTGACCGATCAGGCTGAAACCTGGATTGGTCTGGAGACCAATCAGGAGTATGCAGAAGACTTCTGGATCGGTCTGGTGACCGATCAGGGTCCTTCCTGATCGGTCTGGTGACCGATCAGGTGCAGAACTTTAATTCAAATACGCTGTCAGAAGCTCTGATCGCGCTGTTTTCTCTGCCGATTCTCTGATACACTGCTGATATATGTTGATATGAGTTGCTAAGCTTCTATTGGAGTGTGCAGGCTTTACAGGGATGATTCAAACATTGGAGGAGAGTCAATGGGAGGCTTTCCTTGGAGCAGGTTTGGCTGTTTCCTTGTTTCAGGTCTCAACGACGTCTGGAGAGCAGCTGACAACTGACGGAGGCTCAGCTGGAGAGGGTCTTCAGTGGACTGAGTGCTCAGGGAGTCAGGGGGTCAGGCTGTGGCTTCAGTGGATGCTGATGGAGAGCCTGGTGATGGGAGCAGATGCTTAAGACGAGGCTGGAAGCAGAGGAGCAACAACGAGGGAACAGACAGAAACTTGGGAAGTTTGGCTGGGCTGTGGGTTGTGCTCGCTGTTGCTTTGTGCTTGAGCGTTCTTGTTTCATCTTTGTGAGCTTCCCTTCTCGAGTGTCTCGTGTGCTTAATCTTGTATTCATCTACTGAGACAGCTTGTGGAGAGGTTACTCCACCGAGAAGGAGGCGCTTGATATCCGGTGTTCACCGGGGCTTGATCTGCCGACGATCAAGGGATCGCCCACCTTACGGGCACGCCAAGGAGTAGGGGCAAGTTATCCCCGAACCTTGTACATCTCCGTCTTAGCGTTTGTTTGGTTTGCGTTTCTTTCTCTGCTTAGTTTTTGTTCTGCATTTGCTTCCGCTGTCTAACCTTGAAGTGCAGAAGTTTGGAAAGAAAGCAAGAAATTGTGTCTAGCTAGATTCACCCCCCCCCCTCTCTAGCCATCTCGTCTCCAACAAGTGGTATCAGAGCTTGGGGCTCTGTTCAAGGCTTAACATTCGAGAGCTTACAACAAGATGGCTAGAAGAGAAGGAATGAGCACAAACCAACCTCCATTCCTTGACGGCACAGATTTTCTATATTGGAGGTCAAGGATGGAGTTCTATCTCAAAACCAACATGAGCTTGTGGTTCTCTGTCAAGGAGGGGTTTTTCCTTCCAAAGGATCATGAGGGAAATGAGCTTGAGGTTTCAAGTTGGTCGGCTGAGCAAGTCAAGAAGGGGGAAGCAAATGCCAAAGCTGTCGCGACCTTGCAATGTGGGATGACCAAAGAACAGCTAATCAAGGTTGGCCCCTTCACCTCTGCCAAAGATCTATGGAATAAACTTCTTGAGCTTCATGAAGGAACTCAAGACACCCGGACTGCCAAGAAGGATCTCCTTCACAGCCAACTCCAGAACTTGACAATGGGAGAAAATGAAACTGTAAGTATGCTTCATTGTCGATTCAAAGATGTATTAAATGGCCTCCACTCCATCAATGAAAAGGTAGTCAATAGAGACCTAGTGAGGTATGTACTCAAAGCCCTTCCTAGGAATGCCTTGTGGTCATCCATGGTGGATGCTTACAAGGTGTCTAAGGATTTATCTTGTGTTAAGTTAGAAGATCTATTTTGCAAAATGGAATTACATGAGATATCTAACCAAAGTCCCAAAGAGAAAGGGAATGCTTTAGTGGCAGGTGACAACAAGAAGGAGGAGAAGAACACTCACTATCACATGGCATTCATAGCACTAGAGGACTCGAGAGAAGAAAGTGATAACGAGTCAAGCTCCTCAACCGCGCCTTCATCATCTTCGGATGATGAAGAGGTAATTTCTCCCGAGTTAGATAAGTGCTATCGAGCCATCGCATGTCTAACTAAGATGCTTAAAAAATCTAAGGCCAAAGTTAAATCTTTGAAATTGGAAGTAGAACATTTAAAAACCTCTAAGGATGAGGTAATTGATGACTTGCATGTTAAGACCCTTGAGAATGACAATAAGGACTTAAAGAGCGAAGTTGAAAATCTCAAGAATGTTCTTGAGAAATTCTCATCTAGCTCCAAAACCTTAGACATGATACTCAATTCCCAAAGGGCGGTTTACAATAAGGCCGGTATAGGTTACCGACCTAAGGAACCAACCTTTGTATCATTAATGTCAAGAACCCAATTTAGATCATCAAATGATTCTAGGGTTCAAAAGGTTAGAAAGAAATTGATTAAGGC
This sequence comes from Boesenbergia rotunda, assembly GCA_024364735.1. Classification (NCBI taxonomy): domain Eukaryota; kingdom Viridiplantae; phylum Streptophyta; class Magnoliopsida; order Zingiberales; family Zingiberaceae; genus Boesenbergia; species Boesenbergia rotunda. The sequence continues at coordinate 477,811 of JAGFNQ010000723.1, read as the reverse complement.
ATGGGTGCCTAAGTCCCTCATTGTTGATGCATTAGGTCCCAAAATTTGGGTACCTAAAACCTCCATATTTCGAATTCTACAAGCATTGTTTGAGGGGGAGCATCTATCAACATAGGTTGTTGATAAGTGGTGCTCCAAACCAAGGCTAAGGTTACACTAGTGTCAAAATAAGTCAACAAGCCTTGGAAATTGTTTGAAGGGTTTAGATTCACACATAACTTGCTCTTGCCATGAATTGCTTAGGATAATTAGTTTTCTCGTTGCAATTTATGTCTTCCTGCAAATTATGATTTATGATATGCCTTATCTCAAGCTTAAGGTGTTTTGTTTGGTGAACATGATTGAGTATGCCATGATTCTCTTGTACGTGTTATACAATATGAAGGAATGCTAAGGAAAATATCAATACATAATATGGCATGAAATTTTTATTTAAGATCAAGATTAACACATAGTTTGTACCAATAAGGCATTACCAAACAAAGAACATGAGCTATAACATTCACTACTTAAGTTCTTTGATTTAGTGCTTTCTTTGTATCAAACTCAAAGTCCATGACTTGTTTGTTTTCCCAATGATCATGCTTTTATATATATCTGTTTTTGGGACTCAAGTTCATGCATAGAAAATACTATCATGCTATGACACAAATCATGATATATATTTTGATTAAGGGAACCTTTAGAAACAAACGGATTACACATGATTGTATTAGGGTTTAGGAATGGTTGAGATTTGAAACAAAGTTGATTTCATAGTTTCTGAAATTTTGTTTCTGAAACTGAAAAACCATTCTGTATCAGACCTGATCGGTCCATTGACCGATCAGGGATCACTCTGATCGGTCCGGTGACCGATCAGATCAACTCTGATCAAGGAACTCCCAGATCGTTCCAAATTGATCCAAAACCTCCTCAAGCCAATCTCTTTTCATTGAATTGTATCAGTTTGATGATCATACTCCTAACAAATCTGATACAAACCAATTACAATTGAAACATATTTGATCCTCCATTGGTACAATCCTGGTACTAAGGAAGTACAAATTTGTTCAAGTGGTACTTGAAACAAAACCTAAATACTGATTTGATACAAACCTATGTTGGAATGTTCAAATTCTTAAGAAAGGGTTTGTTGAGTCATGACTCTTGTTCTTAATGTCGTGTTTCGGAAATATTTCTGAAATGACGAATATCAATAGAATCCTCTCTCCTGTTATGGGATGCAAATTGTTAATGCAGTCTGATCAGGAACGTATCAGAGTTTCCGAAATTTTTCTGAAATCTGATCGCTTCCCAGACTATTCAGATATTCTTCTGTATCACGTAATCAACAGACCTGGTTGGTCACGGAGACCAATCAGGACTATCTTTCAGATACAGTTGCATTCCTTACTCATCTTATGAAGCATATACGTATTTGACCATGATATACTTCTGTATATGTCTTCACATGGAAGTCTAAGTGTTAATGCAGTCCGATCTTGAACGAATCAGAATTACAGAAATTTTTCTGAAAATTGATCGTTCATAGATAAATCAGAAATTTTTCTGTATCGATCATCAGTCTGATGGAACTGCGATAATAGTTGTCATATGATGCATATACATTGTTGCCATGATACATTTATGGTATATGCCTCTCATATGCAATTCCAAAATCAACCTTTGACTTACTTGTCATATGAAACATATACATGTTTGACCATAATATTATTCTGTATGTGTTTTCATGTGTAATTCAAAACTTCACTTTGATTATTTTGGGTTCGGAGAGAGACCCGTGTTTGAGGGGGAGGTATGTTCAAACTTAATAATCATACCCTTTTCGATGTCTAATCACCGACGATGCTCCACAGCAGACCACCTGAGCAACAGGGAGAAGGAATTTCTGTAGATGCCAGAACTAAGGTCAAATTTCCAATCCACAACCTGAACCCAATTCCAAAAGGGTTAGAACAACAATAGATATTCCAGTATCCTAGTTTCCAGCCGATCATCATCTAAGGAAAGCATACACTATTCAAAATTGACACCATCCTATGGGTCCTTAGCTGCTCGATGGCTAGCACGAACAGCTCGTTCAGACCCGACCACCACCGTACCCCTCACAATCGCCGGAGAGGATAACCGAAGTTAGAAGAGATTGAACGCTCGGTTGCTTGGCTGCGACGATTGAAGAGGAGTCGATGCGGCAACTAGGGTTCGCGAAGAAGCAATGAGGAGGAAGGAAAGCTCGATGAGGAGAGGAAAAAGTCGGCGTCGACCGTGGGCTAGGGCACGCGGAGGAGAAGGCAAGATCGGCTGTCTTTTTGTAGAAAAGCCCCTCACTTTTCTCCATTTCACACTAAACCCTTAGGGCAAAGGTTTTAACCATTTAACCCTCCCATTTATTATAATCCACCTCATATAACTTTTAGGGTTAAATTATTTACACTCTTGATAACCCTAAATCTTCTAATATATTTTCCGAAAATTTATTTATTTATTTATTTATTTATTTTTATTTTTTTAATTGGCCGTATTTAACATTAGAACTGAGGCACCTTCCAAAAGATAAGTAGCGAGGACGAAGGCTTCGGATTAGAGATGATTTCTCCTTAATCTAAGGCACCTTAGTTGGGAACTGAGGCGCCTCAAATGCCCTTTATAAGGGCAGTGTTTGTAGGGTGATCGGATTGTTGGGACTTGATCATATGGCTAGAGGGGGTGAATAGCCGATCACTCTCTTAATATCTTCGGTTTGCTCCTACAATTGTTAGTTGCGCAATGCGAAAATACAATTAAACTAAACTAACAAAGAACAAACGCTAACACCAAACCTTTAACGTGGTTCGGAGATAAAGCTCCTATTCCACAACAGTCCGTAAGGTAGACAATCCCAATTCGTCGGTGGATAAGTCCCCGTAAAACTTCTGGCTAGCACATGTCACTCCTTGTGGGTGGAGAAACATCGCCACAACCTCGCAAGCACACCTAAGCACCAAGACTACTAGTTGGCCTTTAACCAAAGCCAATTTCGTTAACCTTAACTAGCCAAACCAAGATCTCTTAAATAGAGCTCGTGGCTGAACTAGCCGTTACCAGTCGACTGGTTCCAACACTAGTTGATTGATCCAGCCGAATTCGAACGTTTTCCTAGTTGACACCAGTCGACTGCACAGAAGATCAATCAACTAATCTTTCTGTGACCTCTACCAGTCAAATGATCCCACACCAGTCGACTACCCAAACCCTAAACCTAGAATTTCCCTTCCCGAGTATAATTCACTCAGCACTTGGACCTCACGACTCACTTGACTCTTCATCGCAGCCTTGACTCTTGCCTTCAAGCATTCTTCAACTTTGGCTCTCGTCCCTTGGATGCATACAAGCTCGCGGCGTGTCTCCACATGTCATCTTTCATGTACGCCTCAAAGTGTGCTTCCCTCGGCTCATCGTTGCTACTTGGTCCATAGTCCCTCGGATGTCTCTCCATCTTTCACGGGACCCGAAGCCGTCAAGCTACGTCATATGTGCATCATGCAAACCTGCATACTGAAATACACATATCAAATATAAGGGTAAACCTAACTTAAACTCTTTGCCCAAACATCAAAATATATGGTTCCACGAACCATAAATTGTTCCAACACGGGTGGCCGCTCTCAAATCGTCGATTTCTTCTTCCTATGATGTTAGTGCGCAAGCGAAATAATAATTAAACTAAAACTAACACAAGGAACAAACCAATATAACGTGGTTCGAACATGGCGCTCCTACTCTACGGCTGTCCGTAAGATGGACGATCTTGATCTGTCGGTGGATGACTCCCCAGAAAACCTTTGGCTATGCTCGTGTAGCTCCTAATAGGTAGAGAAACCTCACCAAAACCTCACCAAGAATACTTGAGCATTTAGACTACTAATTGGCTTTTAACAGACCAATTTCGTCAACCTTGCTCAAGCAGAACTTGTTTGCTAATCCAGCCGTTACTAGTTGACTGGTGTCAATACCAGTCGACTGATAGCTGTCGAATTCAAACGTTATATGCCAACGTTCAAATTCAGCCAACACCAGTTAACTGCATAGAAAGATCAGTCAACTGATCTTTGTATGACCTCAACCAGTCGATTGATCCCATATTAGTCGACTGGTAAAACCCTAAACATAGAGTTTCCCTTCCCGAGTACATTTCACTCGCACTCGGACCCTCACAACTCACTTGACTCTTCTTTGCATCTTTGATCTATTGCCTTCAAGTTTTTTTCACTTTAGCTCTCATCCCTCGAATACATACAAGCTCTCGGCTCATTCTCATATCATTCTTCACGTATGCCTCGAAGTGCACTTCCCTCAGCTTATCGTTACTACCTTGTTCACGGTCCCTCGGATGCTCCATCCTTCACCAGACCCGAAGCTATCAAGCTGAGTCATATGTGTATCTTGTAAACATGCACACTCAAATACACATATCAAATACAAGAGTGAACCAAACTTAAACTATTTGTCCAAACATCAAAACACATGGTCTCACGGACCGTAGATTGCCTCAACAATCTCCCCTTTTCGATGTATGACAATACATTTAAGTTAGAAAAAAAATATATAGCAAATAAACATGTTAATAAACTAGACTTACGTTGCTAAGGCTACACCTTGGGCTTATTCCTTCAATGCAAATGCAAATATGCATGAGACCTATCACAAGGCTCCTCCTACATCTACACTCATGAGTTAAGATTTTTGACCAAGGACTTTTTAAAACATATTCAACACTCCCCCTATACTTGGGCTTACCAAGCGCTTTTTAAGAACCTATCATAAGGCTCCCATTTGTCATTACATGAGCAACAAAGCTCCTCCTTTACCTAAGCTCCCCATTGAGCTAGGATTTCTTGCAAAGGTACTCAATGTTTTCACAATTAAATCTTAATTCTCCTCCTTTGTCATACATCAAAAAGAATTCTAATAATATCTTAATTATTAGATTCTTTAACCTCTAATGATAATATATATTATGTATTAACCCCCCATAAGATTTTACATTTGTTTACATTATTAGGACACTTTTCGACTTACTGAAAACAGTTTTAGCATATATCAATTGACTGAGATAGTTACCAGTCGATTGATACCTATCGAAAAAACTTATAGTAGCTTTCTCACTCTAAAAAGCACTGTTATTAGTCGACTGCCCCTCCGCACTAGTCGACTGGCACCCTAAAATTGACATTTCAACATTTTTGAATCAAATTTCAGAAATACGCTAATAATTTCACAATTCTCCAAAAATTCTCAAATTTTTTGAAGAGATTTATGGTACTCGTGTCTACATGGAAAAAATACATTTAAAAATATACATATCTTGGATCCCATGATTGACAATCCAAAACTATCTAAATGATTTAATTGAACATTGGTCTATAGTCATAGTTTTGGCTTCCTCTTAATGTATCTGCCCATACCAAATCACAGTGCATCCCTAGCATTGGTTTATATGACATCTATACATCAAAAACTAATTTTTATATAATATGGATCATATTTTTATACATGAAACTCAAACCAAATGTGTCAACCCCCTTAGGTTTGAGACTCAAATCCGTCTCCAAATTCTTTGGCACATTCCATGGTCCATCTAAACTCCCAAGAGATATCCTCCTGAGATCCAGTGACCATGAGTTCCAATTTAGCTCTTTGAGCTCCCCTTGAGCTCTTAGCCTTAGCCACCTTCCTAGGTGACTCAACCACAAATGCTAGGCCACAATGGTCACTTCGGTGACTTTTGACCTATCAATGTTATCTTCTTAATCTTAGACATCTTGTCCTTAATTAAGATTTTCTTCCCTTTAACCTTGGACACCTTGTCCCTGATTAATATCTTTTTGCCCTTAAATGACACTCCCTTGTCTTTTTTGGACTTCCCGTTGCTATAGTCATATACCACTCTTGCATATGACTTTTCCTTAGCCTTAGAGAGATTAGATCGGTATCCCAAGCCCGATCTATCATTGTTGGGTCTTTGGCTCCCCCCCCCCCAAACAATTTATCAAACCCTTTAGATCTAATAGTGAATTTATCTAGGGTTTTCTCCAATTTCTCAAGCTTTATCCTCAAAGCTTGATTTTTCCTTTCTAGATTATTGAACTTAGAATCGATATGTCCACCATGAACATTCCTAGACTTACCCATTTGTCTAGGCATATGTCTCTCTTGCTTAGGATTTATGCCTTGATCCTTCGGTTTATCATCTCATGTCTAAGTTTATGATTATGCATAGACTTCCTAGGGTTATGATCTATATTATTAATTATACTCCTATCATGATATTTAAAACAATAATTATGTATGGGTAAATAATGATAATTATTTCTAACAAGCATATATAAATTGAAAATTGGATTAAATTTTAAATTAGGGATTATCTACCTTTTTACCATCGAAGCTCTCCCTTGACTTAAGCTCCTCTTCTTCTCCAATTTTTTTAAATGCCCTAGCTTCTTGAGCTTTCCTTTCCTTGGGCATTTTGTGTGGTAGTGGTCACGCTCACCACACGTGAAGCAAATTATATACTTCTTATCCTTGACTCCATTCCTACAACTCACATTTATTTTCAAAAGAATTGAACCAAATTTAAGGTTTACCTTCTTTTTCTTACCCATTGGATATTTATCCTTGTAGTGTCCCTTTTCATTGCACTGAAAGCAAATGATGTGACCTTTTGATTTTGCTTTGGTGGAGGTGCTAGCAAGGTTAACTTCCAAGATCTCTTCTTCATTTGTCTTGGCTTCCTCTTCAACCTTGGATGCTATATATCGTTCATCCGCACTCATGAATGTGATTTCTTCATTGTCGGAGTTGGATGATACATCTTCTTCTTTCTTCTCTTCCTCTTGAGCCACTTCATGATCATTTTGTCTTATCTTTCTGGGCTCTTCTTCTTATGTAGACTTTGATTCTTCAATTGAAAATATCTTCATCTTGCTCCATAAATCGTGAGCATTTTCATATTTACCTACATCACTTATCACGTTAGGAGGCCAAAACATCGATCAAAATTGATATTACCTTATCGTTACCCTTTAATCGTAACCGTTGTTCTTTCGTCCAATAACATGGTCGGAGTTTCTTTCCTTTCTTGTCTCTTGGGACTTCAAATGGTTCCTCGATGACTATACTTGTGTCCCAATCCGTCTCAAAGAAGATCTCTATTCTTTTCTCCTACCAAGAAAATCTCCTCCTTCAAATTTTGGTGGACTCGCAAAATTAGCCATCTTGTGCTTTCTCGAAGTTAGTTTGATGGAGAGCAATCTTCGCTCTGATACCAATTGTAGGGTAATCGGATGGTCGTTAGAGGAGGGACGGGTGAATAGCTTGTCACCCTCAAATCATCGGTTTCTTCTTCCTATGATGTTAGTGCGCAAGCTGAATAATCATTAAACTAAAATTAACACAAGGAACAAACCAACGTAACGTGCTTAGGAGATAATGCTCCTACTCCACGGCTATCCGTAAGGTGGACGATTCCGATCCATCGGTGGATAACTCCCTGGAAAACCTCTGACTATGCTCGTGTAGCTCCTTGTGGGTGGAGAAACTTAACCACAACCTCACCAAGAATACTTGAGCACTTAAACTACTAATTATCTTTAACCAAGACCAATTTCATCAATCTTACTCAAGTAAATTGAGTTCTCTTAAATAGAACTCATTTGTTGATCTAGTCGTTACCAGTCGATTGGTGCCAACACCAGTCGACTAACAACTATTGAATTCGAACGTTACAAGCCAACGTTTGAATTCAGTCGATACCAATCGACTGCACAGAAAGATCAGTCAACTAATCTTTCTGTGACCTTAACCAGTCGATTGATCCCATACCAGTCGACTGGTAAAATCCTAAACTTAGGGGTTCTCTTTCCAAGTACATTTCACTAGCACTCGAACCCTCATTACTCACTTGACTCTTCTTTGCAGCCTTGACCTGTTGCCTTCAAGCCTTCTTCGCTTTAGCTCTCGTCCCTCAGATGTATACAAGCCCTCGGCTCCTCCTTATGTCATTCTTCGTGTATTCCTCGAAGTGCGCTTCCCTCGGCTCATTGTTGTTGCCTTGTCCACAGTCTATCGGATGCTCTATCCTTCATCGGACCCAATGTCATCAAGCTGAGTCATATGTGTATCTTGCAAATGTACATACTCAAATACACATATCAAATACAAGGCTGAACCTAAACTTAAACCCTTTGCTCAAACATCAAAATGCATGGTCCCACAGACCATAGATTGCGTCAACAGTGTTGTTGTGAGCTAAAGATTAACTTTTACTTCTGATCCTGTGCTGCAACCTTCTACTTCCAAATCTTCCTACTGCAACTTTGCTACGACTCGACTACGACTGATCGCTACCAGAAGACAATGCCAATACTAGAACACGATCAGAAAACTACTACCGTGTTGGGTAAAACTAATTTAATTTGTGTTCTTTCGATATTTCAAAAGGAAAGTATAGGATTGTTACACTTTTCCACTACTCATCTGTACTCGATTACTCTATCGGGAGTCTACAGATAGATGATTTTAGTGGATTACCCATAGAAAATGTACAAGGGACCTACCCCTTAGAATAGGAGTCGCCGAAGGATCTGAACGAAGTAAAACTGAGTTGTGTCAATTTTTTATGTTTGTTTTTTTGTCAGTTTTTACTGCACTCACTCATTTTATTTAAGTTCGAAAAACAACGACTTTAAAAAGTCACATGATTCAACCCCCCCCTCCTCCCACGCACAACGGTCCTTCAAATCGTTATATACCATTATAATTTATCTCTTATTATATCTTCATCTATACTTAAATAAATTTTATCTTTATTATTATTATTAATTAAGACTTTTCTAGTTTTTCACTTTCTCGTTTGATGTGCATATTAGTAATAGTTTCACATAAACTAACTAAAATATTTATCGACCATCTAAGTACATATCCACACTATCTTGAACCCGTCTCTCAGAGTTTTCCATTAATAGATACAATTCTGACTTTCTTTCTAATATTCTCATTTCTTATTCTATTGATCCACATATATCTACACATTCACTTTAACATTCTCATCTTTGCAACTCTTATTTTCTACTCATATTCTCGAGTTATAGCCCAACATTTAGCGTCATATAGCAGGTCTAACTTCTATTTTTGTAGAACTTCCCTTTAAATTTTAGAAGTACTTTATAGTCACATAAAACACTCGATATTCTTCTCCATTTCAACGATCTTGTTTATATTCTATTTAAGATATTTCGCTCAATACCTTCATCGTTTATAAAAATAATCATAAATACTTAAAGCTCTCAATTTCAAATAATTCGTCATCTCCTATCATAATAATTGTCTTATTACATCTAATATTCCTAAACTTAAATTTCATATATTTTAACATTGCTCTACTAAATCTAAAACCTTTCACTTCTAGTATTTCTCACTAAGATTCTAGTTCAGCATTTACTTCTTCTGGTTTCTCATCTACCAAAATAATATCATGTGCAAATAATATATACTATGATATTGTGTCTTGAATATATCCCGTGAGTTCATCTATGATTAATATAAAAGATTAGGACTTAGATCATCCTTGATGTAACAGCTAATTAATAAAAGACACGACGAGAATATATTTGAAAATTCTTCACCAATATAATTATATAATTATAATAATTATGAAATCATAATTATTATAATATAGCTCTGTGTAGCAATTATATACTTGTAGTTGTTATAACGCACCGAGTTTCGATAAGAAAAAAAAAATAAAAGAGATAATAATAAAAATCAAATTTTTAGACCTAACTCAATTTTTAAAACCTATTTTTATCAAATTTTATTAAAAACTATATATTTTTATTATTTCAGTTAATTCGGTTAATTCAATCGAAAATCAAATTAATCGATAAAATATCAATTTGGATTGTTCATTTTTTTTATAAATTCAGCTCGATTCAATTTATTCAAAAAAAATTAATTTAATTCAATTCGATTTTAGTCGAATATTCACTCCTGCGTAGTACACTAATTTATTTTAAGATTGGTTTAGCTACATCTACATCCGTACCACGTAACACAGTTATAAATTCGCAGATATTTACTAAAATAAAAGTTTAGGTCGAATTCATTAAAATTTGAAATTTTATGGCTTGAACTAATACACACTCCTATACAATGGCCGTCGTATCAGTTCAAAGTCGATACTCTGATAGAGATTTCTCTTTCAAAAATTAGATATTAAATCCATTTTCTAATGCAAATGGGTATAAAGAAAACGCTTTTATAATGGGGGATATCAGATCGACTTCAGCAGAATCTCTATTATCATTTTCTCACAGAATAATACACCAAATGTACAATGTTTCAATAAATTCCAACAGCTCAACAACCTATAGATACAACAACTGATAAAAAGACAATTCGTTCGTCTCCAACATCGCCGTCAACCCATTCCAGGACTAACATAAAAGAGATAAATCATGATGACTAAAAAAACTAATGCGTAATGAAAAGAGGTACACAAAAACCAAGGAATTATCTTGACTATCCTAAATTTCAAACCCACGTTCTCAGGGAACAATATGAGAATGGAAAAAACAAAGCTGCGATATTTTCTGAATGGATTAAGTGTGATTAAAAGCGACCCATCGGTGATGCATATAAATTTAGTCAAAATTGAGATCTTTTATGAATGAATCAGAAAATATACTAGTACAAAGTGACATAAGATGATTCGCTCATCCTTAATACCCTCGTCAATCCATGTCAGGACAAACAAAAGCTACTTAAATATTATGCTAGTCTGTCATTAACATTGGGCGTGAGTATAAAAGTGGATCAAATCTTTCTTCACACAGTTTGGTTGTTATTGTGAGTATTTATGCTTATGATGTTACCTACAAGGCAGTGCTAAAGTCAAAAAGATATTTGAAAATACATGTATAACCAGAATCTTGGACGAGGTGTTGTTGCTTTCATGGTATCAGATAGCTAACTCATTCGCATGAGAAACATAGTTCAGGAGTCCATTAACATCTAAAGTAATAGTTTCAATCTCAAGCTGTTTCGCCCGATACAGGTGAAACATCTCGTTCCGCCCGTAAACAAGCACCGGCATAAGCACGCCTCTAGTGCCAGCATGTCATGATGCACCCAGACGCATCATGCATGCCCACGATCGCTGGCGACGCAGAGCCAAGGTTTTTAACTTAGATATAATTAAATGATAATAATTTTATTCAACTCCGAACTATATTGGGATAATTTAAATAGATGTAATTAAAGCCTAATAAAATAATCTCATTAATTTAATATATATATATATAATTTTTTAATATATTTTTAAATATATAGATTAAATTTTTTATTTTTAGTTAATATTTTATATTTCAAAAATATTGGCATCATACAATATAGAAACTATATCGCTCTAGTTCAGGATCGAAATTTCGGCACGGTTCGAGATTTTAAACCATGATCTAAACCAATTTAATTATACATGTAGTAGGCTTGATGAAAAACAGATCTTGCCAAAATCTAATACGGTTTCTTGGTAAAAAAAAATCATTGTTAAACGTTTGTCTCCACAGAGAAACACAGGAAAGAACAAAAAAAGAAGGTGCTTAGATGACAAACCATGGCTATATGATGACGAAGAACTAGCGATGCACTGCCAATTCAATTCCAAGCACATGCAGCAGTTGAAAGTATAAATAAGATTTCATATTCATTCAAATAAAAAATAATGATAGAACAACTTCAAAGCTATGAAGCAAACAATATCTAGATGAAAGTTCGGCTGCTACCAAAAGAAGAAATATAGGAGATAAGGCACTAATAATCTGTAAAAGCAAGTATAATGGACAGTCTTACCGGCAAAGATATCTAGTTAGCTTCAGTGTAGCTGCTAGTTCAAAGCTCACTGTTGAGACCCTACAAAATGATAGAAGAGAAAATGGTCCAATTTTTGTCAGCAGAGAGATCAAAAGAATTTGCTGGTTCACTATTGTAAATACAAAAGGTCATCTAATATGCCTAACAAAATATAGTAGAAGAGAATTATTTTCACTCAGTGACACCCAATGAACTAAAGTAACCGTGTTAATGAACTAAAAGTATTATAAATCTAAGAAGAAAATTTGTAGAGAAAGTGATCGTGCAACATGATGCACCATGGATCAGATAAGTTCAGTGTCATATTTCCCGTACAAGGTCAACAGTTCGAGGAATGTAGATACAGTTAGATAAAATATTGATATCTACAGTCCGACTATTGATACAAGAGAATTAATGCAATATGATATTAGTCCCAACTCTGGAATGCATGTGTCCATCTAAATCACTATCTGAACAAAAAGGCATGTACCATCATGAACATCTTATCCAGTATGCTAGATTTCCGAAGAGGATCAAAGCAAGAGTCAGCATGGCACTTGAGCAATAGTATGCCAAGTGATTCTTTGAACAGGAAGTTCACTACAAAACAAATTAAACAATGACAAACACACTGCAAACTTAATACTTCTTCAAAAAATTATTTCCGAGATAGAGTAATAACTAATACCTTTCCTTGGAATGAGCACAAAACTTACTTGATGATGGTAACATTATTGCGTTGTAGAATTGCCTATTATTACTGCTGATGAATTCAAATATATAATTTTTTGGGTACATTTTGTCAATGCAATCTTGATATAAAGGAATTACAAAGAGCTTTCTAGAAAATATAAATTTAGGTAGATTGATTCTCCCATAGCATTTTAAAAAAACCAATTCATATAGCAATTAGCTAACTAATCCAGTAGCAATATCAGATGTTGAAGGAAACAAATGAACACAAATAGCTATTTTTGTGTACCGTTGTGATGCAGGAGGGGATCCAAAATAATATTCAGATTTATATATTTAAGGCTTTTTTTAATTGGCTATATATTTTTGTTTAGTTTATTCCTAAATCTTAGGAAACTAAGTTTTGTTAGTTAAATTCGTTCCTAAAGTTTAGGAGACTAAGATTGGTTGGTTTAGAGTTTTTTTAGGGATATGAGTGCTATATAAACTCATGCTTAGATGATGTTTAGGACAAGTTATTTAGATATTGAATCAATTTGCTTCGCTTAAGCCACATTACGGCTATATCTCTATTTTTCTCTTCTCGCTCTTGTTTTTCTCAATAAGGTTTAAGTCCAGTTTTGGCTACTCCTTATCTCGTTATTACTTTCTTATTTTTTTCTCGTAAATCCCTCTAAAACTTCTCGTCCCAGAATAATCTATATTCTGCCCGGCGTCAGTTGGTATCAGAGCTCATTAAGATCCAATGGCGGGTCATCGTGGACGTGGTCGTGGTCGCAACAGGCAGGTTCCGACTGAGGAAGCCCAGCACCGTGATCGTAGTATCCAAGATATAATGATGATTGAGGATTTACAGAATCAAGCTGCGAAATTAACCCAACGTTTGGCAGCGCGGGATCTTGAAGATCATGAGATCTCTGACGGTAACTCTGAGTCCCCTTTCGAGAACCCGTTTCATCGTCGTGCTACATATCGGGAACACCATGGTCGAGAGGAACGATTTGGGAACTTTGGTTTCCGAGTGGATCTTCCTGATTTTTTTGGCACATTACAAGCGGAAGGCTTCGTTGATTGGATCAACGAAGTAGAGAGGATTTTTTAATATAAAGAAGTACCGGATCACATCAAAGTAAAGTTAGTCGTTATCAAGTTAAAAGGTCGAGCTTCAGCATGGTGGGAGCAACTTCGACGATCACGGGAGAGACAAGGTAAATCCAAAATCACTGATTGGAAAAAAATAAAGAAACTAATGAGAACGCAATTTCTTCCCTTCGGCTACACCCAAACATTGTATCAACGACTCCATACCTTGAGGCAAGGAGCTAGAACCGTTGACGACTATACAGAGGAATTCTATCAGCTTATTGCTCGGAATGATTTTTCCGAGACCGAGGAGCAGATGGTAGCGTGATATTTAGGGGGATTACGTCAACCCTTACAAGACACCCTGAGCCTTCACTCACTCTAGACCATTTCGGAGGCCTATCAGCGAGCCTTGACAATTGAAAAACAACTAAACCGAAGACCGACGACTAGGAGCGATCAAAACAATCAAGTTGTTCACCCTCAAGAGTCGCGCCCTTCTCAACAGCCACCACAAGGTAACCCTAAGACCACTATCAAGTGTTTTCGATGTGGTGAACAGGGGCATCGAGCTTCGGAGTGTAAAAGATCCCCAGATAAAAAAACAAGACTCTGCTAGTTGAGGAAGACATAGAGGATGAACTCGAACAGATTGATGAGCCGATTTATGATGACGATATTGATGACGAGGTTCTTTATGGCGATGGTCATGAGACTCTCGTCGTACGCAAGAGCCTACTGATCCCTAAGGAAGAATCTAAAGATGATTGGCTGAGAACCAACATTTTTCACACGACGTGCACAGTTGCAAACAAAGTTTGCAAGATGATCATTGATAGTGGAAGCTGTGAAAATATTGTATCCGAAGAAGTTGTTCAAAAGCTACAGTTGAAGACAGATCGTCATCCAAAACCCCACAAGTTATCATGGCTAAGTAAACGAAGTGAGGTAACCGTATATAGGAGGTGTCTTTTATCTTTTTCTATTGGCAGCAAGTATTATGATCGAACATGGTGTGATGTTGTGTCAATGGACGCATGCCACATTGTTGGGACGACCGTGGCAATATGATCGCAGCGTCATTCATGATGGGCGGAAGAACACTTACACCCTCAGCATCAAAGGGAGGAACATCGTATTGGCTCCCCGACAAGAAGGAACCCCTTCAAATTTGGTAACCAATAATTCTACACTACTTTCTATGTCCAGATTTTTGAATAAGATGAAGCACAGAGATGTAGTCTATGCTTTGCTTCCTTTCAAAAGTAATGTAATAGACCCGGATACGGATCTACCAGCTGAAGTGCAACAACTCTTATCAGACTTCACTGAGTTGATGGTCGAAGACCTTCCTCCAGGACTTTCCACTATGAGAGATATTCAGCACCATTGATCTCGTCCCGGGGTCAAGTTTGCTAACCGACCAACATAGCGTCTTAACCCTGAGGATGCCGAAGAGCTATAACGACAAGTTATGGAGCTATTGAGACAAGACTATATTCGCGAGAGTATGAGCCCCTGTGCAGTCCCTGCCATACTTATACCAAAGAAAGATGGTTCATGGTGCATGTGTGTTGATAGCCGAGCTATCAACAAAATCACAGTGAATAGTGGATAACGCCAGATTCGAATCAAGCCAGGAGATGAATGGAAGACAGCTTTCAAGACACAACATAAGTTGTACGAGTGGATGGTCATGCCTTTTGGATTGTCCCATGCCCCCAGCACATTCATGAGATTCATGCATTAGGTCTTGCGGCCTTTCCTGGGAAGATTCGTAGTTGTATACTTTGACGACATCCTTATTTATGGTCCGACGAGGGCTTCACACCTTGATCACCTCCGAATTGTTTTTGAGAAGCTAAAGGCGGAATCCTTATTCATCAACAAAAGGAAGTGTTCTTTTTTCACGACTACAGTTTCTTTTCTTGGATTTATAGTTTCTACTGAGGGTGTCCGTGCAGATCCATCAAAGATAGAGGCAATCTTAGAGTGGCCACAGCCAAAAACCATTCATGACGTCGGAAGTTTCCATGGATTGGCCTCTTTTTATCATCGGTTCATTCAAAACTTTAGTACCTTAATTGCTCCTATAACTGAGTGCCTCAAGGAGCGCGAGTTCAAGTGGAGTGAAACAGCTATGACTAATTTTCAGCTGGTGAAACAAAAGATGACCGAAGCACCTGTTCTGGTACTTCCAGATTTCTACAAACTGTTCGAAGTAAACTGTGACGCATCTAGCATTGGCATTGGTAGTGTTCTAAGTCAATCAGGACGCCCTATTGCCTTCTTCAGTGAGAAACTATCTGGTGCAAAGAAAAATTATTCTACCTATGACCTGGAATTCTATGCTATTGTGCAAACCTTAAAGCATTGGCGCCATTATCTCGTGCAGAAGAAATTTATCTTATTCACAGATCATGAGATTTTGAAGTACATCAACGGTCAACATAAGTTGGGTAGTCGACACGCTAAGTGGGTAAATTACTTGCAGGAGTTCACCTTTACACTGCAACATCAATCAGGGAGACGCCGAACTCGAGGACGAGTTCTCTTCAACTCCGGGAGACTGATGCAGGAGGGGATCCAAAATAATATTCAGATTTATATATTTAGGGTTTTTTTTAAGTGGTTATATATTTTTGTTTAGTTTGTTCCTAAATCTTAGGAAACTAAGTTTTGTTAGTTAAATTCGTTCCTAAAGTTTAGGAGACTAAGTCTGGTTGGTTTAGAGTTTTTTTAGGGATATGAGTGCTATATAAACTCATGCTTAGATGATGTTTAGGACAAGTTATTTAGATATTGAATCAATTTGCTTCGCTTAAGCCACGTTACGGCTATATCTCTATTTTTCTCTTCTCGCTCTTGTTTTTCTCAATAAGGTTTAAGCCCAGTTTTGCCTACTCCTTACCTCGTTATTACTTTCTTATTTTTTTCTCGTAAATCCCTCTGAAACTTCTCGCCTCAGAATAATCTATATTCTGCCCGGCGTCACGTTGTGCATTATCCTGTAAATAAGATCTTTTGTACAGCTCGATGAAAGTGTAATAGTGGTACTTCACTTCCCCCTCTAGAACAGGATCTTTATAATCCATTCAATCAACCTAAACATGGAAAGGATAACTATATAAATCAATATTCTTAGTACAATCCACCAAAAGCAAGGAAAAGACCATATATTATTAAGTAAAATTGTCAATGTAATTCATGGTATCATGTAAGAGATCATTGGAATAAGCATAGCTAACAGTGCAAACATATGGAAATTATTTACCAATAGTGCACAGATGCTACCCTCCAGAGCCCCTGCATGCCAGAATACATCCCCAGTTAATCTTGCTAGCTCTATTGCAGTGGAGTAATGTGCATTAGCATCAACAGGTGATCCTGCCAACAAACAGTAATCACCTATTGTCTTTTGGACACGGGCAAGCCTCCTTTTCTTTGTTTTGATAGACTGGAATAAAACCAAACTAAAGTCATTGAAATCTCCAATCAACTGGACTCCTAATTTGTTGTTTTCAATGTGGTATTCAAAATTATTTATATGTCCTTAGAACACCTAAAGAATAACCTCCTCTGCACCAAGACTAGATTGGCAGTCCAAAGGTGTCTTCAAGATGGTTCCAGAAGACTCAATGCGAAGAACCCATTTCTCAAATTCCATCAACAAAGAAGTGGCAAGATCTTGCATCATAGTCACCATGTGGAATTCTTGTGTCTTTTGATCAGAAGGGGGAAACAATGTGATGTTCTCTCTTTTGTTATTCCCATTCTCCAACTGTTGTCAAAACCCATAAAAATAAGTAATATACAAAGAACCAAAAGAATCAAAAGAAGTAGCATAGTTTGACGAATTTAATTTTGAATGTTAATAACCAGCCATCAGAAATAAGTCACACAGACATCAGATGATACAATCTTTTCATAAGAGAGAATAGAAAGTAACAAATGTTCTGACAGGTAAAATTCCAAAATTTGATATTAAGCCTTAGCAAGAGATTCAATGAAATTTCAGGAAAGAGAAACTAATGGTTAGCAGAGAACAGGCAAATCTTTGTTTTTAGATCACTGAAACTACATTAAGAGTATATTTAAGACACGATACCATGAAGCAAAAAAATCTTCTCAACCAAGAAATCAAAACTATGTTTGCTAACATGAAATAGCAATATAGCTTGTAATCAAACTAACAGAGGAATGCTAACATCACTAAGTAAAAGTAGGTGAAGCGACCATGTGATATGTTATGTCAACTTAAATCAGAATTTAATCTACGCCTGAAATCATAAAGTGCATGCATGTTTTTCTAGATAAACCACCTTGGCAGTTCTAATAAATTATCTCAACCTTCTCACCTTAGTTCTTATTCAAATTAAATATCAGAGTCCTTAAAAATAAGGAAAATAGAAAATATTTTTCATTTGTGTTTAAATGTATTTCAGTTTTTTTTTTCCAAACAAGGCTCCCTCCCTAACCGAACGGGCAAAAATGGAAGTATCAGGAGTGGGAAGGAGGAGGAGGAAGATGAGTGTATTTTCATCCATTCAGTTTGGGATAGGGCCTTCTTGGGGGAAAACAGCAAACCTGCAGACCCTATTTGTGGATTAATAATTAGAAAGGACCATCCTAGGGCAATTACTTATAATTTATTGGTCAACTTTGAAAATCTTCATACTATCTTGATAGGTTTTTCCTCATTTTGTAACATATTGGAGCTAGACTTTCTAATATGACAAAAATAAGCACAGCCTTTGATGGTAGAAAATAGTACATTGGCTAACTCAAACCTGATTTAAAAATCCCCATAGCACCATCTTACTGATTCTTTATTCAAGCATCCTCCAAATGTCATAAGAAGGTTAACTGATAAATGTTTGCATAAAGAAGACAGAAATTCTACCTTCTCACCTTAGAACTTCAGTGCTTCTATAAAATCCCTCTGAAGACTGATAATGTAATATAAGTCAGTTTGCTGACTTCTCGCAGCAAACCAAATTCCATGTCACCTATTCACCAAAAGTTTCCCCATTCTTTCTATTATTGACTTAATCAACTAAGGACTTTGCAATATCATAAAAATTTAGATACACTAGATGCTAGATATGATAACTACAATTGCAGGAACCATACAGCAAAAGAAAATGATTTGAATTGCGTTAGCCAACTGATAGGAAAGAAGAATATCTAAGAGACACCTGGGAGTCAGAGGGGCGGAAAGCAAAACAGCGTTTGGCGAGGGCAGAAGAGTAACCCTTGCATGCGGTGGCAAACTGGTCAGCGACGAGACCGAGTTCGGGGGAAGCGGGCAGAGGCAAAGGCTGATAACGGCGAGGATCTTGTGACAGGACTGGAAATCTTCCCAGGGGCTGGGCGGCGAGCCTCCAAGCATGAACTTGAAACGGATGCTGCCGGTCTCCCATGGCTGATGGGTGAAAGGGCTCTTCTGGTGCTCCGAATAGAAGGAACTGATCGAGGAGAGGTTGATCCGGGCGTGGCGCCCCATCATCGCCACGTACGACCGCAGCCGCGAGTGGGGGATCGCAGTTCGGATCCTCTGTCCCCAATTTCCTCTGTCCCTCTGTCCCGAACGTAAAACGACAAAGAAAATCGCGTGCAGCTCACGTGACTTCGCCTCACGTGAAGAAGTCGAACCGCGTCCCCTCGCACACAATTGCCCCGCTTGTGCCCTAAATCCTCGCCGAACTCTCCTTCGCAGGCCATACGCGTGCCCTAAATCTCGAGTGCCCAGCCCCGATGACCCCTCGCCTGTGCCCTCGCGACTCGGCGAACGACGGCGAAATCGCACCCACTCCCCAGCCCCGGCGAAGTCTACTGCTGCCCAGCCCAGCCCCGGCGATCGCGCGCCAAGATCTCGGAGTGCCCAGCCTCGGCGAGCTCCCCCCTTCTCGATCGCGTGCCAAGATCAGCTCCCAAGAGCTCCGCCCTTCTCTCCTCTCCCAGCCTCGGCGTCGGCGCCGTCTCCTGAGGTCGTTCCCCAGCCCCGACGTCATTTTTATCCCTTCGCGTGCTGGCCAGCCCCGGCGTCGGCGTCGGAATCCTGAGGCCCAGCCCCAGCCCCGGTGACATTTTTCTCCAACACCGCGTGCTCCTAGCGCCGATCGCGTGCTCCCAGCGCCGATCGCGTGCTCCCCAGAATATGAAATTGTGTAGTAAATCTCTTCCAAGAATATGAAATTGTGTAAAAACATGCATCGATAAACTTTCATATTTTAAATTTTTTCAATTTTACTCATTCTCATCTCTTCCAAGAAGGTTGATTGTGATTTAGTGGTAAATTGTGATTTCCTATGGATTGTGATAATGCATATGGATTTCATATGGATTGTATTAAAAGTAATGGAGGGATCCAGACTATGATTGCTTTGATTTTGAATTCTCCAATTTTATTGATTGGAAAACTTTTGTTATATTTGGATTTCTGTGGTAATGGGCGTATGGTCTTTTTGATAGCATCAGAATTATAAAACTGTCAGTTTAATGAGGCTAAGGGATAATATAGCGGCCCCGCCTCTATGGTCCCCGCAGGCAACCCTCTAGGCCGGCGACCCTACGGACTTCCCACTAGTGTAGTCAATCCCGGATCGCGGCGCGGCGCGGCCGACCCCAAAAACGCTATAGCGGTATAGCGGATAGCGGGATGACCGTTATTTAAATATCACATTTACATAAGTACATAACACATATAAATGTTCAAACTTCAAATACAAAAAATCCACAATTAAACTCAATCATCTAATAATTTAAAGGCACATATCATACTCTAAAATCATCATCATATATTCATGTTAATGTATAAATAAGAGTCATAAGGCCAAGCAAAAAATAAAAGATGATAGTCAAAGGTAGTTCTCATTCCCAAAAGGCCAAAACTTCTTAAGTTTCTTGGACTATAAAAACTAAAAACATTCTTCCGCTCAGACAATGATCAATCATCATCATCATCATAATAATCTCCCACAACCAAGTTATTTTCGTCACTTTCCCCTCCACTAGAACTAGACTTAAAAATCTCTTCATATTGACCCTCATTCTCATCTGACTCTGTTTCCTCCTCTTCATATTCCTCTTCTTGATCTTGCATAAGCTCTTTCCCTTTCTTTCTTGATAACTTAGAAGTCTTTGCAGCAATAGTAGGAGTAGGCCTCTTTGATTTTATAGCAAGCCTAGTGTTTTAGAGCGGCTCACTAGCACCTACTGCAATAGAAACATCACCCGATGTCAAACCATCATCATCATCAAACACTAATTCATCCTCAGCACCTTCCTTGTCCATTTGTCCAACCAACCATTCATTACATTCATCAACATCACGAAGGACAATTGGATCAATCACATCTCTACAATCAAAGCGCTCTTTGAGATTTTGATTGTACTTGACATACACCAAGTCTTGCAACTTTTGATGCTCAAGCTTGCTTCTTTTCTTAGAATGAATCTGTTACATCACAAATTCAAAATTCAATTAGGCACTAAATGAAACTTTGTAAAGGAGAATAATGTGAAATGTGATAACTAATAATATTTACTTACATGCTCAAAGATGCTCCAATTTCGCTCACATCCCGATGAACTACAAGTCAAACTTAAGACCTTGATAGCAAATTTCTGTAATGCAGGAGTGGATGATCCATAATTCCTCCACCATTCCGCTGTGATTGAAAGTCAATTAATTAGCATTGCTATTTGGCATTTCCTATGTTTATCGATAATCAATAATGAAATACTGAATACTTGTATATCTTAAACTCTTACCGGGAGCAAGTGTGTTCCTATGTTTTATTGCAAACTTTGATCCAAACACCCGATCAGCCCTCTTGTAATAAGGTAACTCCAATACAATCTTGTCAGCTTCCTCTTCATCTCTAACCAATCTCTCAATACATTTATAGAGTCCTTGCATCACTTCTTCATCAAACTCTATCAATTTGTTGCTATAATAAAACTCCGGGTTTAGAAAATGGCCAGCTGCATGCAATGGATAATGAAGTTGTGACTCCCATCTTCTATCAATAATAGCAAAAACATCCTTGTACAACTCTTCTTTTTCTTTGAAAACTTGTTGAATAGTTTCCTTGACCAGATCCATTGCTTCATAAATATATCCCATGGCAGGCTTTTTCTCATTATCAACAAGCCTAAGGACATTGAAAAGTGGCCTCATAACCATAATAAAATATTGCACATCATTCCAAAATGAGGCTACCAATACAATATCATTTGCCCTCTTTCCCTTTACTTCTTTGGCTAATTTGGACTTCAACCACTCCTCTGAAGTGAACATCCTCCTAAGATTGTGCTTCTGTTTGAACAACCTTTGTAAGGTAAGAAAGGTCGTAGCAAACCTTGTCACTCCATGCCTGACCAATTCCATCTTGTTAGTGAACTTTCTCATAATGTTCAAGGCCAATGTGTGGTTGTAGATGAAGCTCACAAGATTTATTCCTCTTGAGATTGTCTTCTTAACTCGAGGAAGCTTTCCAATGTCCTCTAATATCAAGTTCACACAATGTGCAGCACATGGAGTCCAAAAGAGATTCTTCCTCTTAGCTTCAAGTAGTTTGCCTAAGAAGAATCACATTAAATGAAACTAGTTAAGTGATTAATAATCAAAGCAAGTAAAAAAAGCAATTAGACTAAGTTAGCAATTCTTACCGGCCAAGACATAATTACTTCTATTGTCAGATACCACCTGAACAACATTTTGTACTCCAATCTCTTCCACAAATGTATCCAACAACTCAAATACTTTTTCTCCCGTTTTCATGTAAGCAGAACATCAACACTTCTCACAAACATTGTCCCTTCTGGACAATTCACCATGAAATTGATTAAGGTCCTATTCTTCCTATCCGTCCAAGCATCTGACATAATTGTGCATCCAAATTGCACCCATTGATCCTTATGGCTCTTTAGCATGTCTTTCGTAAATTCCAACTCCTTTTTAAGGAGTGGAACTCTCAACTCATGATAACTTGGAGCCTTAAGATGTGGACCATAGTTTCCAACAGCTTCAAGCATCATCTTGAAACTTTTTGACCTTGCAACATTGAATGCAATCCCATTCCTATAAAAAAATCGAGCAATATATTGGATGGTTCTTTCCCTTGCCTCTTTATCACAAGCATCATTGATGCTTGTTTGCCTATGAGCCTTTCCAAGTTTCATTTGTGCTTCACGATTTTTCAAAAGAAGCAAATCCATGGGGCCGCCTTTCACATTATATCCTTTCTTGGGTGTCCTAAAAAAAGACTCAGCTGTACATGAAGGTCTCTTCCCACTTGTAATTTGATGAATTTCTCGTACTTCCTCTTGCTCATCTTCATCTTCTTGCATCTCTGCTAAATATGCTTCCTTCAAAGCAGTTTTCTTCTCTAAAGCTTCTTTAAGAAGTTGTTTTACATCTGGGGGAACCTTTCTACAATAATCAACATCTCCCTTCACACACATTTAGTGTCTTTTGGCTCTAGTGATTCCACCCGTAGTCACTTTTCCACAAAAATCACAAGTAACACTCTTCCTATTATTAATATCTTTCAAACTATTCCATTTCCATGCAATGTCAATATTATCACCAGTGGGTTTTACTAAACCATGTGAAGATGGAGTAGCTCCTTGTGATGATGTCGGCGCCGCCATGACTAGAACTTTCAACTTAGAAATCTGAAACAAATAGAAATATAAAATAAAATAAGGAATCTGTCCAAAATGAAAAAAAAACAACGGACAGAATCTGTTCAAAAAAAAAAGACAGAATCTGCCCCAGAAAATAGAGGACAGAATCTGTCCAAAAAAAAAAAAGGAAAAACAGATTGGAGAGAATCTGAGAAAGAAAGAAAAAACAACAAAAATTGTTTACATGCTCGCTGCTGGAATCGGGAGGTTGCCGTCGCCGGAATCGTCGCAGGAATCGTCGCCGCCGCCGGGAAGAAACAGGAGAAGTCGCAGCAGCAAAACCAGGAGGAAAAACAGCAGTAATGGGTTAAAAACAGGGTTTATTTTTTCCCATATAAGTTTTTTTTAACCTAGGTCAAAGGAGCTGGACCGTCGGGGGCGCGACGAGCGCGTTTGACGCGCGACGCGACGCGCGCGATTGGCGCGATTCCATTCCGCACCGCGACGCGCAGCGTGGAGCGCTGCCCGGCCGCGACGCACCGCGACGCCGCGATCGCGCGATGCGCCGCTATCGACTACCCTGCTTCCCACCCCTGGCAGTTGATTTTTTGCCTTCCCCAGGATTCGAACTCTAGACCCAGGCTTATAGCTCAATTGGTACCAGGATTCAGGAACTTTAGTACTTAGCCTGAAGGTCTAGAGTTCGAATCCTGGGGAAGACAAAAACCCACTGGCCAGGGGTGGGAAGACCCGTAGGGTCTCGGGCCTAGAGGGTTGCCTGCGGGGACCATAGAGGCCGAGATCGCTACATAAAAAGGCGTCTTTTTATGTAGCGACACGGCCCCTCTAGCCCCATCAGGCGGCTCTCTAGGCGGTGCCCTACGATCTTCCCACCCCTGGCAGTGGGTTTTTGCCTTCCCCAGGATTCGAACTCTAGACCTCCAGGCTAAGTACTAAAGTTCCTGAATCCTGGTACCAAGTGAGCAGCTCACTTGGTACCAGGATTCAGGAACTTTAGTACTTAGCCTGGAGGTCTAGAGTTCGAATCCTGGGGAAGGCAAAAACCCACTGCCAGGGGTGGGAAGATCGTAGGGCACCGCCTAGAGAGCCGCCTGATGGGGCTAGAGGGGCCGTGTCGCTACATAAAAAGGCAAATAAATTGTCACGCCCCGAGACCCCAGGAGCCGCTCGTCCAATAGAAAATCGGACAGCACCTCCCCTGTCCAGCGGACAACTTACACATACATACATCATCATAAATCACGTCCACGCAGTTTAAATGGTCTCAGGCCTCAAATCAAGACAGAATATGAAATAAAACTGGGTAACCATACCTGACTGCGGACCGGTCCGACTTACGACAAAAACACAAGGCATAAGGGTCTCACAAAAGTACAACTATACTGCCGTATAGTATGACTAAAACCCAACACCAACACGACAGCGGAAGAAAAACATAGAAAGTACTACCAACAGAAATAGACAAAAAATCCGAAGACATCTCGACGAGTACGCGAACTGGGACAGGCTGTCGGGCACGCTCCAGTCAATCATCCTGAAAAAAAAACAAGGAGCTGCGGGATGAGTCATAGAACTCAACAAATATCTCTTCATATATATACAAGATATTCTAAAATAGCAACAGGGTAATAGACTACCGAAATAAACAGGTATGGGCAGTAATCAGAACAACTGCATAAGAACAATAAGAACTACCATACCAACATAGCAAAGTCGCCAAGACCAGACATGCGGGTCTCCTGTAAGTACATGTCAATCATATGAAGCATCAAGTGAAATCAAGCACAAGTAAGGACAAAATAAGCGAATAAACAAGATGCAATGACATGGTCACCCCTGCCGTCGGTCAGACATCGTCACCTATGTACGGGAGGAAGCTGAGCGGAGGCCACCCTCCGACGTAGGGCTGTGACTGCCGTCCATACTCTGCCATCACTACTCCTGAGCGATCGAGTAGACGGAATGCTGCCGGTGTAACACCCCTACTCCATGGCCTATCCCAGCGAGGTATCCATCAGCCTAAGGTCATCTGTGGAGGACATCTCTGTCTGAGTGCTACCCCTACCCCATGTATATAAATGAGGGAGAGATCTCGCTCTCTTATCTCCTGGTATATGGACTACTCAAGGAGGGACATCTGCCTGCTACCACGCTCCGATTCACTACCCCATGAGTGCATGAGCGGAGCAGCACAGAGCACTCTACCCATACTCCGTCAACCACTAACCCGTGAGTGGCCGTTTGGGTAGGTCAGTATGACTGTTGACCTAACTCACCCAAAAGGGGCCCCTGCTCGACAGTGATGCACAGTGCAGTATGATGCATAACAACGGTCAAATAGCATCCACTATCTAGTCCACCTATATCAACATGATATGCAAGGATCGTGGAACATGCACCATATCCTAAATCCTACAGGTATAGGTATCACATATCAGTTGTGGCACAACCAGCATCGACAAAACAAATGTAATAGTCATGCCACCATTCTATTACTCTATTGCTACACAAGCATATCAAATATATATATATATCTGTGACAATTCTAAAAGAAGAGTCAGAGATACCCGCCTCCAGCGTATAGACCGAATCGGAAAAGAAGCTTCACGTCCTGGTATCCAAAACCAATCAATGTCCTGCATAAATAAAAAACGTCTTAGCTGTGATAGCAATCTAATCTAGATACCGAAATCAATTGGTATCATCCTAATTAGAGTATTCATTTACTTATTCCTAACTAAATGATTACTCTTTGTTTAATCCCAATTCTCAAACTGACACCCAACTCATCCCTGTACCAATCTATACAAGACATAGGATCAAAAGGAAACCACCTACAAAACCTCACGGCAGACCCCAGATCAACATTCCCAAACAAATCAAGAACAGGGCTCACAACAATCTCCAATCAAAGGTTCCATGACACCGCTTCAAGAACAGCAAATCACAAACATAGCCATGAAGAACCGACTTGACAGATCTAACAAATCGATTGAAATATCCATCCAACTTCCCAATTCTCACCCAAATTCCAAATAATACTCAATCAATCTAAAACAAGAGGAAAACATAAACTAAAGATGATTAACATTTCCTTCATCCAAACAACCAATCGCAACACCTAACCCGAGAACCAAACACACGGTAGAACACCAAGATCAGACTTAACCGATCGAAGAACAATTTCAAACAAGAACTGAATTCAACCAAACCTACTCCAAGAACACCTCATGGCAGTAGACAAAAATCAACCGTTCCAACACAGATCGAAAGAACCAACCACCATCTCACAGCAACACAAGCATACAAAACTCTCCAATTCAACAATGATCACCAATCAAAGAAATCGAAGAACCCTACAGATTAGAGAAAAGCTTACCTCAGATCACACACCCGAATGCCTCTGCTCAGATCGCTCAAGGAAAGAAATCGCCACAATAGTCGTGCCCTAGGTCCCAAAACCAACCTCTGAAATCGCTGACCCGAGCCCTGTTGCCGTCCGGCGAGGAACCGAGGGCGAGGAGGGAGAATCACCCGAGATCGTTACTGCCGTCGTTCCCTCGCGTGCGCTCGGCGAAGAAGAAGGCGAGTCGGAAAGGAAAAGGAAAGCCAATTCACGAAAAAGGGAAGGAAAAGCATCGAGCCTTTTAAGGGATTCGGCCGAAGACTCTGGAAAGGAAAAAGGAAATTAATTAATGGCTGGTCTTTTTGCAATTTGCCCCTCTGGTTTGGCCTATTCGACATAGGCCCTTAAGTTTAGAAATTTTGCATTCTGATCCCTCTATTTCCCGTATTTTAACAGATAATTTGGTTATCACAGAGCACGGAATTAAAGAAATGGCTCTACAAGAACTGATTTATATCTATTAACTGAGGGAAGATCAGAGAATATTCAGTTCAAGTTTTCAGATGTGGTTTACAGGGATGTCTGGTTTTCAGTGATGTTGGTATTGTTTCTCTTCTGAAATCTGGTATGAGAAGCTCGCATAGATCTGATATGCAGCGTTTTCTTCTTTACAAATGCCACTGAATGAAGTTATTTATGTTCTGGATTTGCTCATGCTGATAGCTGTTATATGTTTACTTATGACAGTTATGGTTGTTCTTGTTTACTGAATGGAAATGCTGTGATGAATTTTGAGCTAATTCTGATGTAGCATTTTGTCTCAACAATGCCTAATGTATGATGTCATACTATAGCTGATCCACGATATGGCTGTCTAAAAAGACTGATATGCTTGTTCTTGAAACTGAAATGGATATTTGTGCCAATTTCTGATACGTAGCAATATCTGTTGTATGTTCATTGTTCAGGGAGCGATACAGAGCCAGAACTACAGATTTTCTAATAGTAGTGACCTGGGAGATGTTCAGAACAGGTGGTTGTTAATTCAGTAGCTAATTTTGATCTTTTTGTTTATTTTATGGATTCTGCCAGGAGATTTGTTTGGGCTGATTGAATGTCCTTGGCTGTTTTACTTGAATGATCGTATTGAAATCTGGTATGCAATGCAGAGTGGTTTCTTTTTGTGTGAAATTCTGACAGGCTGCAAGGTTGTCTAGAAAATAGATTGGAGGAAGAAGAGGATATGGCCTTATTGCTTTATTCCGGAGATGCAGCTATCTGAAAATTGGAATGTAAATGCTGCATTTACTGATAAGAGATGAATTCTCTTCCGAAAGCTTGTGTTTTTCTGAGATATGCTGTGAACCGAGTGCCAATTGTTCCTATAACTGTCTATGTGCCAAATGCACTTGGAAGTATCATTTTGGGATAAAGATGCGTTGATCTTTGGGGATAGGTGATATTTCTTGTTTATGGGATTATCACCAAAAAAGTTATGAATATATCAAGACGGTCCATTATTTCTGGTGCTGGAAAAAGGAATTTTTTTTTAAGAAGGCTGTTTTGTAAAAATTTCTCTTTTTTATCTTTTAACTATAAAATAGAATGTTTTCCTTGTAATTCTATATTAGAAGGTCAGGTTTGACCCCCTTCTAATATGGATTTTTCTTCTTCTTGAAATAAGATTCTTCTCTTTCTCAAAAAAAAAAAAACCCCTAGATACATTTCATCAATACGAGTAACTGGATTTTGAGTCCAAGGAGAAAACCCCATAATGATTTGGTAAATACAAAAGGAATGTCAAGCACAGAAACAACTAGACAGAATAAATACAACCTTTGCTCGAAGAATCCAATAGCCAGAAGAGCACCATCTTTCTGGCGATATGTCTTACGTTCAATAGGTTCCTTTTATGAAGTGAATAAACTTTTGTAGGTTCCCTTTGTCGCGCTTTCTCACTAATTCACTCACAAAGTCTATGCCTGATGTTCGAGGACTGTACAGATCTTCCAAAATATCTGGATAACATATATGAAGAACAGAAATGCTATTCAGAGATTGTAGTTCATATAATCAAAACCGAGTGCAAAAAAGGAACCCGAGCTCACCATAGCCCTTTCTAACATACTCATGTGGATCTTCTGCCCATAGATTTTGATCATTGTCATTGAAACACATTAGAGGGAAGATAATCTCAAAAAGAACAATATCAAGTTGTGGCTGCAGCAATTGACACATGCTGTTCTTTGATATACTGCAGAGGATCAATGTCATTGATATAATTCATGAGATCAAGTAAATTAGAAAACATCCATGAGGAATTCAGCATTAGTAGCCTATGCAATTAGAAAACATCCATGAGGGATTCTAACAAGCAATGAAAACATCCACAAGTCATATTATACACTCAAACTCAGCGTTCCAAATTAGATTAAAGTTCACAGAGTATGCCACAGAGCATGCTTCCAAACTCAGCGTTCCAAATTAGATGAAACTTGGGCAAAGAGGTCCTTTCGATATGCCAATACAAACTTCCATTCCATGGTGCATGCCTAGTGGTCTAAAACCTCAAAAGGCTCCAAGCAGCAATCAACGACGTCGGGAGTGGTAGGGCAATTTCAGTAGGAGTTACAGTTCGTCTCGCAGAGAGGCTAGGCACCGGCTCGCGGGGGGCTGATCTTGGCACGCGATCGAGAAGGGGGGAGCTCGCCGGAAGGGGAGAAGGGCGGGGGCTAGGGAGCACGCGATCGGCGCTGGGAGCACGCGATCGGCGCTAGGAGCACGCGGTGTTGGAGAAAAATGTCACCGGGGCTGGGCTGGGCTGGGCCTCAGGATTCCGACGTCGACGCCGGGGCTGGCCAGCACGCGAAGGGATAAAAATAACGTCGGACTGGGGAACGGCCTCAGGAGACGGCGCCGACGCCGAGGCTGGGAGAGGAGAGAAGGGCGGAGCTCTTGGGGGCTGAGCTTGGCACGCGATCGGGAAGGGGGGAGCTCGCCGAGGCTGGGCACTCCCAGATCTTGGCGCGCGATGGCCGGGGCTGGGCTGGGCAGCAGTAGACTTCGCGGGGGCTGGGGAGTGGGTGTGATTTCGCCGTCGTTCGCCGAGTCGCGAGGGCACACGCGACGTCGAGGCTGGGTACTCGGGATTTAGGGCACGCGTATGGTCTGCGAAGGAGAGTTCGGCGAGGATTTAGGGCACAAGCGGGGCAATAGTATGCGAGGGGACGCGGTTCGACTTCTTCACGCAAGGCGAAGTCACGTGAGCTGCACGCGATTTTCTTTGTCGTTTTGCGTTCGAGACAGAGGGACAGAGGGAATTGGGGACAAAGGATCCGAACTGGGGGATCGGGCCGTCCACAGGGAGCACCGCCACCCGGATCGTGGAACCTGTCTCGATGCTTACACCCGGGTCCATCACGTCGCGTCAAGGAAGCCGGCGGATGACAACGACGGGTCGCTGCCGAGTATGGATGATTATTCAGTTAAAACTGTACCGAGCCAAATCGAATTCATCAAAAATCGAATAAATCTATATTTTCTAAAATAATCGAACCGATCGAATTTCTTAATAAAAATTAAAAAAATTGACCGATAAAATATCAGTTAATTCGGTAACTGATTTAACTAAAATTTTAAATTTTTATTCGATTTTAATGAAAACATAAGATTTTATTTAATTTAATTATTTTTTTAAATAAAAAAATAATTAAATTAATATTCTTATTCGATTTATTCGGTTTAACCGAATTATAAAATTCAAAACCGAAACCGAACTAAATTAATTAAAACCCGAACCGAATTTTGAAAAAAAAAACCGAAAACCAAATTAACCGAACTAAATTTCAGAATTCGATTGGTTCGGTTCGATTAATACGATTTTTCCGAATTTTTGCTTACCCTACTACTAGGGACGAGATCGCTAGACCTGACTCCTACGCGAGCCATAGGAAGGAACCCAACTTAACACTAGAATTTAATTTAATTTATTTTTATTTTTAAAAAAATTAATGAGATAGAGTAACATCGAATTTCAGGCAATCAACTTGCCCCAACGAAAGTTTCTAAATGACTCTTAGAATAAATTGAAAATCGCTCACAGCTGAGGATCCAAAAGTCCAACATCCCAAAGTTCACATCCCATTTTAAAAAAAAAATTCTACAAAATACATTGTAACTAAATATCATCTAAAAATTGAATCACGAATATTTAAAATTATAATTAACCATCCTTCGCTGTAGCATAACCTAGAACTATTTTATTTTTATTTAAAGTTCATAGGATGATATTCGTCAAAATTTACCAGAATTTTTCTTATCTTCTTTTATTTCTTATCTAATTTTACCATTATTTAATTTATAATAATATGATACTTTTATCGGATAAAAAACTGGTAAAGAGCTGTTTGTTTCCGATATCAAAATCAAATACCTTCACGGCAAACTTACTGCCCTTGTACTGAACAAGGATTTGCACTCGTAACAAATGGCATGTTCATAAACAAGCTACAGAACGACCGCGACATATTTTCACAGACAATCTACACTAGCGCACTTGTTGCAATTTCTGCTGAATATACTCTCTATGATAATGATCCTGATGGAGGCTAGGAATCATTTTGTTGATGTCCCTTCCTTTGCCAAGTTGGTTGGTTGGTTGCAGATTTTTCAAATGGCAAATCACCATGGTACCTGATCTGAGTTGTTTAGGAAGTTGGTTTGCACGGTCGAGCAGCCCATAACGAACTAAGGGCACGAAGGCGTTGGAAGTAATCGCCTAGAGCAAGCAAACCTCGTGCCGCCTGACGGGTTGTGAGGATGGTGTGCATCTGCTGCAAAGTTTGCTGTCTGAGGAGATCGGCCTGTATTAAAATTTAGGCAAGGATGAGTGATGTTCAGCGTAATATTGGAAAGCAATTCTAACAATTTAGCGAAAGAAAAATGCTATGTTCAGGAAAAAATTTCAAGAAGAACCTCAAGAAATGACGTGACATCACAATTTTAACGATCCCCGACGGATTCACCATGCCTCCCAGAGTATAATTTGATTCGAGACGGCCTCGATGGTGTCCGGGCGATAATCGGACGTATGCATATAAAATACCACGTCATTCCTTAAGGTTTTTATTCAGTTTTTTTCTTGAGCGTATCAGAGCTCTTGCGAAAAGGTCAAATATATTATAGTGTGAGAGGATAAGCAGTTTTTCTGTTCCGGTTTTACACAGAGACAAACTACGGCAGACCAAATGAGAAATGGTGAAAAAACTAACTAATGTAAATGGCAATGCAGATTCCAAACTCCAGAATTGGTTTAAAAGTTATAGGAGACGTTAAAAGCTTACTACTACAAAAAAAACAGAGTCTCAAATAGAAGAAAAAAGTTGATGACATTGAGTATCATGAACTCCAACAAACACCTCATTAAAAAAAAACCATATTTTCATCATTTTAAATCTACTGTATTGTATTTCTATCATTTCGAATCTAAATTCAAGAACATGTTTAGCGTTCAATACCATTTCAGGGAATATGTGGGACACATACACTCCCGCATGCAAAGATTTGCATAGGTATGATGGCCAAGTTCAAGTAATATAGCACTAGACAACTAAATTTGATGTTGATAAGATACTCTGAAGCATTGCCCTGATGAATTATATCAACTTTAAAGAAGATACAAACTGACAAATCATCAAAACAGGAAATTTATAAATTAAAAAAAGGATAAGATAATTAAAAATATATTGGCAGAATTGTTGTGTCACCTGGTTCAGAAAGCTTACAAGAGCCTCCAACTTTCTCATGGCATTTGCCATTTGTCCCATGTAACTTGAAACACAAGATGTGCCTAAGGGGTCACATTTTAGAGTTTCTGAAAGATTTTGCTGAAGTTTTTCCAATCCTTGAGACAATGCATCTTCAGCTTGGATTGTTGAGGTTGCACAGATTGTGATTGCAGGGTTGTGCAAGGACAAGCACAGTGCATTTTGGGTTGATCTGACAGAGGATCCTGGAGATGTGGAATATGTGGACCTAGTTTAGATCATTATATACTTTCTGCAGTCCATGCTACATTAGAATAGTCACTGTGCACTTTCAAGGAATCATGATTTTCATGCAGGTGTTGAAGTAGAGCTTGCACATGCAAACTTAATGGTAGCTAGAATTCTTTCCAAATAATTCAATCACCTTTAGAAGCTCTGAGGGCCTAAATCCACCAATCCAAAGAAAAAATCTTTCAGTGGATGTTCTCCACATGCCAGACATAAGATAGAAGATGTCAGATTTAGCAGCAATGGCTTTAATTTGGAAAAGATTGTCATAGTGTCTCATTCCACTCTCTACAAGGATGTGAAGCTCTAAATCGGATACATTTGCTTGAAGTGCAGCTCTCAGTTCACATGTTTGTCGATTTTGTTCTTCAACCCAGTGTCCATATTCCATTTCAAAAGCAGCAATCCCTGTAAAGCAAACATGAATTGCACCTTTAGGTAATAGGTACTAAGAAATTAAAATATCTTTTCATCACATAATAACCCATCCAAAGAATCAAAGGAGACATAAATCTGAAACAAACCTGCTTTACCATTCAAAAGAGTTATGCCACACAAGGGTAGGCAAATCATGAATTTATAATGAGTTTAATATTAGAAGCAGAGGATGCAATATCTTGCAAATGGAACATGAATTCAACTATGCAATATTTTTTATTGTGACACAACCTGCCCAAATAAGAGAATTAACACTAGAATGTCATAATCTCCTCCGCATAGGGTTTCATGTCCATGTCAACACACCAAAGTCCAACTCACAATCAAGAATCATCCCTATAATAGTAATTGCCCTCATACTCAACCACCTTGTCTAGCATAAGCTTGCTCAATATAAAGTATGCCATAATTTAACCAAATTAGAAATTCATCAAACTTACTAGGCAAAGCCACATGCTCTAATTGCCTAAGAACAAATTGCAAGTAGTTTACTCATTAGTCCATAAGCCTCTTAAATTGGACCATAACTAGACATCTAGGACTAAATCAAGGCATTCCATTTTGTCAGCATAACGTCTAAGAGCACTAAATCTATATTACAAGTTTCTATGCTATTTCATTATATTCAATAAATGGTAAGTTTTTCATCCAACTCATATCATGGCAAACATTTTAAAAGATGGGTCCAGGGAACAGTATGCATAATTCAATCAAGTATTAGCATTAGTTTAAACTTGGGAAGGAATAACAACAAAACCAAGCCATATGCCACTAGGTGGGGTTGGCTGTATGGATTCTTCTACGTTATTGGACTCTATCTCAACTTGCAAAAGTGCAAGAAGAAAGTGCAATTTTTATCTAATGATGCTAAAAGTGTAACAAAAAAATTAACCACAGTATGATTCAGTATAAACTAAAAGATCTAGTGAACTATGAATCTCTGATACTAGAACTCTTCCATCACTCCCGCACCTATGAAAGGCATTCAACATCCAATATGGACATAGAAATGCCTGATATACAATGTGCCAAAACTTTAAAAAAAAAAAGGAACAAAGAAAGATCTCAGATGTATAAGTTCATGCCATGCCATGCTAGATACTTGTATGTAGCATTATCAACATATTGGCGCAAAATAGTTATTTCAAGAATTGTTGAGATTTCTTTTCCTTGATGTTCCAGTAGAAGAAGAGAAGAAAATGGAAATCACATAGTACCTATATTGACACTTCCAGGCACACCAAGTGTTGACCCTTGCAAATTCCCACCTAATGTGTACACACCCTGTAGTAAAGCAACAATTTGTTCATCTGCTGACATGGCTAAGATAAAGATCTCTGCTCATTATAAAGGTGTAGCACTTATACCAAATGTCTGGCCTTATCAACCTCCTGTTCTAGTTGGGCGAGTTTTAAACGGCTTGACTCAAGCTGTTGAACATAAGCCTGCCAAAGAATGTATTCAAAGATCAGCATATTAAACCTGATTTTGATAGTCAGTTTTAAAAAATCACCTTGTTAAGATACCTTTTTCCGCAGTCGGCTTTTTCGAGCAGCCTCTCGATTTTGTGCAAGTCGTCTCAATATCTATAAACATCACCAAGAAGTACATAAGTGTTACTAAATGCAATCTCTACATCAGAAAGTCTACTTAATGATCAAAGTTGAATGTGGTTCATTTATATGATTGGAGCTTCATGTAAGAACATGAATTTCTGATCAAATGCAAACACTCATAACAAAACAAGAAGCAATCACATATTTTGAACATAAACCTTTAAGGCAATTAAGTCAAAAATTCAACCAGCTTGAAATAATTATCATTCAGTTTATAAGGCATCTCAAACCACTGACTGTTGGGATTTCATAAATTCAATTGGGAAATGTTCCTGTTTGATGTAGAAAATCCTTAACATAAGTTCATTGTAGTAAAGCAACATATATTCTCTATTCTGGTAGTCTATCTAGAATTTTCCTACATTTCATGCTTACCATTTTAAGAGAAGATGCAGAGAAGATTAATTAAATCTGAGTATCATATTTAAACTTAATAATTGATATACACTACAGTCTGGAACAAATATGTGTTATCTTATCCCATTGGTGATGACTAATTAAATTGCTTCACAGATTAAGTTCCACTGAAATATAAATTCACTTACTGCGTATGACATGAGTCTTTCAAGAGGTTAGGATAGATCATATAACCTGACACATTATACAAACTTTTATTTGTAGCAGTAACTAGGACATCGAAGATCTTAATGGGAAGGAAATATTCTACTTTCTACATGAATTTACAGCATAAAAACCACAGTAAAAGGACAAAGGTAACAATTATTGATGTCATGTTAGTCAATATTGTGAGAAATAGACAAATAAAACTACCGTCGAATTAGATAGGAGTAAAAAAATCTCACAAGAAGTTCAATATTTTACTCACCTTATCTGAAGGCTTGTTTTCTTTCTGATCAAACTTCTTCGGTTTTCCTAGTGCTTTGTTAGGAATATCTTCTAGCTACATAAGAGTACAATATCTCTAATCAGGACAAATGCTGAAATTAGTGAAAGCTCTAGTTCAACAAGATAGATTTGTCACAGACATCAACCAAACAGTCAATTCGCATAGCTGCTTCCAAAACTGTTGAGGCACATGTATTTTGGCTACTATCAGCTTTGAAGGGGTCTTCCCACATGCCAGTGTGGTGATTTTCTTGATACATGCCCATCCTACTTGAGGTTTGAAATGGAGATATAGAACCCCTACTGTTTACACTGAAAGGATAAGGTTACTTCAATTGAATGCACAGGAATCAGAAGTCAAAAAATTTATTGATTAAAGAAAGTAGTTATTAAAGGCAAAATGTTTGATACATTGTATCAAAGTTTTTCTTTGTGCCAATAACAGTATATATAAGGGACACTAACGGACCTTGATAATCCAGTAACGCAACGCTCCCTTGACTCCTGTGGCTAAAAAAAAAGGTGAAACGTTCGCCCCCGCCAGCCGACCCCAAGACCAACATGGAGAAGGTAAATCACGGTGACTGAGAAGGAAAGAGGTTGGGGAAGATACTTTTTATACAGGGTGCAGAGATTTACGCCCCACCAGCCTCGTAGCTCGAACTTAAGACTTTTAGTGGCAATCTACCAACCTCTTACCATCTAAGCTATGCCTGCGGGGGTGCTCCCTTGGCTCCTGTGCTTTATAGCAATTGGTTATCCTATAAGGTAATTATCCGTTTATATAATCTTCATTTTCCGTGTAAAAAATTATCAGGATTCAAGACATATCCCTAGAATGTCCCCAATCAACATACTTCGAGATTGTGTCATGCTAGAAGCCTTCGTATAACTAAAAAGGTATATTAGATTAGTTTGTCTCGTAAAACTATATAGCTTTCTAGGGTATGCTAATCGTGTATCTTCTTCGCTCTTCTTTGACAACCATTCAAAAAGCGACCTCCAGGGAGATATTCTCGTAAAACTAAGATGAAATAAGAGCGCGAACAGAAGAAATAATCAAGTATAAAACACAAGAACGCTGCAGAACTCAGAGCACGGATAGATTTCTGTTCAGGCTTTGAAACGCAACTCGAAATCACAAGAAACATCATATTCTGACTCTACTCTGCTTCGCTGACAAAAATTTATCTAGAATGAGTACTAAAAGAAGAGTCTTCTTTCTGTCCCTTTTTTTTTCACTTCAGACTTAACGAAGGAGAGGAAACAAAACAAAAAAAAAGGATCGTTCCCGTCCAACGAAGAGATTCCGAATTCGCACATACAGAAGCACCAGGGAAACAAGCATATCACCTCAAGAATGTGGAACGGTCAAAACAGTGCTCTAACCTTGAGATCAACTGAAACGCCTTCTTTCCCCGCCAAACCAGTTGCTCGGAATGAATCGTACAGCCCTAAACCCGAAGGCCGGTGGGGAAATTCCGCGGCCGCCATTTCCTCCCTCCCCGCCCCTTTGCCAAAGCCTCACTCTACGAAAGAGAGAGAGTGAGAGAGGAGGAGGAGAAGCAGACTAGGGGACGGAAGTGGAGATTCCCGGAGGTCGAGTTCCGTCCCTTCTCAGTTCTCCACCGTTATTTTTTAATGGTGGGTCGCGGGAAAGAGAATGAGCCACAGCTACGCGTCTCGTTACCCTGCTCCGTCCGGTCGTGACGCCAGCGACGCTGTCGCGCACAACTGCGGTGCACTTACCTCCCCCAATGCACCGAGAACTTTTCGTTTGGGGAAAATATAAAAAGGGGCAGTTAATTTTCATTGCCTTTATTTTCAGTATCATTAAAAAATATATCCATTTTAAAAATATTAAAAATATTTTATATTTTAAATATATATTTATTCCACACTGGTATAACAGTGTGGGTGCAATTAATTTTAGCCAATACTTCTATAATATTACTCAAATAAAAATACTTATAAAATATAAAGCATCTTTTTAATATTTTTTCTTAAAATATAATACATTTTTAATATTTTTGATTTTAATAGAATACATTTCATAATATTTCTTAATACTAAATGAATATATGTTACATCACTGTGTGAAATATTTTATATCTTCACTCTCAATGGGAAATAATTCAGTGCAACGAGAACTAAAATAAAATTGATGATTTCAAAATTAGATTTTTTTTATTATTTTGAAAATTTATGGAAACAGTGAGAAAAATATTGAATAGTTGATGGGTGAATGTTGAAATTCAGAGAACTAAAGAAAAAACAAGTGAAAATTGCTCACCATGTTTCTAAATGGTGCATGTTGTTTTCATAGCAGCCAACGTAAAACTCCATTATTGTATCTTGTTGTTGATCCTTGCAAAGGTTGACGGCTTTGTCACAATACTGATAAGACTTCAATCAGCTCCCAACTCCGTGCTCCATACTTCTCTTTACACACACACACATGAACTGTAAAAGAAAGCATTCTCTTCATCCAAATCCACTTCTTGCTCAAACATAATCATATAAACAAGATGATAGAATGATATGCATGGACTAGGAACGAGCCATACCTCTCTTTCTTTGTCAAGAAATTCCAAGCCTAATTAATATTCAGACAGATGGAAAGAGTAGTTAGGGCTAACACTCAAAGTTAGGAAGGAAGGTGTTAAATGGAGTAGCATGAAGAGATAAGCTCATGGTGGACATTGCTTTTACTAGGTGCCATCCACTAAACCTTTTGGGTGATTATTAAAAGTGGCTTGGAAAATGATGAAATATTCAGAAGTAGACTTAGGCACAGTAGAATGAATATGATGATGAAGATATTTTTTTGGGGGCCAAACTTTCAGTACTGAAGAGAGCTCAATTATTCGTGCCCTCCTGAGAAACTTTTCATACAGGTGATGTCCTAAAATACTTAAGCTCTAAGAATTCTACTCCTTGCATCTTTAAGATTTTGTCTTTTATCACCTTTAGCTTTTCCTTGGTGGCCATCTCCCTCCTCACCCTACACCAATTTCATATGTTATCCTTGATTTTTCAAGTGTATTAATTTCAGAAATGTGTGGTTTTGATTTCACTGAAATATAAATGAAGCCAGTAACAGTTTCAAGGCAGATCAAAGTGGCATTAACTAATCTTACTGTCCTTTGGGTTTCTGAAACGCAGTTATGATAGTGGAATATTAATGCCCTTTCACTGATTAGATATGCATGTTTTTTCTTGCCCATGGATCTTCTTTAATAAGTAAATTTACTGATCTTTTTATCCACTCTCACCTTTATTGATGTGTTTTACAATTAGAAAATTGATTTGCATGAGATTATTTTGTATACTCTTAAATGGTGGAGGCTTATGCATGCATATCAGCATATATACAGAGGCAAAGTGCAATGTTACTTGGAAAAGCATTGTAAAGAGGAGTGCAAGGATAATATAAGAAAAGATCGTGATGACCATGATTCTTGCATGGATTGGCAATGAAAATAAGTTTTTTTTTTTATCTGCAGGTTTGCTGAACAAACATCATGAAACATTACTGTTCAAAGAAAAAGATCGATCCACTTGTAGTCCTGCAGTATTAAATTTGACCATCTTTAATTAGGAAATACATAAGACAGTACCATGGGCGCTAACGATTAAGAGATTCTATCCCTTACAGCTATATATTTGACTACAAGAAATTATCAAACTATCAAATTCAGAAAACAAATCAACAGTCCAAAAAATATCTTACGCATAATAAAAGGATGATTCACGCAATTAGGATTGGTGATTGAAAGCTAGGAAGAAGCTAGGCCACCAGTGGATAGAATTAAGATTTATTCTTGTGTGAAATCTTATTATGTGTTATAATTATGATATGTAGCATTTGTTTGGTGGCGTCGTCCGAGTAAGCCGGAAGGATGCAAATTGATATAATTTCATTGAGGCTAGTGTTGGTACACTATCTCCGTAAAACGATATTGCTCCACTACAAGTGCTCACGGATAACAATAATTCGTTTCTCAAGATACAACGACGATGTCTCGAAATAGCAGCACTATAAATTTCGAGACTAGCGAACCTTCTCGTAGGCTTTTTGGACTCCGGATGCACACGGTTTCCCAAGATACAACGATGATGTCTCGAAATGGCGGGTGGCAGGTTCGCAGGTGAGAACATCTGCTCATCTGTGAGAAGAGACTACTTGTGTTTCTTTTTAATTCTATTAATACAGGAACACATATAAGGAAATAATCCCTTCGAAAATTTCAGATGTGGGACAAATTCTCATCTACTTCCTTTTATGCAAATTTTGGGCTAACTTTAAAAAATTAATTTCTCATTCACCCGTAATCGGTTTTGATCAAATTAATAGTCTAAATTCATCTACGTGAAACGTAGATTTCATTTTTGAAGTCAATTCTGACTTTCATCGATTGATGATACCTCGATTTTTCTTTGCAAAATCATATTTGATCTTAATTATTTTAAGCATCAAATATCCAATAGTATTTTTCTTTCCTAATTAGTGTTCTTTTGTCATCTCATTGGCCTACTATGCCACCCCAATGACCCAACTCGCCTTTTGTCGCCATCA
Organism: Boesenbergia rotunda; assembly: GCA_024364735.1. Taxonomy (NCBI): domain Eukaryota; kingdom Viridiplantae; phylum Streptophyta; class Magnoliopsida; order Zingiberales; family Zingiberaceae; genus Boesenbergia; species Boesenbergia rotunda. Next base: position 437,608 of record JAGFNQ010000723.1, on the reverse strand, counting down.
ACCTCGAGCATCATCACCTTTGTCGTCATTTAGAGATTCACCATTAAGTTGCGCTACTCCACCATTTCCTACTAATAGCCCGATGACTTCATTGGTACTCACTCTTGTGGCATCTTTGTCTTTGATTGCCAATCATCATTTTCATATTGATCAATGTATCAATGGATCACTTCGTCCCTGGCTCCACCTCCACTGATGTTATTTACATGATCTACAGAGCTGGAAATTAAATCTGCTAGATAGGAATCTATAGTTTTTCTATATTGTAGGTCATCGATGTGTTTGGCTCACGAGGTTTACGCAGAATTTGATGGGTACACATAGCCGTACCCGTACTCGTACCCCTACCCCAAGCTTCACGTACGACTGTTATCTGTAATTAATTACAGTAGCTAGGCTGCATGCATGGCATGGATTGCGATCCGAATGCATCGGCTTGAGGACGTGCACTTCGACTTGCGTCTCGTGCATAGACGAAGCGACGAGCTAGGCGACTGCGCGCAGCTGAAAATCCCGCTGCTCATCAGTCCACCTTCGCTGCCACCGAAGCCCATGCACATTGATTGTTCCTTGCTTTGCCGTTCCAGGAGACCAGGAGCTACCATCTACAACTTACAAAAAAAAACATATATATTTTCTTTTTTTCACTTTCACCTTGTGGGGTTTAGGAAATCTTATTCCCGATAGTTCTGGGGAAAAACGGGAATCTATAAAAACAAAAAAAAAAATGATCGAACGCGAGTTGGTAAATTTTCAAAACACTCATTAGACTTTTAGAATGATCGAACTTTCCGTTCTATTCCTCCTGCTTGTTGGAAGAAAAAAAATAGAAAAAAAGTTTGGTGAAAGAGGAAAAAATAAGAAAAAACTAAATAACCCCAACTTGTATTTATTCATCAAAAGGTTCTATATTTATAGGTTTTAGTGGATAATCACTAACTCCACATACATTAAATCTAGACACTTTTTTATTTTTCCACAAAACTTTATCCATATCTATAATTACACATTATCTATCCATGATTTATCAAGTCATCAAATTCTATTCCTATCTACTAACTTTATTTTATCTACAAATTATTTTTTATCCAGAATTAAGTTTAATCTCCAATATCCCCTCTTAAACTTGATTTTGCAACTCCAAACAAATTTCGCATCTTGATAAAGTCTTCAAATTTGAGTGGCTTGGTAAAGATATCAGCAACTTGATCTTGACACTTTGTATATTCCACTTGCACGTCTTTTCTCATAATGCACTCTCTGATATAGTGATAGCGCGTATCGATGTGCTTGCTTCTTTCATAGAAAATTGAATTTTTTGCTAGTGCTATTGCAGACTTGTTATCAACTCGAATCTTGGTTTCATCTTGTTGTCGTAAACTTAGCTCATTCAACAAATTTCTGAGCCAAATAGCATGACAAACACATGAAGTTGCAGCCACATACTTGACTTCACAGGTAGAAAATGTGACGACGATAGGTTGCTTCTTCGACATCCAAATGAAGCAGTATCTCCCATAAAGAATACAAATCCTCTAGTACTCTTTCTGTCATCCATATCTCCACCCCAATAACTGTCGCTATAACCTTCAAGTTTGAAGTTATTAGATGATGAATAAAACAACCCAAAATCTATTGTACCTTTGATATAGTGCAAAATTCTTTTAGCCATTTTAAAATGAGTGGTAGTTGAAGACTCCATGTAACGGCTAACAAGTCCAACATCATAAAGAATATCAGGCTTTGTGCATATCAAGTATCGTAAGCTTCCAACCAAGCTCTTGAAAAAAGTTGGATTAACTTTTTCTCCTTCATCATGCTTTGCTAGCTTAACTCCGCATTCTACTGGAGTATTTATAGGCTTACTGTCATTCATCTTGAACTTCTTTAGTGTCTCTCTTGCATAACTTTCTTGTGAGATGAAAATTTCATCTTCCCTTTGGTTAACTTGGATGCCCAGATAGTATGCCATGAGCCCAATATCAGTCATCTCAAACTCCTTAGTCATCTCTTCTTTGAACTCCCCAAACATTCTTGGATTGCTTCCCGTGAGGATCAAGTCATCGACATATAGGTAGACAATTAAAATATCTTTGTCCGTATTCTGAATGTATAGTGCATGTTCATAAGGGCATTTGATAAAGTCTTTCTCTTGTAAGTACCTGTCTATCCAACTATTCCAAGCCCTTGGTGCTTGCTTTAGCCCGTAGAGAGTTTTCTTCAACTTTAGAACTCTATCTTCTTGTCATTTAACTTCATAACCTCATGATTGTCGAATATAGACTTCTTTTTTGAAAATTCCATTTAAGAAAGTAGATTTTACATCCGTTTGATGTATTCTCCACCTATTCTGGGCAGCTAATGAAATTATTAGTCTAACAATTTTTAATCGAGCAACGAGAGCAAATATCTCATCATAGTCAATGCCAGATTTTTTACTGTAGCCTTTTGCCACCAATCTTGTTTTGTATCTTTCAACTTCACCTTTGATATTCTTCTTAATTTTATACACCCACTTCACACCAATCGCCTTATGCCCTTCAGGAAGTGGAGTTAACTCCCATGTACCATTCTTCTTGATTGCCTTGATCTCTTCATCCATCGCATCTTTCCACTTTTTACTCTTTATAGATTCTTGGAAATCCATAAGCTCGCAATTGGCAAAGAGACAAAATAGAGTAAGATTGTCTAGATTTTCAGTTACCTCATCAATGCCATGTAAGCTCCTATAGCGTGATACTCTTTCACTTGAATTTTCACTTGAAGTTGATGTAGATGAATTTTCTTGAGTAGTTGAAGTTGATATTACTAGTGGAGTATTAGTAGGCTCCTCTGTTGTTTGCTCTACCCTTGGTTGCTCCACATTTTCTTCTTCAAAGTATGGGAAGAAGCTGTAACATTCATTTGAAGACTCCCAATTTCATTCTCCTTCTTCATCAAATACGACATCTCGGCTGACGATTGTCTTTCCAATATCTGGATTGTATAGCTTATACCCCTTTGAGTTAGTATTATAGCCAATAAAAATGAGCTTCTTACTTTTATCATCTGGTTTGCTTCTTGCTTCGTCAAGTACATGAACATGGATTATACTTCCAAAAACTCTTAAATGAAAAATCCTAGGCTTCCTTCTGCTCCATAATTTTTATGGTGTCTTGCCCCCACATACTCCTTATTGGTGATCGATTGGATAAGTATACTACACATGCAACCGCTTCTGCCCACAGTTCCTTTGGAAGCCTCTTACTTTTGAGAATACTCCTTGTCATGTCAAGAAGGGTTCGATTTTTTCTTTCTGTCAATCCATTTTGTTGAGGAGATCTTGGAACAGTTAACGGTCGTCGTATTCTGTTGGCTTCACAGAATTCTTGAAATTCTTTTTAGGTAAATTCTCCTCCTCAATCAAATCGCACAGGTTTTATCTCGAGACTGCTCTCCTTTTCTACAGCAGCTTTAAATTTTTTGAATATGTCGAAGACCTCCAATTTTTGCTTCAAGAAATACACCAAAGTTTTTTTGAGAAAAATCATCTATAAAAAAATGAAATAATTACTCTTAACCAATGAACTTGGTTTTATTGGACCACAAATATCTGTGTGTATAAGTTCAAACAGATTTTGGGATCTTGAACTTGACTAATTTGGAAAACCTTTTCTAAATTGTTTCCCAAGTAGACATGCTGCACATTATTAGTCAGGATGTTTGATATAAGGTAGTCCTCTCACTATCTCCTTCTTTAAAAGCAATTCTAGTATTCTAAAATTGAGATGCCCAAATCGAAGATGTTATAGCCAAGTGGTGTCTTTATAACAAGCCTTGAGACAATTAGCAAAATCATTCTGATTATTAAGTAGGAACATTCTATTTCTTAACATAGACATCTTGGCAATTAAGCAACCAATATTATCTTTCAACATGAGCATATTATTTTTTAGATGAACATCATATTCTTTTTCCAAAAGTTGTCCTATGCTTAAGATGCTGCTCTTTATATTTGACACAAAGAAAATATTCAAAATAAATTGATGTTTTCCATTCTTCAAGCAGATAAAAATGTTACCTTTGCCTTTCACATCAATCTTTGATTAATCTCTGATGGATATATTGCCACCAACTGATTCATCAAGTTCTACGAACAAACTTCTTTTTCCACACATATAATTGCTTTCACCAGTGTTGAGATACCACATTGTATCTTCATCTCTTTCATTATCTTTGTATGCTAGCAATAGAGTGTCATCTTCTTCTCTTCTTTCTTCCATATAGTTTGCTTTTGCATATACTTTATTCTTGGTGATTTACATTCTTTAGCGTAATGTCCAAATTTATCACAATTGTAGCACTTAACTTGAGATTTATCGTACCACGAGTTTGTGTGCCCTCTTCCACGTTCTCTTGTTGAACGTTCTCCTCTTTCATTGTTGTTGTTGGGAACATATTCTTGTTCACAAGCATGGCGTTGTCTATGTCCATGACCTCTTCCACATTGGCTTCTATTTTTGGAGAAGTTTTCATCCTTCTTAGGAGCTGGCTGAAGAGAAGTCTTAAGAAGTTATTGAGAAATCTCTTCATTTATCTCCTTCTTTTCTTCATGGGCTTATAGTGAACCCAAGAGCTGCTTTATCGTCATGGCTTATAAATCCTTTGTCTCTTCGATGATAGTTGTAATACTATCAAATCTTGAATCCAGTGATCGAAGAATTTTCTCAATGGTAGTTATTTCTTCTAGTTTCTCGTCATTTCTCTTTAGTTGATTGGAAATGGTAGAGACTTTAGAAAAATAATCAGATACTAGCTCGCCTTCCTTCATACGAAGAGCATCAAATTGACTTCTTAACGTTTGAAGTCGTACTTTCTTCACCTTTTCTTCTCCTTGATATGATATTTGGAGTTTTTCTCATGTTTTCTTAGCTAAAGTAGCACTTGAGATTTTCTTAAAACCATCCTCATCTACAGCTTGATAAATGAGGAAGAGAGTCTTCTTGTCTCTCTTTCTTAAATCTCTCAGACTATCTTTTTGAGTCTGAGATAACGTCGAGTCATCAATTGACTCATTGTAGTCTTTCTCTATAACCTCCCAACATCATGAGCTCCAAGAAGCGCCTTCATCTTGATACTCCAATTATCATAATTGCTTGCCTTGGGCGTTAGAACTTGGAAGGAAATCATACCTCCATTAGTCATAGCTCTGATACCACTTTGTTGGAAGAGAAAATTGAAGAAAAAAATATTGAGGAGTTTCACTCTAGTGAAAGAGGAAAGAATAAGAAAAAACTAAACAACTCAACTTGCATTCATTCATCAAAGGGTTATATATTAATAGCCTTTAGTGGATAAGCACTAACTCCACATATATTGAATCTAGATACTTTTTTATTTTTTCATGAAATTTTATTTCTATCCATAATTACACCTTATCTATCCTTGATTTACCAAGTCATCAAATTCTATCCCTATCCACTAACTTTATTTTATCTACAAATTAATCTTTATAATCAAGTTTAATCTCCAACACTGCTAACATAATATTTTCTACACATCGATACATTTCTAATACATTCGAGTTATATTTTTTAAAAATCTAATTTAAAAATAATGCATGACATTGAGTTCTGTTTTTATCATATCTCTCCCTGCTCTTATAAATATAACAACATCATGAATAATGTCTGAAATAAGCAATGGAGAATATCGTTGAACTCCTTACGCGGGATGAAACGTACTAGACATTGAATGGGTCTAATCAGACCTATGTAGATCCATTAGTGGGTTGTGTTCGAAACTCACTAATGGTCCTAAATAGGTCAAATTGGACTCATTTAAGGTCTTGTGGGTTTCTGATATTTCAAGAAGTTCAACGACACCTCCCATTATTTATTTCGCCCCCACCGGAGGTGCTACAATGTTATACAAACATTCAGCTACAATGTGATCCTGGTCTCCGAAAAATCACTCACATTGGGTCTTATCTGAGATCAGACTAGGCCTATGGTAGTGTTGATCTTCCAACACCAAACCCACATTTTCCTTGATTATAACCAAGGTTTAACATTATATGTACTTTTCCTCACTCAACCCTTCCTATCGGTTGTAAGTTTGTAGAAATCCAAATAGCAAAGGTCCATAAGTGGGATTCAGTTGAAACCTACTAATGAACCTAAACATGTCCAATTGGATTCATTTCAGGTTCTGTGAATTTATGAGGTTGCAATGAGTCTATCGGTGCCCTCTATTATTTATTTCAGTCTCTCCGGAGGTGTTACAATGTTATACTAATTAACTTTCAACTTGGACGTGGTCCTAATCTCTAGGAAAGTAGGCACACATTGGGCCTAATCTGAATCAGACTAAGTCCAGAGGATCTGTATCAACACTACCACAGGCCTGGCCTGATTTAGATCGGGCCCAATGTGGGCCTGATTTCTTAGAGATCAAGACTACATTATAGTTGAAAGTTAACATAACATTGTAACACCTCCAAAGATGTTAAAATAAGCAATGGAAGGTACTATTAGACTTCTTACAACCTCAGAAATCTACAGAATTTAAAATAAGTCTAATCCAATAAAAAAAATTGAATAATATGACCGAATAATTAGAAGCAGTCAATGAACCATTTGTGAAAGATGAACCAATTGGAGCGGTTGTTACAAACCATTCTTACAAACGCTTCTATTAGTACAACACCTCTAAGAGTTGTTCATCGTTGCTATGGGAAATCTATGGAAGTAGTCTACTAACCAATTCTATAGCGTTCTTATAGGTTTTAACTGCTGCTGAAACTCTAGAATTTGATCCTATAGAGTCGTTAAGATAGCTTCTAAAGGTTGAATATGAGATTTTAAACAATAGAGCAAATTTAGATATTGTATTTCATTCGTATACAATATTTATAGGATTGGAGATTGCGCCCTAGCATTGCCCTAGCATTGTTTTGACACTTCCATTTCATAAATTGTTAAAGATTTTGTTTATGGAGGTAAATTCTTGGTTTAGTTTCTCCAGTGCCAAAGATTTTTTCTCGATAAAATTTTTGTGAAAGTTGGTATCTTATTGTACCTTTTTCCGCTAAGTTGAATAATATCGAAGTTGAAACTCATCCTTGAATTCAGAAAAATGTATGTTATTATACTTTTTTCTGATTCATAAATTGTCAAAGATTTTAATTTATTGTGGGTTAAATATGAAATTTAGAAATTATTATATAGGGAATCATGGTAAAGGAATTGATGGCTGCCTCACATGGAAGTCTTGAGTATTATGTTAGATCGATGTCGGTTACTGGAGGGGGGGTGAATAGCACTTTTTGACTTTCTTCTACCTACGTTGTTAGTTGCGCAAGCGGAAATACAAACAAAACAATAAACAATAAGAAAACAATGCTAACAAGAGAAATTTTACTTGGTATCTACCCCTAAGTGTGACTAATCCAGAATCCTTCGGAGGATCACTCCCCGGATAACCTCCGGCTAGTCCTTATCGCTCCTTGTGAGTAGAGAAACCTCACTACAACACCTTGACAATACCTGAGCACTTAGACTACTATTTGGCTCTTATCCAAAGCCAAATTTGTCAAACCTTTCAACCAACATGAAGTCCTCTTAAATAGAACTAAGGCTGAAACCCTCGCCACCAGTCGACCACCAGTCGACTACTCCCAGGGCAGTCGACTGGTGCCAGCCAAACAGCAGTCCAACGGCTAGCTGCAACGGCTAGTTTTTGACTTTACCAGTCGACTGCTTCCAGGGCAGTCGATTGGTCCCCAGCCGAAAACTTTCTGTGAGTTTTATTAGTCAACTGCTCCCAGGGCAGTCGAGTGGTCCACTCACACACCTAAGGTTTCCCTTCTCGAGTACACTTCTCTCAGCACCCGAACCTTAGGATTTCCTGAGTACAATCACTCAGCACTCGTACCCTCACCACTCAGCTGACTCCTCACCAGCAGCCTCGACTATTGCCTTCGTGCCCTCTTCATCTTCGACTCCCGTCTCTCGGATGCACGCAAGCCTCCAGCTTGCCTCCATGCCATCCTTCACGCATGCCTCGAAGTCTGCGCCCCTCAGCTCATCGTCCATGCTATACCAAGGTCCCTCAGGTGCGCACACAAGCCTCCAGCTTGTCTCCATGCCACCCTTCACCATATCGAATCCGTACAGCCAAGTCAATATGTGTAACCTGCACAACCTGCACACTCACATACACATATCAAATACACAAGGGTAAACCTAACTTAAACCCTTTGCCCAAACATCAAAACACATGGTCACTCCAGACCATAGATTGCCTCAACAATCTCCCCCTTTTTGATGTTTGGTAATACGTTTATGTTAGGGAAAACAAATAGTAGTAAATAGTAAAAATAATGCTAAACAAACAACTGGACTTACGTTGCCAAGACTTCCCCTTGGACTTACACTGCCAATGCATATGCAATGCAAATAATGTATGGATCCTATCCCAAGGCATCCCGCACCTAACCCTCCAAGTTAGGACTTTTTCACCCAAATCGGGCTTTTTAAAGCTTCTCCAAACCTCCCCTTACATTGGACTTACAAAGGCTTTTTAAGAACCTCTCCAAGGTTTCCCTTTCGCCAAGAATGGAGCAACCATGCTCCCCCTTAATCTCAGGTCCCCCTACACCTAGGGTTTCCCGCAAAGGCGTGTTTGGTTTCCCAAATTAAACTCAACACTTCTCCCCCTTTGCCTAACATCAAAAAGACCCCAACGATATCCCAATTATTGGATCTTTTAATCCCTAATGATCCTAAACACAGTGTACTAACCCCCATACACTTGTTTTACATCATTTGGACCACTTCTCAGTTGCTGATACAAAAATCAGCCCTGACCAGTCGACTGCCCCCAGGGCAGTCGACTGATACTCTGAAAATTAACTTTTCTGGCCAAATTCAGAAATGCGTCAGAAATTCCATAAATCTCTAAAAATTCTCAAATTTTGTGGAAAAGTTTGTGGTACCCATACCTACTTGGGAAAAATACATTCAACAATGTATCTATCACCATTCTTAAGTTTGACACAAAACTCAAAATTTCCTATGAAAATTAAGACAAACCAAGAGGCAACCTCCCCCTTTACCTATGCCTTCTCCTAATTTTCAAATTTCTAAGGTTAAGTTCTACCCAACTTAACACCATGTTAAGTTCTATCCAACTTAACATCACAACACCATGTTAAGTTTTACCACCAACTTAACGTCACACATTTTCTTTTGTTAAGTTAAACCTAACTTAACAACCCAAGTTTTCTACTCTAGAACCCTCTAGAAAATCCTAGAAAATCTGAAAAAAAATCTAAAAATTTGCAAGCACATTTGCTAGGATATACCCTATCCTAGAAAAAATATGATTTCATGAAAAGTATCAAGTGTGCTTGACTTTTGGTATCAATTCTAATTTCCTTAAACACTGGCACTTTGTATCAACTTTGAACTATATTCATGATTCCTTGTGTTTGTCAATTCTAACCATTATCAATTTACACAAGGAATTGTCCTCAATTCTTTCCTTTTCCATATCCTCAATATGATGAAAATCTCCCTCTTCTTATCTCTTAACCTTAGATACATATGTACTTATCAATTTTCTTTGAATTCCATGATATCAATAAAGCCTTATTTCATTAAATCATGGGGTAACACTTTATTCAAGACATATGAAATCATAATCAAGGATTTTAATCCAAATCCATATCCTATCATCCAATTTTGCAATGTCTTACTATCCAATATGCCTTTTATTCTGAAACCTATGGATCAATCGACTGCCCCCAGAGCAGTCGACTGCTAAAACGAACAGAAAGGTCTCAGGGCTGAAATCACTCGGATCAGTCGACTGCCCTGGGGGCAGTCGATTGATACCTGAATTTCAGGTTTTCAGTCTAAATTCAGAAATGCCTAAATAATTCCATAAATCTCCAAAAAAATCTGAAATTTCATGGAGAGACTTGTGGAGCCTATGTCTACTTGGGAAAAATATGTTTCCAAACAAATATACTCCAAATCCCAAGATTGGCATGAAATTCAACCCTTTCTAAATTGTATCATTTAGACTTCTCCCAAAAGTCCTAATTCTGGCCTTTCATTGATATATCTTCTAATACCTGACCATGATACATTCTTAACACTGAATTATATGGTATTTTTCCATTAAACCTTAATTTTATCGAATATAACCCTATTTTCACCTTTTTCTCCCTAAAAACTCCTTTTAATGTGTCAATTTCCTAGGGTAAAGACTCACCCTAGTCTTCCAAACCCTTTGGCATATTCCCTAGTCCACCTAGACTTCCTAGAGAACCCATCTCTTGAGATCCATTTACCATGGACCCTAAAGGCTCCTAGAGCTCCCCCTTGAGCTCTTAGCCCTAGCCGCCTCCCTAGGTGACTCAATCCACACTAGATCACACCGGTGTGCCCCCGGTGATTCTTGACCTACAAAATAACCCTCTTAACTTTAGACACCTTGTCTTTGGTTAAATCATTTTCTTTCCCTTTGAATGGCACCCCCTTGCCATTCTTGGACTTCTCCTTCTTGCCATAATTATATGCTTCCCCAGTATATTTCTTTTCCTTGACATTGGAGACCTTAGACCGGTATCCCAACACCGATCTATCATAGTTGGGTTTTATACTACCCAAAATCATATCCAAACCCTTAGATCCAACCGTGAATCTTTCTAGGGTCTTTTCTAATTTATCAAGCCTTGCCCTCAAGGCTTGATTTTCTCTTTCTAGGCTTTTAATCTTAGTGTCACTAAGTCCATTTGACCCATTCCTAGACCTACCCATCTTCCTAGGCATATGTCTCCCCTTCTTGGGATTTATGCCTTGATCCTTAGGTACAAAGGTCTTAGTTCTATCATGATGCATGCTTGTCCTAGGGTTTTGATCTACCTTGTTAACCATATTCCTATCATTGTATGTGAATCCAAGATTATGCACAAGTAAGCAATTTTCATTAATCCTAGCATGCATGGAAGAATGATTGACACTATTTTTAATATGCATGGAGGATCTCAAATTTGAATTACATTTTAACTTAAGGTTAGGAATTACCTCCCTTACCTTTGGAGTTCCTCCTTGTTGTAAGCTTCTTTTCTTCCTTTCCTCCTTCTCCCATCTTCTTAGATGCTCCATTTTCTTGAGCTTTCCACTCATTGGGCATTTCGTGTGGTAGTGCCCTAGCTCTCCACATGTGAAGCATCGAATTTTTTTTCTTTTCTCTTGGGCTTCTCCAATCCTACAACCCACATTAGATTTAAGAGAATTTGAAATGAGTTTAGATTTTACCTCCTTTTTACCTAGTGGGCACTTGTCCTTGTAGTGCCCCTTTTCATTGCATCCAAAGCATGTGATATGGTCCTTTTTCTTTGCTTTGGTGGAGGTTGAAGCTTCTTCTTGCTCCGGTATGGAAGTGGGTCTCTCCTCCCCCTCAATTATTGAAATTGATACTTCTTCTTCTTCTCTTGATGAGGTGGAGGATCTCTCACTTTCTTCTTCCACTTCACATGATGAGATGCTCAATTCTTCTTTATCTTCTTGGACCATTTGACTTGTCTCTTTGGGCTCTTGAACTTGTGTATAAGGTTTATATGAAATCTTTCCAACTAATTCCATAACTCATATGCACTTTCATAATCTCCTACACCACTCAACACATTGTTAGGTAAAATATTAACCAATATATCAATTACCTTTTCATTCGCCCTAGAATGAGCTTGTTGCTCTTGGGTCCAATATCTAGGACGAAGCTTCTTTCCGTGCTTGTTCTTTGGAACTTCGAAGGGCTCTTCTATTACCATTCTACATTCCCACTCCATTCCAAACTACGTCTTCATCCTTGCCGCCAATAATCGAAATCTTCATGATCGTAAGGCGGTGGAGTGTAGATGCCATCCCCAAACTTGTCTTCCATTGTTTTTCCTCTAGCTTTCTTTGCTCCCTCGGCGGTTAGTCCAATAAGAGCGGTCCTTCGCTCTGATACCACTTGTTAGATCGATGCCGGTTGCTAGAGGGGGGGTGAATAGCACTTTTCGACTTTCTTCTACCTACGTTGTTAGTTGCGCAAACGGAAATACAAACAAAACAATAAACAATAAGAAAGCAATGCTAACAAAAGAGATTTTACTTGGTATCCACCCCTAAGGGTGACTAATCCAAGAATCCATCGGTGGATCACTCCCCGGATAACCTCTGGCTAGCCCTTGTCGCTCCTTATGGGTGGAGAAACCTCGCCACAACACCTTAACAATACCTGAGCACTTAGACTACTATTTGGCTCTTACCCAAAGTCAAATTCGTCAAACCTTTCAGCTAACACAAAGTCCTCTTAAATAAAACTAAGGATGAAACTCTCGCCACCAGTCGACTGCCTTGGCCACCAGTCGACTGCTCCCAGGGCAGTCGACTGGTGCCAGCCAAACAGCAGTCCCACAGCTAGCTGTAATGGTTAATTTTTGACTTTACCAGTCGACTGCTCCCCGGCCGAAAATTTTCTGTGAGTTTTATCAGTCGACTGCTCCCAGGGCAGTCGACTGGTCCACTCACACACCTAAGGTTTCCCTTCCTGAGTACACTTCTCTCAGCACTCGAACCCTAGGATTTCCCGAGTACAATCATTCAGCACTCGTACCCTCACGACTTAGCTGACTCCTCACCAGCAGACTCGACTATTGTCTTCGCGCCCTCTTCATCTTCGGCTCCACTACAAGAATTTTTGCAATCAACAACGCCCAATCGACAACGTTTTTTTAAAAAAACGTTGTCTTTTTTTGTTTTACAACGTTTTTAGTGAAAAG